>JAEMOT010003975.1:72363-85223 GCA_019297695.1 Apostasia ramifera | reverse complement strand
GAGCGCTCGGGCGGTGCGAGCTGGGGCGGGGCTGACAGGCAGTGAGCAGTCACGTGCGGGCGGAACTGAGGGGACGCGCGATCGGCGTTGGGGAGGGCGCGGTCGGAGAGCAGGCGCGTCGGACGGAATTGTATGAGGACGACGTGCAAAGCTGTCGTCGCATATTCGGTGTTGTCGGTGCACTACGATGCATCGGCGACAGATCGGAGGCAACGAATCTGGCGAAAGCACGCAGGCTAGTCGGCGGAGTGGATGAGGAGGAGTCAAGGTGAATGCTGGAGGGGGCAAGATGAATGGAATCGAATCCGGAGGGGGAGGAGCTAGAGCGGGTGGAGTTTAGGGATTCTCACCCAAGGCCCAAGCCCTTCTCTATCTAGGATATCGATTCATTCCAGAATCAAATAATCCCGAGGGAAACACAATTCAGATTTATTCAGCATTAAGAAAATTAAGAGTTACAGGGAGGCGTTTATATAGGCCTCCATACAGATTGACTCAATAAAGAAAATACGTAATGTAATGAATTTCTCACACAAACGAGAAAATACTAGATAACATGCCTAAAATAATGATCACTGAAATAGAAACAACTAATACAAATAAATGCGAGGAATAAAATCATCCCAAAATGGAATCTCCAATCAATCAGAATAAATAAGAGATTTTCAATCTATCGAGTCAGCGATCCGCAGCATCCATCTTTCCAAATCTGTCCTAATAGTCAATCAATCCAGATCGAAGCAGTATGGCTAGATCTCGGCCATCGACAGTAAACTCTGTCAGGAATGAATCGACGGTCGATCGTGGTGTCCCCACCACAAGGTATTCATATCATCCAGAGCATGACTATTTATCTTATTAGTCAAGCATCGTGCGACAGGTATGACCTCAACTTCAAACACTCCCGCCATCGCAACCGAGGATTCCATGCCTCATGCCCGATGGTGTCTCATGCTAACTTTATACATGGAAGTCACAAGGCCTAGTCACGCCTGGCAAGCGGGGTCTCCTCTCTATATTTGGAACCCTTTCATAAGTCCACCTGGCTAGCGGAGAGCCAGAGGGCTTGCTCGCAATTTGAGGGCAGTCCTTGTCATCTACTTATGATGCAAGCCCCACCTAAGCAGAGTGCCTTAGCCTCCCACTAGCACATGTCGCCCTAACAGAGGTCAGCCCATGCCGCAAGTACAAACATCGACTATGATATTTTCAGACGATCAATCCTTTTGGCATTTGGTCAGACAACCCCTATTAGGCCGGGCTTCAACTATTACTGTCATTATTACTTTTTTTGCACAGAATTGCAAAAGAGTATGATTTCAAATCAAGCCTCTCCAGCGGAGGTCAGCCCATACCACAAGTAAACATCGATTACGATGTTTTCAGACATCCTGTCCTTTTGGTATTGGGTCAGATAACTCATCCTAAATAAAACTTCATTATTACCATTATCTTTCTCATGCACAACCACGCAAAGGTACATGGTTTGAGGGTCAAAATTCTAAATACTCCCAGCTCAGTCATCTCATGCTGCAAAGTTCAAACGTCGCATACAATGTCGCAAGCTACTCAAGTTCTTTTGATATTTAGTCAAACTATTCCTTCTAAGAAAGATCACTGTTACCATCACTTCTTATGTGAACGTGCAAAGAAGCATAGTCTCAAACACTCTATTTGATTCAACTTGTTATGGAGGTTATTCTTGAGCGTTGACCTCTTAAGTCAGATTATGTGCAACCACAACTGCGAATACATTGCATATAATGCGGTGTACAACCATTCAAGGTATCTGTTTGTCATACAAATACAAGAAACATGTATGAAAATAAAACTTCTGATTCATTCTCATTCTCAAAATACAAAATTGAGGCTCCACATTCATGCTTTACATCGAAGCAAGTTAGTCTTCATGGGTTTTATCCAAAAGATCAAACATCTGATGGATGAAGTCGTCGTTGAGGTCCAACCCGTCATCATTGTAATGGAATCAGCAGCCAGACAGAAGATGGACTCCATCTCCGTGAGGTCATTCGCAGTGACCTTACCTTCGTAGAGCGGATTTCAAAGGCTATATTGCAAAAGGCTGAATCATTCGCAGGGCTTCTTCTGACCTAACATCCATAAAGATGCTCAAACATTTTGTGAAAAAGTGCTCTCAGTGCCAGTACTATGCTGACATGCAAAGGTGGCCTGGCGGTTACCTCAAGCCCATCAACTCATCTTAGCCCTTCGCTGTATGGGGGCTGAACTTCTTGGGACTAATGCCTACTGCTATCATAAGTTACAAATGGATATTAGTTGCGGTTGACTACTTCACTAAGTGGATAAAAGCAAAGCCTCTTGCTCAACCCACTGCTCAGAACGTAGAGAATTTCCTATGGGCCAACATCGTCTGCAGATACGGTGTGCCCATGATGATCATTACAGATAACGACACCTCATTTGCCAATCAGCGAATCCGTGACTTGTGGCGCGTATCAGATCAACCTTAGGTATGCCTCTATTTGGCACCCTCACACCAACGGCCAAGCGGAACCAGCTAACAAGAACATATTGTACATCCTGAAGAAACTTCTGGATGGTGCGAAAACCCGTTGGCCGGAGGAACTACCAGGTGCCTTCTACGCTTACAATACATCCCCATCCGAAATAATCCAAGAATCTCAGTTCTCCCTATCCTTCGGGATGGACGCTATTATACCCGTTGAGTTAGAGCATTACTCACCCAGAGTGGGGGTTGCAGCTAACTTTAACGAATGAAAATGATGATTCACGATGAGTCGACTTAGACCTCTTGGAGTAGAGGAGGCAGATAGCTGCGCTTAAGTGTCTGGAGCACAAACACCGAGTCGAGCGATACTTCAATCGCAAAGTCAAACCCAAGGATTTCATTAGGGCAATCTAGTGCTCAAATGGCAACTCTTTGCTGGTAGCAATTTTAGGATTCCCAAGCTTGAACCAAATTGGAAAGGCCTGTATATTGTACGCAAGGTTGTCGGGCCTAATGCATACTATCTCATGACTTCTGAAGGCACTCAACTCCCCAGAACTTGGAGCGGAGATGATCTGAAGAAGTTCTATGCTTAAATCTGGGCGTCTACTTGCCCTCATTTTTTCCATATGGATTCATTTGTACAGATTCGTTAGGAATTCTTTTGTACAGATTCATTGCATGGGAAACTTTTATACATCTGGATTCCTTCGTTAAGGTCTTCCAGAGCCCTTTGTTCAGACATCTTATGATCTGGAATTTTTACTGGTATTAAGGTATTCATACTATCTAGAGCATGGCTGATCCATCAATTATTTTTGGTGTCACGCAACAGGTATGACTCAACTTTCAACCTTCTCATCACCGTGTCCGAAGTTCCACACCTCGTGCACAAAAATGGCTTATACCCACTATTCTATATATGGGAGTCGCCAAGCCTAGTCACGCCTGGCAGGCGGGGTCTCCTCTCTACACTTGGAATCCTTCTATAAGCCCACCTAACTAGCGGAGGAGGGCCAGATGATTTGCTTGCAACCTTAGGACAGTCCCTGTCATCTACTCATGATGCAGGCCCCCAAAGCAGAGTGTCTTCGCCTCCCGCTGGGACATGCTGCCCTAACAGAGATCAGCTCATGCCTCAAGTACAAACATCAACTACGATGTTTTCAGACGATTAGTTATTTTGGCATTGGGTTAGACAACCCCTGTTAGGCGGGGCTTCCACTATTACTGTCATTATTACTTCTTTCTTGCGCAAGATTGCAAAGAAGTATGATTTCGAATCAAACTTCTCCAGCGGAGGTCAGTCCATACTACAAGTACAAATATTGACTATGATGTTTTTCAGACGTTTCGTTCTTCTGGTATTGGGTCAAATAACTCCTCCTAAATGGGATCCTCACTATTACCATTTGTTCTCTCTTTCCCGCACAATAGCCCAAAGGAATGTGGTTTGAAGGTCAAAGTTCTAAATACCCTCAAATCGATCATCCTATGCTATAAAGTTCAAACATCGCATATGATGTTTCAAGCTACACAAGTTCTCTTGATATTTGGTCAAACTATTCCTTCTAAGGAAGATCACTATTACCATCACTTCTTTCTTATATGAACGTACAAAGAAGCATGGTCTCAAATTCAAATCTCGAGAGCCAGAATCGTGAATACACTTCATACAATGCAGTATACAAATATTCAAGGTACCTGTTTGTCTTACAAATGCAAGAAACAGGTATGAAAGTAAAACTTCTCATTCGTTCTCATTTTTAAAATACAAAATTGAGGTTACACATTCATGCTTTACATCAAAGCGGGTTGGTCTTCGTGGGCTTTATCCAAAAGATCAAACATCTAGTGGATGAAGTCGTCGTCGAGGTCCAACCCCTCTTCATTGTAAATGGAATCAGCAGCCAGACAAGGGATGGGCTCCATCTCCATGAAATCATTTGCAGTGATCTTACCTTCGCGGATTAGAGCGGAGGCAAGGCCTTCCCATGCCTACCTAATTCCCTCTAACCTCTCTTTCCTACAATGTAAGCTTGTTTTGTAGGCCTCCACTGCTGCCTTGAACTTTGTAGTAGTAGCAGCCTCTTGGTCTTCTGCGATCTTCTCCAGCTTTATGCGCAGAGTCTTAATGTCTGCCTTGAGTGCCCCCATTGCAGATTTGTGCACTATGAAATCTTCTTGCAATTTAGCCTTCTCCTCCAGCAAGGCATCACACTTAGAAGATTTCATGGCAAGTTGAAGCTTCAAGGCCTCTATTTCCTCAACCTGTTGCTGGATCTGACCCCCTTGTTCAACCACTTGCTCTTTCGTCTATAAGAATTTGCTCAATATTACGGGCCGACGAGCAAGGGCCTGGAAAGCAGAAGGAGGTTAGTATAATCTAACTGGGCGGTTATCAAGAGGATGAGGAGATAGGTGAGAAATTATTATAGCAACAATCCTGTTGGTGACGCTGGCAAAGTCATCTGGCGTCAAAATTTTATCCATCACCTCCTCCAGATCCTTGACAGCCAGACCACCTCCTACCTCCAGTCCCAAATCCCTTGGGATGACATACATTTACCCGAATGATTATTGGGAGAGAACTGTCATCCTCTTCTTCTCCCCGCGAACCTCCACAGCAATCTACGCGCTGTTATCTTCAAACTTTCCCTCGAAGTTAGCACAGAAAGGGGACTCCACACTCCGCTGCCATTCGTATGGTCCCTCAGCAGATGTCTGCCCTCCTTTCACTATCTTCCCCCTCTTCAAAGGGAGCTCTGGACTTTTCAGTTGAAGGAGGCCCCTCTTCCTCCTATGGACCTCCTTCAGCGCCATGTCCAGGCAGGGACCTGTGGCTGTTCCGTTTGCTTCCTTCTCTTGGGCTCCTTCGTGCCCCTCCTCTTGCCTTCCTTGGCCCTTCTCTTCGGCCTTCCTTTCTCCTTCTTTTCCCTCAATGACGATCCCCTTATCATCTTTGGGAATCATCTTATGCTTAACCGATATTGCAGGCTCCTTCCCTTTGCCCCCAACCTCGAACAGTTCAGTCAAGATTTTTCTGTCCAAGGAATCCTCTGAGGATGATACCACGTCGACGACAGTTCCCATACAGACTGGTTCAGGAACCTCTATCTCTCTTTGCTCCTCCACCACCTTGGTAATCTCCTTACTGTGTTGGGCGGCTGGGGGCTGTCCTCTCCTGGCGTCTTCATCAAAATTGCACCAGGAGGAGAAGATGGCATGTCCCAGCGACTTTACGTGTAGGGATATGTCATTTTTTCACGTGTCTGAGGAAACCCTTGAGGGGCTAGTTTTGCCCCTTCAGTTTCTCCAGATTCTTCAAGATGCCTTCCCCAGCCATCCATTTAGCATTGCCGATGAACTTGGGCGGATAGACTCTGGGCGCCAGAGGGATCCTCTAGTCTCTTCTGGCGAAAAAGTAATAGTCCCTCCAGTTTTAGTGGGAGTTGCTCGCCTCCGAGAACAACGCCTTCTTGGTCTTCGATTGCAAGGCCAGGCACCCCCCATATCCTGGTACTGCCATCCAACTGAATAGGCTCCTGAACATCGTCAGACTCCATGATAGCTCCTGAGCCTACAGTAGCTTCAGGAAGGAGTACATGTAAGCGACGGCGTTGGGGGAGAGCTGCGCCAGCACTAGCGATATGAGTTCAGAATCTCCCTGAACTCCAGCTATGGAGGAAGCATCAGGTCATACTCCACTTGCGCTCGGTACACGCACACCGCCCCTTCAGAAGGACTCTTTGGTCGGAAGTCGGCGATGGGCTGGATGCTCACCAGACTGGGGTTCCCTCTGAACCTTCTAGTCGTGTTGAGCACTTCATGCTCCATCAGGAGACTCTCCTGATAGCTCATGTCGCTCTGGAACTGCTCGGCCAGTTCAGCCCACTCAATCTCTCTTCCCCCCATGGTAAGGTTTGGCGATGTCCAAACGTGAAGAGGATTTTTATGGTTTGAAACAAAGACTGTTTTCGAACTTCCCCCCTCGAGCCGTGGCTTTACGGGGAACAGTCGCACTCCTCACCTTCTGGCCGCCTGATCTTTTCGATCAGCGCACATGCCCAATCTGGCCATTCGTTCTTATGACAGTTTCGAAATTTGAAGTGGTGCACGGATATCGAAGCATCCCACTACCTACACTCACCTTATGCTCGTGCCCGATGTTTCTAACATCAGGTTGTACTGCGTAGTTTCTTTCCCAACTATCGTCAACCGATGTTTCACCCGCTCAAGTCTAACATCATGTCCGATGTAATGAGAGCTTTTTAACTTGGATTCTATCATATGCTTTATACTTCCTTTCCTTTTCTGTTCTTTCTGATCCCTTATTGTCTTTTTTTTACAAAGGAAAAATGGGATGAAAGGAAAACACAGTTAACAGGATTCATTCGGAATAAGTTTTTGAAAGAAAAAAATACATTTTCATTAATGATAAAAGTTGTCATAATTTCATTTTCTTTGCTCTCTTACATATTTCTCTTTTGAGTATAGGACATATAAAGAAATCAAAGAAAATTACAAGGCGTCAAAACATAGACGTCTGGTGTAATAGTGTCAATCTCAAATATAAGAAGGATCCCCCTCCAGACTGATCTATTATACTCATCACCAACCAGCAGAACACTCTCAGAGGACTGCTAGGATTTCCTTCCTCTCTGATCGTTCCTTCCAACGTATTGATGATGAGGCTGAGAACGAAAAGAAGAAGAAAGAAACGGGTTGCTCCTAGCTCTTGGGGTGATCCGACTGTTGCACCTCAGGGGGAGAACTTTGACCCTCCTCAGGACTTCTGCGGAGAGGGGTAAGTTGATATCCCCATCCGACGTAGACACTTGTGGGAGAAATCTCCCCTGAACCATGCTTCCAGCATCAAAAAACTGATCTGGACCCTTGGGACCACAGAAGAGGAGAATTACAGGGCTTTTGATGTTTTCCTGGTCCAGAATACTTACATCAACCAGTATTTGTAGGAGAATATCAAAGGTCGCCTGACTCTTCACATGGTGATCTATCGCTGAGGCGCTGACGATGTTCACTGCCCTCCTCACTGCTTCCTCCAGATCCTCCATCCGGCGCCCCCTCCATCCCAGGCTGTTGTCTATTAGGGAGTGCAGGGAGCGTATCTCAGACTTTTGCAGGTCATCCCGACGATGAGCGTCGAAAATCATCTGCTTCGCCTTGGATTCCGCCTCCTTGGCATCCGCAACTTCCATCTTGAGCCTATCTCTCCTTTCTCAAAGCCTCCTTCTCATCATCAAGATATTTTATTATTTTTTTGAGGTTTTTGACGTGGATGGCATGGGCCTGGCCTACATCCAAGATGGTGCGATGGAACTCTTCCTTCACAACCTCAGCCTTGCCAGCCCATTTTATGTTGCTGAGAGTTAGGGAAGCCAACTTGTCTTCTAACCCCTTCAGCTTCCCTAACTTCTCTTTGTGATCAACCTGAGAGGGCTCTGTGACTTGCAGCAAAGCACCCTCTACTTCTGCAATCTTCCTCTAGAGGCAACCTTCTCCTTCCTCCTAACTCTCTACACTTTTCAAATTTTTTACCACCTCCAGGATCTTGGAGGTGATCTGTAGAATTTTCTCCTCGTCTCTTCTTATTTCATACAACTTGTCCCCCAGACTGTCCCCAGTCCCTTCGAGGCCAAGGGTGCCCTCGGAAACAGCCTATGGAACCCCCTTTTTTTTTAATCCCCTCTTCCATCTTGCCCTCTTCTCTTTTTTTTTTCCTTTTCTTCCTTTTTCTCCTCACACCGCTCACTCGTCGGAAGGAGATAAGAGAAGGAGGCTCTCTTTACTTTAGCAGAAGGAGGGGTTGACTTACCAAGAGGAGTGGGACCACAGATCACCAAGGGTGTTTTGGCTTGCCCGCTTACGAGGGTGACCCTTACCTTAGGAAGAAACTGCTCAATGTCCTTATCTTTGAGCAGAATCTTCCCCGACTTAAGGCTCACCCCCTCAAGTGTCTGACGCACAATGCTCACTTTTTTCGCCTTCCAACCTTGTGAGGTGCCTTGGTTGGCGAGTCAGTGATCTCCAATACCTCAGCCACCTTCTCTTCTTTTTCAGAATCCTTTGCAGACTCCAAGGCTTGCACCAGGACCCCGATGACTTTAACCGACAGCGCCTCTACCGACGGTGCCTCCTCCGGCAGAACTTCTTCTGCAGCCCCTCCTTCTTCGTCCTGGGACGTCCCGGTGGTGTCCACCACCGCTCCCGGTGACCCCGTCGGTGCCTCCAACAGCCTCCTCTTTTCAGGAGGAGGCGCGTCGACCGGAGGGCTGCAAGCTCTCTTCTTCTTCTTCGAGGGGAGGCCAGACAGGATTTTCCATATCCCTCTGCTCGCCATCTCTAATAGTTTTTTCTCTCTGCAAAAATTTCAAGGGCTGGTGGAAGGGAATGCGAATCGGCAGGGCACTGCTCCGGTCTTATCCTAACAGGTCTCGGGCAGCGCGTCTACCGCCATGACGGTTCGCATTCCAGGATCCACATTAATGTTTGTGCCTTGAGAATGCGGAGGGCAGATGTTAACACATGGTTCCAGCGCTGCATCTCGACCGTACACATGGCGCTGCAATGATAACTCTCTTATTTTATTTTTCTTATTCTTGCAGGCGTCCAACGTCGGCCACGAGGGTATGGTCAAACCCCGGGCCCTACGATTCAAGGCTATCCTCAGCTAACATCGATGACAGTGTGTCGGTCCGCATCTATTGCCGTGCCGCGACCACACCATTTCCAATGTAGCATGCCTCTCCCAGATACGCAAATCAAGGACCTGCGTGCTTTTATTTTCAGAGACTCCTAGAGGAATTATCAAAATCAAGGAAGCCATACTCTCCTTTCACTACTTCTAGCTCCTCAAGTGGTCGACATCAGAGGGACCACCAGGATGGATTCAGCGGTAGAATACTCCATCTCCTTCCAGAAAACTTGGGGCTAGGCTCTTCCTTCGATGTATATAAGCCCCTGAGCAAGCTGCGGAAGAGGAGAGATCCAACATCATTTTTTCACTTAACCTGTACTAGAGCTGAATACAAAGAAAGCTCTCTCTCTCTTCTTTTTCTTACTTCTTAGTATTGTACTGGTCTTTACAGCCATTTTCTCCCTTCTTTTTAGTGAAACCATTCACCCGATCACTCAGTAGATGTAGGAGATTTCCTCCCTAAACCATTTTAAACCTCTGTGTGCTATTCTGATTGCTAGAGTTCTTTGCGCGCCGCGTCTCTCGAGACTCTCTCTTTCTTTTTGTGTTTCCTGGGATTTCCTACTTCTCATGTCAACAAAACAAAAAAAAATAGAGAGGGAGAGAGAGCCCAAACTTTGAGAAACCAACAATATCCATATAGCAACCACACAGAAAGGAGATCAAAATTTAATGATTTGTAATGAAAAAAAAAAGATAATAAACACATATCATTTACCATTCATTTTGCAAACAAAATTAGCCATCACAATATTTCTCAAAAGGGAACAAAGTTTTGGAATCAAATCACATACTGAAACAAACAAAAACTGATCCAAGTTAAAATTATGCATCAATGCCTCAAACCAAAGGAGTAGTTTCTATAATGCCCTATGATTTGAATGAAAAGATATTATCCATTTTTGCTTTAGCCTTCAGAGGTGTGTATGACTTGAGGTGCTTTCCAGTAGATCACTCATCCCGTAACTACTATAGACCAAACATGCTTAATTGTGAAGTTTTCATCCTTATATTTGGTTGGAGACCATTTTGGCCATGCTCCAATTATTTTATTAAAGAGATTTTTTATTTTTCATCCTCAATACATAAATTTTAATTTAAAAAATTTACTTTATATTATATTCTACATAATTTAAAATATATTATATTTAATTTTTATTATTATTATTTTTAATAAAGTGGTTGGAGGTTATTAGAAGCCACTTGACTATGGCCTGGCCTCAAACCAAATAGGTCTTACGGTTTTACCCTAAAAAAGCAATTCTATATTTTAAAATTACATTATTATTTATATAACTCAAAAACTTTCTTTTATTTTTGATATGAGATAATTCATCTCTGTGTCCTTCTCATCAGGCCTAAAAGCTTGGAGGTGGATCCCATATCATAGGACTCCCTACCCTCTTCGGCCACGACTCACCAAAGTTCCAGGGTTCTTCTTTGATAATTCAAATTGAGGATACATCAGAGATAATTGGCAATGAAGAAAGTGCACTGAGTGGAAATAAGGGTTCACAGAAAGAGCACCAAGGAGATATAGAAAACATCCTAGGTCTGCATCGAAATCACGGAGCTAGTCACATATCAATAAATTTAAGACCATATATTGAAAGGGGCTTTACAAAAGATCAAATTTTTAGCACAAAACGAAATTGATATGATCTGACTTCTTCATTTCCCTTGAGCCTTCTGCTGTAAGATTAGTAATCTATATAAATCCCTCTTGCAATTATATACCTTGAGGAAGTGGAAGAGGCCGCAGAGAACGCGCGAGGCGAAGGTGCCGGCATAGGCGCCGGCGAAGGAGCCCACAAAGGAGCGCGGCGCAGGGTGCGGTGAAGGAACACGGGGCACAGCGAAGGAGCGCGTGGCTCAGCAAAGGAGCGCGGGGCGCAGCGATGGAGTGTAGGACATGGCGATGCTTGATTTGCGCAGGAGATCGAGGAAAGAGGAAGGAAGTGGCTAAACGCAGGAGATCTGTTAGTCGCGGTCTCTCGACGAAAACGAAAAAAAAACCTAAATGTGCATCAGGCTTTAGGCGGAGAGCTTGAACCGACAGGGGCGGACCTACATGTAAGTTAGGGGGTGCAACTGCACCCCCTAATAAATTTGTAAATTTAAAGACTTTATAATAAAATTACAAACTATATAATACTTGCACCCCTCCTCTGAACCCTAGCTCAAGCCGCTTAGCCGCCCACTCTGATTTTCATAGCTCGCTGCCCGCATCGGCGCATCCTCGCGACGACGCGACCTGCGACTCGCAACGACGCTGACGCGATTCTCGCGGCCGGCGGCTCTCCCAACGACGCCGAAGGCCCGTCGCGGTCTCGCGGGCCCGCGGCGATCGCGGTAAAGCAGCTCTCGCGGCGACGCCCACGGCCCGAGCCCTACGTAGCGACCCTCCTCTCGTCATTTCGCGGCGACACCGATGGCCCAGGCCTGACGCGGTCTTACAGCGACGGCGACGAGGTCTTACAGCCCAGGCCCGACATGGTCTCACAGCGACGGCGACTCGCAAGGCGGTCTCGCGGTGACTCACCAGTCACCATATGAGTGAGTTAACTTCTAAACTCAAAGTTTGTCTTTTCATTATTTTTTGCATGAACTATAGTAGTATGGTGGTTCCTATTGTTTGTTGGTAAATTATTAGTTGATTTAGTTTGCACTTGACATAAGCAGTTAAATTTAATAATTTGAAATGGTTGTATATTGAAAAACAAGCCAATAAGACCTATACGCGTATTTATATGTTGTTATTATAAATAATTTATTTGACACCCCTGGCTTGAAGTCTTAGCTCCGCTTGAACCGACACCGATGTCGGTTCAGAAGTATCCTTTATCCATTGCATATCACCCCGTATCACATTTTTTAAAAAAATTAAAAAAATTTGATACGATCTGACGTATTAGATCAGTATTTAATACATATCAAATATAAATAAGTTAATCTCTTAGAAGCATCTGTGGTGCTTTATAGGCGTCGTGCCTCCCGTGGCCGCTGAGGACAGAACCAGTTGATCTCTCCTCCGCGTGCGGCTTCCAGACATGTCGGTTCCCCTCTGCGCTGATCGCTCTCAGCCGCCTCCTTAATCTTGCTCCGTCGGCCCCAGGCGGCTGTGCAGGTCTCCAGGCGATAGTCCTCGGCGCGACGCCCCGGCTAGTGGCGCTGTCGATGCCGGCGATCCGCGCTCCCCACGTGAAACTCGCATCTCCGACAGCTCTGAGAAACTCGCCGTTCGTGGCGCCCCTTCCCCCGCAATGGCCGACAGCCATTGCGAGAAATCATGAGGATGGGCCCCACCTGTTCCCCAGCCCCCTTCCCAGTCTTCTTTGGGCGGGAAGGCTTGCTGGCCTAGTTTTAAAAATCGAATCGGACCGGCCGGTTCAACCGATCGGATCGTGAACCGGTCAACTAACCGGTCTGGTTTAACTTTATAACGAGATTCGCTTAAAACCGGCCAGAATCGCTCTAAACCGCGGTTCAACCGGAAAACCGGTGAGCCGATACAGTTGGACCGGTTGAATTTAAAATTAAAAAAAAAAATTTATTAAACCATAGTTCCCTTTCTTTTTGCAGCGGTGCAGCCGCTACTCGCGTGAGCTTGGATCGCACTCTCCTGAGTCTCCTCTCCAACCCCCATCCTCT
>JAEMOT010003975.1:50653-71753 GCA_019297695.1 Apostasia ramifera | reverse complement strand
CGGCCCTAATCACCGCCGACGCCGATGCCGAAGCCGACGCCGATGCTCGACGCCGAAGCCGACGCCAACGCTCGACGCCGACGCCGACGTCGACGCCCACACCCACGCTGACGCCGACGCCCACGCCGACGCCCGACGCCGAAGCCCAACGGACGCTGGATGACAATGCCGACGCCGACACCGGACCCAGACGCTGACTCGGTTTGCAGGTAGCGATCAGAAGGTTTTTTTGTCAAATTTTAATGTCTTCTCATAGGGATGTGAAGAAAATTATACCGAAAAATTCCTGTATCACTGTATGTGAAAGGCAGCTTATTAGCAAAATATAAACAATATCTTAGACTCTTAGTAAACAAATTGTTTTCTTAAAGTACAATGAGTGTTGCTCTGAGTGTATATTTTTAACATGTTTTTGCACAAGTTTCTATCTTACTATTTTAATTGTGCAGAATGGATTCTATTTCTTCAAATGTCGATCCTATGTTAACTCAACTGGTTCGTTGAAAGTCAGATCCAGCATGGAATCATTTTAGTGAAATTAAATACTCTAATGGTAGAAAACAATATAAATATTTGCATTGTGGAACTATATATAAAGGAGGAGGGATAAATAGAATGAAGCAACATCTTGCTGGTATTAGAGGGAATATTGGAGCATGTAAAGGTGTTCCGCATGATGTCCGTTATCAAATGCAAGAAAATTTGAAAGCAATTTCTGATAGGAAAAAAGAAGCTCAGGAAGTTGATGAGAAATCAGTTACACATAATGATCATAGCTTTGATAATGAGAGAGATTCTTGTACAAAAAAATCTCCAGTTAATTCTGTACAAGGCAAGGGGAAGAAAAAGATTGATTATGTTGATATTTACTTTGCTCCTAGAACAGCTGCAGGTTCTCAATCATCCATTAAAAGTGCTTTGGCATCTAAAGAGGCTGTGCATCGTGCTGACTTAGCTATTGCTAGATGGTTTTTTGATAGTTGCATACCTTTTAATGCTCTCAATTCTGCTTTTGCACAAAAAGCAATTGACGCCATTGCTGCTATTGGTCCGGGATATGAACTACCTTCATATTATAGGATGAGAGTCAATCTTTTAAAGGATTGCAAGGAAGAATGTAGGCTTCTTGTTGAATCTTATAGAAATAATTGGAAGAAAACAGGGTGCACAGTGATGGCAGATAGCTGGACCGATCAAAGAAGTAGGACATTGATTAACTTTTTAGTTTATTGTCCTCGTGGATTGTCATTTATTAAATCTGTGGATGCATCGGATGTAAAAAAAGATGCAACTACTTTATGTAATTTATTTGCAGAAATAGTTGAGTGGATTGGGCCATCCAATGTCGTACATTTTGTGACTGATAATGCAGCAAATTACAAAAAGGCAGGAGAGTTATTGCATGGTAAATTCAGCAATATCTATTGGTCCCCATGCGCAGCACACTGTATAAATTTAATTTTGAAAGATATTGGTAGCATGAGTCATGTTGCTGAGCTTGCAAAAAATGCTTCAAAAGTAACACTGTTTATCTATAATCATATATTCCTATTATCTTGGTTAAGGAAAAGGTCAGGCTGGAGGGAAATTGTACGTCGCGGAGCAACTCGCTTTGCAACAACTTTTATTACTTTAAAAAGTGTATGTGATCATAAACATGATTTGCAAGCATTGGTAACAAGTAAGTATTATAGTGATTCAAAATTGGCTAGATCAATTAAAGGTAAGGAAGCTTCAGTGATTATTCTGGATAATAGATTTTGGACTGATTGCTTGATAATGTCATCAATTACTAGCCCATTAATACGGTTGTTGCGTGTTGTTGATGCTGATGAAAAACCATCACTTGGATATGTTTATGATGGAATGTATAGGACTAGAAAGACAATCAAAAAAAATTTTAGAAATGTGAAGAGGTTTTATAGGCCATACACCACCAATATTAAACAGAGATGGGATGGTCAGCTTCACCAAGGCATTCATTCTGCAGCTTATTTTTTGAATCCATGCTTTCAATATGATCAGGAAAATTATTGTCATAAGCCAAAAATTATGCAAGGTTTGGTTGATCTTATTGAAAATAAAGATATTTGTAGTAAACCTCAAACAGCTATGAATGAGGTTAGGATTTATCGTGACCGTTTAGAAAGTTTTAACAAGCCCTTAGCGCTTAATATGTCTAAAGAGATGCAACCAAGTATATGATAAAGTGTTTTTTTTTAACATTGTTTATAAATTTTATACTTAATTTTGATCTAACATAATTTTTTTGTTATGTAGATGAATGGTGGAGGATGTTTGGAACAAGTGCTCCAAATCTTCAAAAGTTAGCTATTCGTGTTTTGAGTCAAATTTCATCTGCATTGGAATGTATTTGAACAAATACATACAAAAAGAAGAAATCATTTGGAGCATCAAAGACTTAATGATCTTGTATATGTACGTTACAATCTAAACATGAGAAATAGGTAAGTTTATATTCATATAGTATTGCATTTGACATGTCTCATAAAAAGATTTCAAGTATTGTATTTGATATAGCAAGCAACTTTATTTATTGTATATTAATTAGTATAAATTTTTTATGAATTGTCATAGATTATATTTCAAGAAGAGAAATTATGATCCTTTGGATTATACAAGCATAGAAATGATAGACTTTTGGGTAGTTGAGGAAGAGCCTGCAGTAGAGCTTAATTATGATGATTTAGAGAATGAAATATACAAAGAAGATGCCATACCAACTATTGAAACATCCAAAGAAAAGAGCACAAAGCAAAATCACAGTAAGATACATTCTCGTGACTTTTTTCTTAATATTATATTATAAAATTACTTACTTTGTTACTCTTTTATTAGGTGATAAAGTTGGTGCTTTGGACATTCCAGAATGTGAAGACTTGGAAGCATTTAGTAATATTAATTTTGTTAGTGATGACATGGTACAAGATGCAATATTCGGTAATATGGAATGATAAAATAATTTAGTATTTTAGTATTGACAAAACATGTTATTTGTTCAGATCTTTTAATGATGTACTAAATATTGTACTCAATTTATAGTTTGCGAATATTTTGTTGGGTTATTGTTACTTTGATTTGCTTGAAATTATTTTTTGGGTTATTGACACAAAATATTATTTGTTAAATTCAATTGTTAAACATTTATTTTATATTTAATTATTATGATGGTGAATAATATATATTTCAACCATATTTACATTATATTTTAAAAGTTTTTTTAATTTTTACATCATCACGGTTCGACCCCGGTTCGACCCCGGTTCGACCATTGAATCTTGAACCTTTCAGTCTACCGGTTCTGAAGACGGTCCGATTTTCAAAACCTTCCTCCTCCTTGGGCGGGACTGAAGCAAGTAGCGCCACGCGGTATGGCTCCAGTCTTGTGGGCCCCAGCTCTCCTCATGAGGTTGCCCACCCACCCTGGCGTGGCCATTGGGCTCAGCAAGAGCCCCCTTGGAAGCCCGTTGCCATCCGATGGGCTGTCTGGAGCATTGGGCCTTGGGCTTTTGCCTCCACTTGCCACTTGGCTAGCCATTCCCTCCGTGGGTCCTAAATGGCCCTTTGCTGAGCGAGCTTCTCTCCCAAGCCAACCATCTGGGCCTCTCCTTCTTTCTGGGCCAAGAAGCAGCAAAACGACTCCTGGGCCTCTTCCAGGGCCCAACTGCATAGCTAGCAGCAACCAGAAAGGTATTTATGCTAAAATCGTCTCTGATTCTTCAAAATCAGTGCAGTCGCAGCTGAAACTCGATGTGTCAAAAAATGTTTCCTTTGTCAATGGGGTTCCATCTTTTGACTTTACGACTCAGGAACTCGAGAACTCTACGCAAATTATTCGCCAATTTTTCGATTCCCTATCTCTCTGCGGGGAGTGAGTATTGGCCTCTATGATCACCGGCACATTCTTATATACTTCAGCGATGAAAGAGACTTAACTAGAGTCAGATTGAAAGGCACCTATTTTTTGAATAAATCTTCTCTTCGGGTTTGGAAATGGGAATTGGGGTTTCGCCCAGGGCAGAAATCTACTTTTTCCCCAGTTTGGCTTGCTTTCCCTGTCCTTCCAATTGAGTTTTGGGGTAGCTTGAATTCCTTAACCTCTATCTTTGGTGACCCCATTCAGGTAGATATAGCTACATCTACATTTACTCGATCTTCGATGGCCCGTATCCTTGTGGATATGGATGCTCGAAAGGATTATCCTAGCCAGATTTTTATCTCAGTTGAAGGGGATCAGTGTTTCATCTAGCAAGTCCACATTGAAAACAAGCCCAAGTATTGCAATTTCTATTTTAAAATTGAGCATTTGATGCATGATTGTTTTTTTAAACATCCCAACTTGAGAAAGACTATAAAGGGGGAGAAGCTTGAAGGACCTCCTTCGGTCCAATCTTTTCTGCTAGCCCACCTCCTAAAGCTCTTCCCAGTTCCCATAACCCTTGTCCCTCCTCCTGTCCAGAAGGATAGTGTGAGCCCAAGATTTAACCCCAAACCTCCTTTCGGCCTTTGCCCTTCTAATCCAATTTTAGTTGAGCCCCTAAAGGCCCACTTGGACCTTAACACCATAGACAACTCACCCCCCCCCTCCCTTGGGAAGGCCCTTCCTCCCCACCTTAGCACTTCATTCCCTAGATGGGCTTTCTAAGGCTCATTTGGTCCCCAGTCCCACACAAACTCCTACCCTTGATCTTCCCATCCCTCCGATGGATCAAGCTGAAGCCCACACAAACTCCTCTCATCAAGGCCCACTTTCCCCTATAAAAACCTTAGAGCCATCCTCCCATCCTCCAACCCACCTTGAAGCCATAAGCCCATCTCCACCCTTGAAAATAATTAGGCCCTCCCAAGCCCAACCTTTACCTGGGAATACCCCTCCCTCTCCTAAAAATTCAATTGGACCTTGCCTTGAAACCCCTCCATCCATTCCCCCAACCCACCTTGAAGCCTTAAGCCCACCTCCACCCTTGAAATCTATTGGGCCTTCCCAAGGCCAACCTCCACTTGGGAATACCCCCAATCTCTGTCCAAAAAATTCAATTGGGCCACGCCTTTGAAACCCCTCTTAGTCCAGCTCCAACCCCCATTGAAACCACACAGCCACTCCTACCCTTGAAATCTTGTGGCCTTTCAGTAGCCCAATCCCCACCTTTGCAATAACTATCCTCAAAACTACTATCCATTGGGCCTCCACTTGAAACACCTCCTTGCCCAACACCACCTGCTAGCCCACCCTTATTAGAAGAATGGGCTTAGATCACCCTCACTACTCCATAGCTCAAGGTCTCTCCCCCCCCCCCCCCATCTCCCCCTAAAGTCCACTATTCCCCCCTCTTTCCTCGCAACCCTCCCAAAGCCCAACTCGTCCTTAAGAATTCGGATAATGATCCCTTATTTGATGGGACTTCACAAGCCCAACTTCCTCCTCAAGTCTCCTTTGGGCCTCATTATGATGCCAACTTTTGCTCCACTTCACATGACCCACATTTCCTGGAAATCCCTCCAAGCTCTCCTACGAGGCCTTCTGTAACGACCTTGGCTTTTACCTCGGTCGTTACCCAATTTTTTTTTTTTATCCTCAAATAATTCCACTATATCTTAATGTAAATCAGTTCTCAATATACAATTATTATTTTACACCATAAATAAAAATAAAATCTTAAATACAAATAATCTAAAATAATCTTCTAATTGTCTCTCACCCGTGTCTCTTATGCCTGTGCTAAACTTATAAAAATATTACCGAAAATACTGTCAGTCCACCAACAGGACTTAGTATGAGATATCAACTAGCTATGGGCCACATAAAATATTTAATAAGATTTCATGATCATAAAATTATTATTTTGAGATTTCAGAAAATTATTACATGCATACACAAAAATATTCATGAACTTATATCAAATGACTAAATAGTATAATAGCAATAACTATGATAATTATGCGTACTTAAAATGTATAACAGAAGATATCAAATAAGAATTTATAACATGAGTACTATCAAATAAATGAGCATGTATATCATGAATTTCTTATAAACAATTGAACAGTATAAATACATGATAAATAATTAGCACAATACGAATACTAAATTTAAATAAGTGCCATATGATTGGCCTAATAATTATAATGTAAATATGATAATAGAACAAATATAAAAAATATAATTAACGAGTAAGTTCTCTTTTAATTAATTTTATTTTACTCTTTTGGGCACGTGATTTTCCGTACTACGTCTCAGCTACCTTTTACACATTTGGAGATCGTTTTTCCCTAGCCCCGTAGGATATGACCCATAATGGCTAAAATGTGAGGTCTTCAATCAGTTTTGGGAGTTTTAACATCCTAGCCCAAAATGGCATTGGACGCCGTTGCGCCTATATATCATATGCTCGAGCTAAGGCAGGTGCGTAATCCCATAGAAATTAATTTAATTTTTAATCTATTGTCGTCTTTAAAATCTTGATTATAAATTTAGTCACATAGCAAGCTCATATACTTACTTAAATATCATGTTATATCTTTGAATGTGATGACAAGTCCATAAACATGCCCTCCCGCAGGTGTCACAAACACAAATCAACATATTCTCAATGAATGTGACGAAAAGTTCGTACACTTGCCCTCCCATAGGTATCACAGTCACGAGTTAATATATTCTCATCTAATGTGACGACAAATTCGTACACTTGTCCTCCTGTAAGTGTCACAGTCGAGAATCAATATATTCATATCGAATGTGACGACTAGTCCGTACACTTGTCCTCCCATAGGTGTCATAGATACAAGTCAATATATTTCACATCGAATATGATGACAAGTCCGTACACTTGTCCTCCCATAGGTGTCACAGATACAAGTCAATATATTCTCATCGAATGTGACAATAAATTTGTACACTTGTCCTCCTGTAGGTGTCACAGACACAAGTCAATATATTCTCATCGAATGTGACGATAAGTCCGTACACTTGTACTCCCGTAGGTGTCACAGTCGCGAGTCAATATATTCACATTGAATGTAATAACAAGTCCATACACTTATCCTCCCGTAGGTATCACAATCAAGAAAAAAAAGCATATCATTGTATAACATATTTATCTCATCATTAAAAAAATAAACAGAGTCAGCAATTAATTCATAATAATTTATATGCACTATACATTATTAAACTTTAACCATCCACCTTGTACTTCATAATCTCGATAATTTAATTTTAAATTATTTTTTCTATTTCAATCAAATTTATATAGTAATCCAGCAATCACCAATAAAAATAATCAAAATATCTTCAAAGATATTTTAATCTAAGTCAATAAAGATCATTAATTCTCTACATATAATTTGTGAGACCTCAATCAAAGTTTGATGAGAGTATAATTAGAGCTAATAATATAACTATGTATCACATTTGCTAGTCGTGTTAATTCTCAATTTGAATCATGATCAATTCTAAATTTCATATTTTTATCGCTCTACGATTATAAAAATATCATCACTATTCGAATCAAATTATCATCAATAAATCTGTTTAGCTTAAGTTTTAAACTCTAAATTATCAAAAATTAATTAAATCATCAATTCTCGATATCTCATAGCATCTGAAATCGATTTCGTAAGTCTAATTCTTCTAAATATAATAACTAATACCACTGCCAAAGTAACTCAATTGTTTGGACTTCTAATAATTAGAAGTTCAAATATATTTTTAGGCTAATTAATAAAAATATTACATAGATATGATAAACAATAAAATAATCTAATAATCTCCAAATTTATATTTAATAGCAATCATTTAACATAAAAAATCTCCATTTAATCTATATGTGATGATAAGCTCTTTCAAAAATAGATTTTTATGTCAAGTTCCTCTAACAAACTTTTATCCAAAATAAATTTTTTAAAGAAAGATTTCTATATAAAAGTTGTAGTATAATGTGTCCTCTATCTTTATATAAAATTTCATGTCAATCCGAATTTATTTGGCACACCAAATCCCCTATGAACTAAACTCGGTTAGAAAATTCAAATTTCTATCAGACTTTACTAATGACATTGAAATCACATTTTTTATTCAGAATTAATCAAAAGTTTCTTTACAAACATTGTAGGTAACTTCAAGATCGAACTCACCACTAATTGTTATCACAATCTGAGATCATTTGACATTCCAAACTGATGCTACAAAGCTCAGATCAGAAATAAAAAAATTCCAACAATATACAATCATGCGTATATCTAAACAAATTTCTCTGATAAAATAATTTTAGCCCATAAATAAAATTTGCAACCATAAATATGAAAAAAATATCAACAATGCAATAAAATAAAATTTTATAAATAATTAAATAATAAATTTATTCAGTCCTTATCAAAATATTATAAATCAAATTATGCGAATTCTCATTTTTGATTAATTTAAATCCTAATAGTTAGAGAAATCTTCTACCTCAAGGAATCATGAAAATATCTGCATTTTCTTTCTCCTATTTTTCTCGCCTTTCCATCTGAATTTTTGAAATCCTTCTTGCATAGTTGCCAATTGGAAGAAAAAAGATTGTCATGCCTCGAATCTCTGATTCTCCCTTCTCTTTTCTCTTTCTCCTCTCTTTTTTCTTTCTCTCTCTCTCTCTCTCTCTCTCTCTCTCTCTCTCTCTCTCCTTTTCTCATTTTCGGCCAAGGAGGGGGCTAGGACCGGCTGTTACGAATCGGGAGAGAGATGAATCAATGTATGAGAGGAGGGAAATATTATTTTCTCTAACAACTCAATCTAAGAGTAAATCTGGTATTTCTTTCAAGGCTAAAATTAAAAGATAATTAAATCTCATAAATTTAAATTTTAAATAATCATAATAAATCATCGTTTGACCCATAATCATATCCCTTAAATATCTCTAATTTTGATAAATATCCTCATGAGAATTTTAAATCAATAAATATCCAAATAAATTGTGAGATATTAAATAAATTTAAATTTCAATCAAGAAAAGAATTTTTTAATATTTATATTAATATTTTCAAATAAATATTAGATCTTATAAAAATTATTTCTAGATTCAATATTTCTTTTATCACTTTTTCTATGTCATTTTTGGAGGTCAAATAAATCAAAAATATTACCTAAAATTTCTTCTATATTTTCTATAATAAAATACCGTAAATATTATTTATCACTCAAATTTGTACATACAATTCTAATCTATAATACACATCATAATCTAAATTTTCTGGATGTTACACCTTCCAAAGCCCATTAGGTTGCAATTTCCTCTCTTGCCTCTAGCCCACCTTCCCCAAAAAATAAAAGCCCACATTCCCCTTTAAAAATCTTTGAACCTCCCCATGAACCCCCTACAAGCCCACCATCACTTAATTTCCCCTCCCAAGCCCCTGATGTTGATCTCCACCCATGGGTGTTGGTCCAACATAAAAAATCCAAGCTAAAGGAGAAAGCCTAATTTCAACCCCCACCCTCCCACATACACCAACCCCAAGCCCAGGATACTCAACCTCCCACCCCCACCTCCTATAACTCTCTCTACCTCCACCTCTCAAGAACCTTCCAACGCTCTTTCAAGCCCACCTCCTCAATGTGCTCCCTCCCTTAAACCCCCTCCCTTCCGTGTTCTCTCTTCTCCCGGCCTTCCTCGCATGAACCCCATTCATATTTTTCTCGCTCTAAAAAAGTCGGATGACGATCTCTTTTTTAATCGGCCTAATTTTGGCCAACTCATTTTGACCACTATGGCCTTTGGTCAACCTCACCGAGACTGTGCTTTTGTACATAAAGATTATAACTCCCTCAAGTGCTGTTGTTTTGGGGCGAAGATTGATTTCCTTAGCAAAATGGAAATTAGCAGTATCAAAAACCTAGGGACGATTTCATCATCGAGAATTGAAAATTACTATCGTCTCACCCTTGAAGACCATAGACCTGGGTATAACCTTAGTAGCAGAGGCAAAGGTAGTTGGAGAGGTTGATGAGGACCTTGAAGAATAAGAGAGGGAAGATTGGGAAAAAAAGAAAAGGAGAGAAAAAAAAAAAACAGCACCCTCCAAGTTTGAATTTCAAGAAAATTGAACTCCAAGAGATACAATTTTGCCGGTTACTACTTTCAAAAAGAAATTGAACCTGAACTATATTGTCATGACCTTATCCCTTCATTGGTATCTATGTTCGTTGTTTGCTTGTCTGGTGAACTACACGTAGCGTTTTTATTATAATTGAATGCTTGAAACTAAAGGTCCTATGATAACAATGTATGGTGAAGAGCGCTAACATGTATTAAGTCAAAGTAAAGAGTTCATGACAAATACTTGAGGTTTTTTAAATGGTATATGGTCATCATGCCTTGAGTGACATGCTAGATTTGAGGAGTACTTCTTCAATCAGCAATCTAAGGTTGGAGGCTTGACTTCATGCTTAGACTTGGTGTAGAATTCTTACTTGTAGCCAGGTAGATTGACACAATGGATAAGTATTTTAGGTAACTAATATTAAGCATGATAAAAGGTCTTGAGATGCAAATATGAGGAAAATCAAGTTGAACTAAATAAAATTTAAGCTTGTGAAAAATTGCTGGAAATATAAACTTGTTATCCAGAAAATATGCATAACAGCTGCAAATTTAATAAATTTGTCCAGAAATTCTAGCTTTTAGTGATCACAGCAACATCTATGATTAATGAAAAAAAGTATACAGCATAATTATGCCTTGAAAGTTCCTTTAAATTCATGGAGTAAGAGAAGACAGCAGCAACCATAATAACAATCATCCAAACCACCAAAAGATATATACCAACATCAGACAGCAAGAAAATCTAATTATAAACTGTTTTAAGGTTCTCTCTGATCAAGGAAATGCCATAGAGAAGCCAAAAGTCATGTTTCAGCATTGAAGATTTTCGTCTAAACCAAACAGCAAAGATCTAAGGCAAAATAGACCAGGAATTCAGCATGGAATGAGGAGAAAACACGGAGGAAAACTTTAAGAAATGTAGAAAAGTGTAGAAGAGACATATAATAAACTATGTTGCAACTTGCGATCCATTGCGCTGTTAGGTTGAATCCAGTCCTAGCAACCTGCATGGAAACTTATCTTTTAGTCATTCTTTGGAAAATGCATTCGTGTGGTATGACAGAAAGACTCACTTAAGGTGGAGTATATGAGGCCTGTAAATAATCTCAGTCCATGCCTAGTGGATTCTCTTAAATTTTTTTTAAGGGAAATACCTGAAATAATCTTGGGGGTGTGAAAATTCTAAGTGTAAAACAGTCATTTGCTTTTATTTTAATGGGGATGTAACATTTGAGACAAATGTGCTTGTACAAATTATACTTCAATCTGTCTTGAAAGATTTTTGAAATTAGGAACAGTTTGTATTCTCTCTCTAATCTCAAGGGTCAACATGCAATTTACCTAATTAAAAATGTTAAAATTTGAAATTCTCTCTCCTCATCTTGTTCTTCCTCTTTTCTAAATATTAAAAAATTTAAAAGCTTAAAACATGAAAATGTTAAAAATTTGAAATGAAAAAAATATAATATGCAATTTCTTTTGCGTTACCTCATTCTTTGTTTCCAGTAAAAAATTAAAAAGAAATAATTAAAAAATTTTATAATCTCAAAATGAAAATTTAAAATTTAGGGTTAATGACAATTAGGTCCCTTTAGTTTGGATTTATGTGCAACTTAGTCTCTATAGTTTCTTAATTAACTAAGTAGATCCTCTAATTTGAAGTAAAATGTAAATAGATTATTTGATATTAATTAAAGTACTTAATAGAGGATATTTTCTCTAATTAATAGGTCAATTTGAATTTTATCTTCATATAAAATATTAATTAATTCTTTAAATTAATCTAAAAGTCTTTCACTGAGTCTCTTTATTAATGTCAAAAGACCTATTTGCACATTACTTCAAACTAGAGGACTTATTTAGTTAATTTAGAAACTACAACGACCTAGTTGCTATTAATCCTAAAATTTAATATCTCCTAACCCCATCTACCTCATTCTAAAAATTCAAAATATAAGATTTAAAATTTTAAAATGAAAATATTTATAATATGATTTCTATTCTTGCTTGATTTCTCTCCTCTCTAAAAATTAAAATAAAAACTATAAAACCTAAACATTTTTAAAATGAATAAATTTAAAATTTAAAATGTCAAAATTGTAAATTTTAATGAGAACTTTATAAATTAATAATTTTAAAATTTTAAATGTTATTTAGTTGTTTCCCCTCTCTTTCAAAAAGACAGAAATGGCGAGTGAGTAAAAGAAAGAGTGTGACGTCCAGATTTTTCAAATTTAATGTTTCCTATTATGTTTTGCTAAATATTATTTTAACCATGTTATTGGATTATTTTTATAGTTGTTGGCAACATAAAATATAATTTAAAATTTATTAAAACTATTTTGGACTTAAAATAAATAAAGTTGGACTTAAGTGTAAGAATTTTAGACCTATTTGTAAGAGAATGAAAACTAAAAAACCAAAATATAATTTTTCCTTATTAGATAAACATTAGCACTGCCTTTCTCTTTCTCTGATAACTGTAATACACTATATCTGATGATTCAGGAATATAAAATTTTATCTTCTTCTCTTAACACTCAATAATTACTTGTTGTTCAGATAACCAATTCATTTTTAATAACATCAAACTCAGTTATAGGTACAACAGTTAAATTTGCCTGAAACACTCAATCTTTAATCTTAATCTTTACTTCCATAAATAGTTTTACTGCTATAGTTATACCTATATGTTGTGCAACATGGAATACATCATCTAGTGGATGTGTTTTTAAATGGCTTTGGCCCATTTAAAACACCCGTGCTTAGCTGCGGGCTTCGGCCCATTTAAAACCCAATCTGCCTGAGCCTTTTAAGGCTCAACTATGATCTGGCCCAGTCTCCTTTGTTGGCTGTGGCCCACTTCGGTTCTTCATGAATTGGGCTTGGGCCTATATCTTTAACTTTTTGGTGGGCTTTGACTCAATTCTTTCACTCCCTTGTTTTGGCTCTTGGGCTGTCCCTCTTCCAATGGATTTCAGCCCATTGTGGGCCCGTCTTCACCTTCCCAATTTCAGCCCTCTGTTTGCCCATGTATTGGCTAATTTGCAGAAGGACATTTGGCGTAAATCTGGTGGGCTCATTTGCAGAACGGGCCTATAGCAGCTTTGAAAACCACCTCATCAGTTGGGCCTTTCCGGCCTTCATGGATCGTTGGGCCTTTGCCCCTCTGGGTTGGTCTTGCTCTTGCAGCATGGAATGAAGACTGGGCCCATGAAGTTTAGTTGGCGTATAATAATGGGCCTTTTAACCTTCTTCAACTATTTACTATGGCATCTAGGCTTTGGGCCTCAATCATCCTTTATGTTGGCAGTTCATATTAGGGCCTTTAGGCCCTCCCCTTTCTTCTTTGCTTAGAGTTTTGGGCTTTTGGCCCATAAGTATTTGTAATGGAAAAGAATTTTCATGTATTGGCCTTTGTGCCTATTTTTGTATCATGTACTGGCATTAGCCAAAATAGTTTGTCTCATTTGGGGCTGAGGGCCCGATGAATAATCTCCCTCCCTTATTATAATAAAAAAAACCCTAAACCCTAAACATTTAAACAAAATTTGAAGAAAATATTTTACAATATAGTAAAAATATAAAAATTTTCTCAAGTTGATAACCTAATTTTAAATATGCCTCTGCCTGACAAGTGAGGGAATCAGAGTGCAGTATGTGCACGGTTGAATTTTAGGTGGTTCGACGCCAATGCCTAGTCCACTCCCAGGGCTTCTCTATGCACTAAGCTTACACTATCCAATAACTCCCTTCCAAAAACTAGTGAAGAAATAATATCTGGATACAAAACTCCTCCGCAGAAGCATGACGGAGATACTGTTCAATCTCAAAATGAATGAGATCAACAAGTGCCTAAGGATGAACATCACTCACTTGACCTTTGCCCAAAAGAAAGCAAAATACAGAGAATAAAGAACACTGAAAAGGATACAACAAAGAAAAGCTAGAAGAAAGAAAGGACTTGTGTTGTGACGAAAAATAATTAGAAGAACAAGAGGTTTTTATGTGGAAAACCGACTAAGCGGAAAAAACTATGGCTCCTTTTGAGAAGGCTTTCAAGATTTTTACTAGAGAGCAGTTTTTTATCAGTTTACAAAAAGTGGTTGAGAAGTTGGAGATTTTAGAAGAAAACGTAGAAAAAGATCCCCTTTCCCAGTTATAATGAGGTTTTTATACCCAGGTCTATTCTACGGAGTCGCTTCAATGGTGTAGGTTTTAGCTCCTGTGTCATACTATTACTGCCTGTAACGTAGCCGTGCTATGGCTTTAGCTGTACGGTGTACGGATGGCTCAGCGAGGTAATTGTGCTATGGCCTCTGCTGTATGAGGTACTAACGGCGCAATTTGAGGGCCGGGGAGGGGGGAGAGGAATCCTACCTACTAAAGCGGTAGGTTTCCTCGTTCTCACCATGTATCCAGTCAATTCGATGTGGCTTCTTCGGCGTGCACTGTTCGGCGTACCACCTCCTCTCTTCGGTGTTTTAACACCTGTGACGCTGGTGCTACGTAAGCTTCCACGTTTACGCTTCAGATTAGGTGGCGCGGATCCAGATGTAACATGCCCCCCCGGTAGTCGTGAGGTGCATTGATGTGCATGTCTGGGCATCGTGCAGGCTGCCAGGATCTATATAAATACCTGTGAGAAGATGATAGAGGTCCTTGCTGATCTCCTGAGAAGAGCTAGTGATAATGTCGATGTTCTCTGGTGTTGCTGGGTTGGTGCGGGACGATGCTTCCGAATCTTGGCGTCCCTCCCAGTTGGATCAAACGAATGCAAGGCGGCCTCTTGTTTCGGAGGAGGCCCCGAAGAGGCCACGAATCCGTCTCTCCAATCCAGGGGGAACCCCCGTTGATGCTGAAGTTTGCGGAGGGCCAAATGTGCAGCGTCAAAACCCCTCCAAAGTGGAGTTCAAATGACCGCTGAGAATCGTACCGTTGTCGTGACGGACGACGAAGTCCAGGTAGTGGAGAAAGGCCCGACGGCTCAGGCTTCTATTCCTCTGACTACGGAAACCCTTGATGTACAGTCGCATGATTGTGGCGCTTCGACCCCAGTTTCGTCTCCTTCGGTGCCCTTAGTTGATCCGGAGATTTTGTCGGGGGCAGGGCAGAGGGGACCCAGAATTAGAAGTTCGAATGCACAATTCTTCGCGCGCAGTATCTGCTTGCACCTTGACCAGGTCAAAAAAAGGGTAGCTGGTAGGGATCAAGTGGCGGCGCTCGATCGTATGGTGGAAAAGGTGTTGACCGTTCTTCATCGGCTGGAGCTGTCGGAGGCAGAGAAAGCGATCACCGATCTGGAGTCGAAGTGCGCTCGCAGTGAGGGCGATCTGGAGGCGACAGTGCATGAAATAGAGGAACTTAAGAAGGAGAGGGTTGTTCTGGTGGCCCGGGTCGAAGAGCTGGAGGAGGAGAACCATCGTCGGAGAAAGTTTGCGAGAGCGGTTTGGGGTCTTCTTGCTGAGCAGGAGTTCAGGCTTTCTCCTAAGGATTTTGTTGTTTTTTTTTTTTTTTTGTAAAAGAAAAATAATTTAAATGGAATATCACTCTTTGAGTTTCGTGTTGTCATTGTTTTGGGGAACCAAGGCAGGGTGCGCGACCGGTAGGTCTGAGCCCCTAAGATAAGACAGTTGGAGGTCGCCCTCGGGGAGCAGAACCGTCAGTGGCGCATAGTATAAAAGGGGTCGTGTCCCTACTATGGGTCCGTCATTGTCATTTCTCAGTTTTTTACGATGGTTAAGAAATTGTGGAGCAGAGTGAAGGAGATGTGGAGAGATTACCGCGCTCTTCGGGGTGAGCTCTGTGTGCTTCCTCTGCACACTTTCGAGGTGGAGGTGCAGCAGGTGTGGGGGATGAACCCGGAGTTGAGTTGGAGTACCCAACAACGGAGGCAAAGTTCACCACTTTGTCAAAAGGGAAGATTGCGGTGTCTCCATCACCTGCGCGGCAGATTGTTTCTTCCCTTCTAATCGGAGTTCGTGAATATCTTTAACCAATTCGACATCGTTCCCATGCAGCTTCTGCCGAATGCGGTCACCATGATCTACTACCTCATCAAAGAGCTGCGGCGCCAATAGATCCCTTGGGATATTGATATATTCAAGGCAATTTTTCGGTGGGAGGAGAACCCTCATCTGCACGGGTACTTCATCTTAAAGGTCAAGTACTGCCAGGTGTTCAAGGTGAGGGACACTGGATTTGCGGACTGGTACAAGTGGTTTTTCTTCACCGAGCCCTGCGGAGTGAGCTTTGTTGTTCCCCGAAGAGTCGGCGAGGCGAGGTTTGTGGGGGATGGAGTTGGTTTTGAGGATCCGCATTTTCGGGAGGTGGATGAGATTCGAAAATGCGTGCACGATGCGTTGGACTACCTGCGCGAGGTCGAAGATGATGTGCGGGCTCACACGGGTAAGATTTCGAGGGTTATCCCTTTCTCCTTTTCGGTTTTAATTCTGACTTGTGTTTTGTTATACAGGCTGCCCAGAGCTCGAACTGGCCTGGTTCCGTCTTCGGCAGATTGGGAACAAGAGGGTTCCACGTGACCGGTTGGGACCTTCCCGTCTTCCGGCAAAGAAGCGACGGGTGGTATCTGGAACGTTGGTGGGGGGAGCCTCTTCGGCGGCGGCCATCACTTCTGAGGAGGGTGATGACAACCTGGCATATATAGATGATGTGCAGGCCAGTGACGATCCCGAAGCACAGCGCGAGGGGCGCGAAGACTCCAGGGATTCTAGTGCCAAAGAGGCGGCCTCTGTTGGTTAGAGTGCTGAAGAGCCTGGGGATGGCGTTCGTGATGACCTCCCGAGAAGCATTCCTAAAGGGAGGTCGGAATGTGCAGCAGCAACCTTCCTCTAGCAAACAACCATTCCAGCAAGCTCAGGCCTCACCTACAGCTAATTCGGCCTGGACTCGCAAGGAATACATTAGTTTTGGAGACATCGATCTATCTAATTCAGCCCACCTTCGTGACGGAGTGGTCCAGCTTGATAAAGCCTCAATTTCACATATACAATCCAAGTTAGCTTCTTCGTTAGTTGGAGAATTATTTGGAAGGAGATTGCCGTTCCATTTTCTTGCAGCTGAACTTCACAAAAGATGGGGACACTATGATGGTTTTAGAGTCCTCGACGCAGGCAAAGATTGTTTTATCTGTCAGTTTAGACATGATGCTGATAGGGATGCTATCATTCGATCCGGACCGTGGACGGTAGCGGGTCAAATCCTAGGACTTGATGTCTGATCCCTTGAGTTTGACCCCTCTTTTTCTGTAGGTGCCTCAACACCGATTTGGGTTAGATTACCGGAACTCCCCCTCTACTGCTGGGGCAAGGAAAATCTAGCCAGAATCTCGTCGGAAATTGGTGCCCCTCTATGGCTAGATCCTGTCACCGCAAACATGGACAAAATTGCTTTTGCACGAGTTTGCGTTCGAGTCAATCTAGCCCAACCCCTTAAGTCGGGGGTATGGATCAATGGGCCGAAAGGTAAATTTTTCCAAAGAGTTGAGTATGAAGGTATTACGGTCATCTGCTTTAAATGGGGCGTTGTGGGACATAGAGATAAGAATTGCCCCCTTCAAGGCCCGACCCCACAAGCCAATGCTTCCACCACTCCCTCTCCTGTTCCTCCTATTGACTTGATGGAAACTAATGCTGATAATGCTACCTCTAGCGGGACTGAAGGCAACTTACTTTACGCCCACCCTGACCCTTGCGAGATTGCGCCCAAGGACTCAGTCGGGCCATGGATGCTAGTACCCAACTGCCGCAAACCACGGAATGTGGTTGGACAACAACCCAATCAGGCTGCAGGCAATATTCTTCACAAATCTAAACCTGCTACCTCCCGGAATTCAGCAAGGCAACAGCAGCAGCAGCAAACCATTACCCACCAGCAGCAGAAAAGCTCAGCCCAACAGTACAGAGTGGTGGGACAGCAGGGTACAGGGGCAAAAACGCCTCAGAACAGCCACCTGAATATCCCAACAAGGCTGAACAAGCAGAAGGGCACTGTTAACTTGCAGGATAGTGCTGTAGCAATCCCGGGCCTATTGCAGAAACACCAGAAGGATTCTGTAGAAATGGTGAAGAGCACTGTAAAAATGCAGGATAATACTGTAAAACTGCAGGATCATACTGTAGAAATGCGGGACAATACTGTAGAAGTGCGGGACAGTTCTGTAGAAATGCAGGAGATGGTGCAGACCAAGCAGACGGGCACTGTAGAAATACGGGGCAGCGCAGTTGCAATGCAGGGGCTGCTGCAGAACGACAATAAGGAGGTGAAAAAGCTGTAGATTTTCAAGATAGCCGTGTGCAGAATGTTGTTTTGAATGCAGCCATTGAAAATCCCTTTGTTGTCCTTGATCTCTGCATGGAGGAAAGCGATGTCAAGCCCGTCACTAACCCTCTTATACTGGCCTCTTCAGCCAACAAGAAGAAGTTGAAATTTCCTCTGCAGAAATTCCTCTCCCCCAAGGCCAACGCTCAGAAGGGTCGGGAACGAATCTCAAAGAAACATTGGTAGAGAGAACTTGCTAACCTCAGGGAATGCGTATCCCCTGCTAGTGATGGCAAAATGAACAAAAGGAGACGGGAGAACCGTGGCGACACTGTTAGGGAGGGCAGCTCCCCACCCCTCAACTCTCACCCCTCCTCCTCCCCCCCCAATAATTAAAGCCATCTTCTAGAATTGCCGCGAAGTTAAAAAGCCGGCTTCGTGCAATCACCTTCAGGCTTTAGTCAGGGAGCACTCACCGGTTGTGATTTGTCTTTTGGAAACCAGAGTTCAGTCGTTCTCTAGAAGAGAAGTTGACAAACTCGTGGGACGTCATTGGGACTTTCATGTGGAGCCGTCAGTGGGTAATTCTGGTGGCATTATTGTGTGTTGGCTCATCCACACCGCCCAGCTCCAAGTCATTCACTCCAACAAACAAGTTGTTGTTGCCCAGGCTACTGTTATGAGTCAACATATTTGGCACATCTGTGCTGTTTATGCTGACAAAGATTACATCAAGCGTCGAATTATTTGGGATAGCATTTCTCCTTTGTTAGATGCGAAGATTCTGGCCATAGTGGGAGGTGACTTCAACTGCATTCTTTCGCAAGAAGACAAACGTGGAGGCAAGCCATTTACCCCTGCGGAGGCCCACAATGAATTTGCCAGCTTCCTAGCCAACAATGATCTTCAGGATGGCTGGAATGGGGGGCAACGTTACAGCTGGTGCAACAACAGGAAGGGCAAAGCTCGTATGTGGGTCAGACTGGACAGAGTCTGCTTCAACTCAGCTGCCTTATCTGCTCTCCCGGGCTCTGTAGTTACTCACCTTACCAGAATCGGATCAGATCATTGTCCGCTCTTAGTCCAAGGTGAGAACTTGGAGTTTAAACCGCAAGGCAACACTCTCAAATTTGAAGATGTATGGCTTGAAGATGAGGCTTCCAACGGGATTGTGAGTAGGGAATGGCAAAAACCTACTCATGGCAGCCCTCCTACCATTCTCAATCACAAATTTGCCCGCACCCTCCGCGCTCTGAAATCTTGGAGTCGGGACAAATTTGGGGATATTAATGCTATAGCCAAAGACCTCGAAAGCAGAATTGCCGAGCTTCAGTCGAGGGAATCTGTGGGCACTGGCCTGACTGAGAGTGAGTTGGACTGCCTCTTACATCTAGTTGCAGAATACAACACCACTCTTAGTAGATTGGAGACCTGGTGGCTGCAGAGAGCCAAAGTGAAGTGGGCTAAGTGTGGGGATCGCAACACTTCTTACTTCCACAAAGCAGCAACTTGCAGAAAGCGCATCAACCATATTCGCCGCTTAGTTGGGCAGAATGGTGAGAAAATTTTAGATCACGAAGGGATCCGAGCTGCTTTGGTTACCCACTTCTCCTTGAAATGGAGGCCTCCTATTCCACCTTTACCAGAGCTGAGCATCCCCCCACCCAGAGCAATTATCTCTGAGGAGGATGCACTCAGGATCAGTTCACCTGTCAGCAACGAGGAGATTGTAGCTGCTATCAACTCTCTTGGCAACAACAAGGCTCCAGGGATTGATGGCATAACCAGCTCCTTCCTTAAGGGCTACTGGAGTGTTACCAGCACTGATGTTCTGACTGCTGTTCATCACTTCTTTAGTTATGGGTCTATGCCAAAGCGTTGGAAGGATACTTTAGTAGTCCTTATTCCCAAAGTGCAGGGCGCTGAGCTTCCCTCTCAGTTCAGACCCATAAGCCTTTGCACTACTATTTACAAAGTGATTGCTAAAATCCTTATCAATCGGGTAAAGGATGTCCTCAGCTCTCTCATCTCTCAGGAGCAAGGGGCCTTTGTTCCAGGCAGAGGCATCGCCGACAACTGCCTGATAGCACAGGAGATCATGCAGAGGTTAGCTTCTTCAGAGTTTTCCACTGGCTACATGTCCGTCAAAGTGGATATGGAGCAGGCCTATGACAGAATGAGATGGGACTTTTTACAAAAAATGCTGCAATACTTTGGCTTTCCCGACACTTGGAGCAGATGGGCTCTACCTTGTGTTGAATCCCCGAGATTTGCTTTGATGATCAATGGCCAGAAATCCAGCTGGATAGAAGCAACCTGTGGCTTCCGACAGGGGTGTCCTCTATCTCCGTACTTATTCATTCTTTGCTCTGAATTGCTTTCTCTCCTTATCAACCAATAACAAAACAGAGATGATCTGCTGGGGATCAGAACAGCCGCACATGGGCCACTTATTACCCACCTCATGTTTGCGGATGACATCCTCATGTTTGCCCCAGCCACTTGCAAAGCCGTCAGAGCTCTAAACAACATCTTTAATGTGTATAGCAATTAGTCTGGACAGAAAATCAACAAGGCTAAGTCGTCCATTTGTTTCAGCAAGAAGATGAAGAGAAGCAGGAAACGCATGATTGCTAACAAATGGGAGTTTCGCACCCAAGCTGAGGGCAAGTATTTGGGCATTCCTCTCATAAGTAGGAGGCCAGTCAAAGCCGACTTTCAGC
>JAEMOT010003975.1:27230-50604 GCA_019297695.1 Apostasia ramifera | reverse complement strand
TATTGATTCTGTGAGGGGCAGAATTTCTTCGTGGGGGACCAGATACTTATCTTTAGCTGGCAGAGTCACTCTTATAAACAGCGTGCTCACCTCTAATCCAATCTTCTCTCTCTCTCACACGTTTGTGCCTAGTAATGTTATGGCAGAGATTGAGAAATTAATCCGACGCTTCTTATGGAGTGANTTGCTCCCCTTGACCGTTCATCACCTCCTCAGTGCGAATGGTGAATGGAACCAAGCTGAGCTCCATAAATTCTTTGGCTCGGAATTAGCGTTGAGAATAGGTAGACTACCGAGACTCAACAAGGAGGAGAGGGACAGCCTAGTTTGGCTAAAATCTGATTCTACCAAATCCCCTACTGCAGCTCTTTACAGAGATCTCTTCTGCTGCAGAGAACTCCCACATAGCTGGGTCTGGAAGTTACGTGCACAGCCCCGCATTATCACCTTTCTTTGGAGGATTTGTAGTGATGCTATCCCCACTTTCACTTGGCTCAAGCGAAGGCGCCTGCGAGAGTCTGCTAGATGTCCTTGGGGCTGCTTTGCCGAAGAAGACTTACAGTACTTTGTCTGCGAATGTAGCTTCACTTGCGCCGTCTTTGATGCCTTACAGCGCCAGCGGACTGAAACAGCAACAGGAGTTGATGTTGTGCTGCCAGAAGAGACTAATTGTGAGCTACAGGCTGGCCCCTTGCCGCCCCCGCAGCATTGCCTAATCAGTCGGAAGTACAAGAAAAGAAAGGCTCCCACCATAGTTTTGCCGAATGCTAAAGCGCCGAAAGTGCAGGTTGCTCTCCCCATTCCAGCTGTAGATTTCTGTCCGGCTAGCACGACCATTCTCTCTACCTTGCAAGATTCGGGGTAGAACAAGTCTAAGAGAAAGTGCAATGCTGTACCCACCACTCCAAGCCCTCTCAGTTGGCATGATGAAGGAGAGAAATTCCAACGAAAAACACCCAGACTTGCCGGTAACGGCAGGGATTCTTTTTATGCTAACATTTTTTCTGCAGGTTGCTGCAAAGATGGCGAATCCAGTACAAGACCGGGGCTGCAGATTAGACACCCAGTAGCCGATTCTTGCGGAGCGCTGCCCCGGGTAGCTGCAGCAGCGATAGCAGCAGCGAAACTTGCTGCTGCAACAGCAGCGAAACCTGCAGCAAAACCTGCTGCTGCCACAGCAGCAGCAGCACATTCTGCCGCTGCTACTGCGACAGCAGCAGCAAAATTTGTTGCTGCAACAGTAGCAGCTGCACATTCTTCTGTTGCTGCTGCTGCTGCCATCGCTGCTGCTGCTGCTGCCATCGCTGCTGCAGCGTCTCCTGCAGCCGCAGCAACGGGATGCATTCCTGCAGTTGCTGCAGCTGCGCACTCAGCAACGGTGGCTGCTTCGGCTGAGAGAAATCTACCACCTTTTGCTCGCAATTTTCAACTGTTGAAGCTTTTTCTTGGTAACCTGCAGTCACGAGTCCATAAGAATGCAGCTGACCCTCAGGCTATTAAAATGGTGGCGGCTTTGTACCACTTATGGAGAGCTCGCAATGGTCGCGTCCACAACAAACCCTTCCCGTTGCCTAGAGTAATCGCTGCACTTGTTCATTTTAGCAAAGCCCAAGAACAATCTTCATCCAACGTGGGGAACTGAGATCCCAACAGCCTTCAAGGTTGTTGTTACCCTTCTGCTTCCCATTGGGATCCCCCACCCCCATGATGGATTAAGGTGAATTTTGACGGCTCCGTTAAACAGAATGGCGCAGCAGGTGCGGGCGGAGTTGTGCGGGACCACTATGGCAACCTCATCCTAGCAGCAGGCTCCAAGCTCTACACCCAGGCCACTCTGACAGCAGAAGCGACGGGAGCGCTCATCGCGTTGACAGCCGCCCAGGAGTGGGCGGATACGGCGGACGGGATTTGGATAGAGGGTGACTCAGCCATCACCATTGCGGACCTTCATCGGACAGCCAGAGGACATCCTCCTGACCGGACCATGGCCCAGATCTCTGCTCTTTTGGATGCCTTTAAGGCACATAAGATATCTCATGTTTACAGAGCCGCTAATAGAGCGGCAGATTTTGTTGCTTCTTTTTCTTGTTTAGATAATACAGAGTGGCGCAGGGGCATGTCCCTCCCACTCGATTTTTGTGCGATTCTCAATGAGGATCGAACCTTTTGTACTTGATGTATCTTTTTTACTGTTATAGTATTATAGGCTACGGCCGAATTTCAAAAAAGAGAGGTCGGAATCGGTGACCAGACTTGGCGCTCAGGCCGCCAATTCATTAGGCGTGGTAAGATGTCAAGTGGAGCAACTTACCAAAGAGGCCATGGCGCAGGAAAGGAAGGCCAAAGAGAATGGACTCCAGCTTTTGGAGTCGGAGCGCCAACATCGTTTACTCGAAAAGCGTCTCTGTTCGGCCATGCAGAGTTTGGAAGAGTCCCATTGTCGGGAGGAGGAGCTTCAACGGCTTTTGGAGGATGCGCTCGATCAGTCTCGTGAGGAGGCTCGCCAAGAAGGGGTTGCCGATTTTCGGCGTTCTCTTGAGTTCAAGGCCCTTATTAAGGAAGCGCTTGAGAGTTCGGTGAACATGCTTGGTTCGGCTCTTCTCGACCGAGGGTTAGTGAGTCGCGAGGATCTCGAAGGGCAGGACATGAACGAGTGTATTCTTTTAAAAAGCCGCTCGTACCAATGTCCTTTTTTCAAGATGTCAGCAGAGAGGATGGGGCGGATGTTCGCCTTCGTTTCAAACTTGAAGGTGGTTATCCCTCCTACCAAGGCCGAGATGATGAGAGCTGACAAGGTCGCAGAAGGTGCTCCTAGGCCTGTCAACGGATCGGATTCGGATCGGGTTGACTCCGACCCGGATCCAAATTCATATATGACGGATCGGGTTATACATCGGATCGGGTCATGGTCGATCCATATCCTCTCGGGTCGGAAATCGAATCGGTTCGGAACTCGGGTTTTCGGATTTAATCCATTTACAATAAAAGTAGTTATTTTTAAATAATTTTCATAATTAAATTTAAAATAATGTTAAATTTATTGGAAATAAAATAAACGAAGAATATTATATTTTTATGATTTAATAAAATATTTTAATATAAAAATCAGTATTTATAATATATATACATATATATTATGAAATATAAATTGAGCACTATAAACTATAATCTATTAATATAATATATAAGAATCTTTTATTAATTAATTATAGTGACACTCTTTACTTGAGCTTTCCAACAAGAAGATTATTAGTCATAATATATCCCTGTATGAACTACAAATTAGATTACATAAACGGATCGGATTTTAAACGGGTCGTGTCAATGGTAATTCATATCAGATCCATTTATTTGTAGATGGATCGGGTCAGTAAACGGGGCGGATTGACGGGTTAAAAAAAAATCATTTGGGGGTTTAATCGGATCGGAAATCGGATCAGATCGGGTCATGATCCGATCCATTGACAGGCCTAGGTGCTCCAATGCCAGAAGAACCAAGTGCTTGGGGCGAGGGGGCTTCAGAAGGGCCCCTGGCTGTGTCCTCTCTTCATTCGTGGGATCCGCTGGAGGACATGCCTCCTACCCCGGGTGCAGATATCGAAGTAGACTCTGATTTCGAGACTTCGAGGAGAGGCTGTGATTTGTAAAGATTTTTGTAACTATAGTTTTGTAAAGATCTTGATAATATAATCTTGTTTTTTGCTTATGCCTCTGCTCTTTTTTTTTTTTTTGAAAAATAGCTTTGTGTGGTGAATACCATGAAGCTGAGAAAAATTGCTAAGTTTAGAATGTATTAGACTTAGGATTTCGAGAAAGAGAGTGCCCTTAACTGCGAGTCGCCTAGGTGCTATTAGGATTCATTAGGCCTGGGACTTCAGGAAGGAGAGTGCCCTTGACCGCCAATCGCCTAGGAGCTGCTTAGGGTGTTTTAGACCTAGGATTTCGAGAAGGGGGTGCCCTTGACTGTCAGTCTCCTAGGTGCTGTTAGGATTCATTAGGCCTGGGACTTCGGGAAGGAGAGTGCCCTTGACTGTCAGTCGCCTAGGCGCTTAGGGTGTTTTAGACCTAGGACTTCGAGAAGGGAGTACCCTTGACTGCCAGTCTCCTAGGTGCTGTTAGGATTCATTAGGCCTTAGACTTCGGGAAGGTGAGTGCCCTTGATCGCCAGTCGCCTAGGCGCTGGTTAGGATGTTTTAGACCTAGAACTTTGAGAAGGGGAGTGCCCTTGACTGTCAGTCTCTTAGGTGCTAAGTTTAGGAATTGCGGAGGTCATTTCATAAAACTTGATAAATGCGTAGATGAGTTACAGGTGTTTTATGAGTAAAATCTCCTGATGTCAGTGCTGCTCTATGTCCTTGGTAAGAGAGTTCTGTCATGCCTTGCCAATTTGTAGGTGTTCGGGCTGAGTACATTGCCGATGATGAAAGGACCTTCCCAGTACGAGTTGAGCTTGCCTGGTGCCATGTCTCGGCCGGCGGTGTTTCTTAACTTCAAGACAAGGTCGCCCTTGAGGAATGGTCGCCTTTGCACATGCTTGTTATAGCTTTTTTCGACCCTCCGCTTATGCTCAGTTTGTCGAACGGCAACTAGCTCCCTCTCTTCCTCGAGGAGGTCTAGCTCGAGTTTCATTGCGTTCTCATTTTGTTTCTGTCATTCGAGGAAGGCTGGTGGATCGAAGTTGCTGGCGTGTTCGGGGGGAGTATATTTCTAGTTCGACTGGGATGAGTGCTTCCCCCCCGAAAATGAGGGAGAAAGGCGTTTGACCCGTGGCCATTGTTGGAGTATAGTTGAGTCCTCAGATAGCTGCCGGAAGCTCGACTGCCCAGGAAGACCCGATCTTGTCAATCCGTTTTGTTAATGTGCTGAGGAAGTTTTTGTTCGATGCCTCGGCCTGTCCGTTCGATTGCGGGTGCCAAACAGATGCAAAGCTCAGGTTGATTCCGTTTTTCGAACACAGATTTCGGACAGTGCGGCTTGTGAAGGCGGTCCCGTTATTGCAGATCAGGGAAAGCGAGATGCCGAACCTGCATATAAGTCGAGTCCAGATGAAGTTTCTGACACTTGCACTGGTTGGTTGTGCCATCGCCTTCGCCTCGACCCACTTGGAGAAGTAGTCCGTTGCTAGGAGCACATGGCATAGGTTCCTTCCGGATTTCGGGAATGGTCCCAAAAAGTCGAGGCCCTACATCGAAAATGGCCAAGAACTGGTAATGGGTTGCAGTTGGGCAGCTGGCTGCCTTGGGACATTGGAATAGAACTGACACTGTGGACATTTCTGACTAAATTCCTTGGGTCCTTTCGGAGGTTCGGCCAGTAATATCCTTGGCGCAGGACTTGCAGGGCAAGATTTTGTCCCGCAGCGTGAGTTCCGCAGTCTCCGGCGTGGATATGTTCGAGTATGGTTTTCGAATCCTCCTCGCAGATGCACTTTACGAGGGGTGAAGAGTAGCATCTTCTCAACAATTGCCCTTGGGATAGGATGTATTTGGCGCCCTTGGCAAAATGTTGTAGGAGAACCTTGGCGAGCTGGGAGTATCTTTTGAGCACTTCGTCCTTCGTCTGATATGATCCTTTGAGCTGGTTCACCATTAGCTTTAAATCTCTGTAGATATGGAAGTGCCTTACTCCGAGGCCCTTGGCAAATTTGGGCCCACCGATGAGGGCTTCATATTTGACCTGATTGTTCGTGATGGGGAAATGTATCCTTCCCAATCTCTGGAGTCGAACTCCCTAAGGACTGGTGAGGACAATACCGATTCCTTGGATGCATTTGCCGGAGGCTCCGTCAACATGGAGGATCCAAGGCTGTTGTTTCTCCGAGAGATCGGGCTGTTCAGTTGTCGTCAGTTCGGCGATGAAGTTGACGAGCACCTGGCTTTGTGTGGCCAATCTGGGGAGGATATCTATGTCGAATTCGGAGAGCTCCACAGCCCATTTCTACAACCTTCCGGAGATTTTGGGTGAGTGGAGTACCCTTCGGAGGGTTAATCCATCACCACCTTGATGGGGTGAGCTTGAAAATAGTGGCGCAACCTGCGACCCGCAAAGATCAGTGCCAAAGAGAGTTTCTCGAGAGAGGGGTACCTCACTTCAGCGTTGTGAATGATGTAGCTGATGTAGTGGATCAGGTGTAGCCTGCCAGCCTCTTCCCGAATAAGTACGGCTGATACCAAACTATCGGTAGCGCTAAGATAGAGGAGGAGGTTTTCTCCTGGGAGCGGGGAAGAAAGTAAGGGTGGCAACTGAAGGTACTCTTTTAATGACTCGAAGGCTTTTTCGCAATCTTCATTCCATGCCAGGTGCTCTCCCCAAAGGACCTTGAAGAAAGGCAGGCAGTGCTCGCCTGATTTTGATATGAATCTGCTGAGTGCTGTAACCCTTTCGTTTAGTTTTTGTACGTCCTCGATTGTTCGAGGAGGTGCCATTTCTTGGATGGCCTGTATCTTTTCAAGGTTCACTTCGATGCTTCTAGCTTACACCATGTGCCCCAGGAATCTGCCGTATGTTATGCCGAAAATGCTCTTGAGGGGGTTGAGTTTGATATTGTAGGTTTGGCAGGTGTCTAATGTTTCGTGGAGGTCTTCGTTGAGTTGCTCTGTGCTCTTGCATTTAATCAGTATGTCGTTGACATAAGCCTCTATGTTTCATCTTTTCTGCTTTTTAAACACGGTATCAATCATCCGTTGGTAGGTTGCGCCTGCGTTCTTCAAGTCGAAGGGCATCACCTTGTAGCAAAAAGTTCCTTGATCGGTGATAAATAAGGTATGCTTTTCGTCGTCTTCGGTCATTCGGATCTGATGGTAGCCCGAAAAGGCATCGACGAAACTTATCATTGAGTATCTAGCCGAAGAATCGATGAGTCTGTCTATTTTCGGCAAGGGGTAGAAGTCTTTGGGGCAGGTTTTATTTAGGTCTGTAAAGTCCACACACATCTGCCACTTTCCGGAATTTTTCTTCACCACTACCACATTTGTGAGCCATGACGGGTACGTGATTTCCCTGATGAAGCCGACAGTCAGGAGTTTTTTTATTTCCTCTCGAATGGCTCATTGCTTTTCACCGCCGAAGTTCCTCTTCTTCTGTCTCACGGGGGTTGCTCCTGGTTTGAGGCTTAGCCGATGTTCAACTACGGCCTTTTCGATCCCTGACATATCACTAGATTCCCAAGCGAACACTTTACAATACTCAGAAAGGAGGGCCACCAGAGTGGGTTTTTCATTGTCAGGAAAATCCTTAGAAATTAGTACAGTTTTTCCGTCGACGACAGTTACATGATCATTTTGTTCGATTGGTGGCAAGACGTGATCTTTAGGATCCATGTGGTCTGTGTGGAGGCGCGCATTTATTTCGAAGTAGTTCCTGGCACCGGCCTTGTCTCCCTGATTGTGGCAATGCCGAACGGTGTGGGGAACTTCACGCATAGGTGGTAGGTGGATGTGACCATTTGAAATGCCGCCATTGTAGGTCGTCCCAGGATTGCATTGCATTACAGCCGGAGGGGGCATCCATAACGATGAAATCAATTTCTGTTACTTATCTCCTAGGTCCTTCTTTGAGAGCGACGCACAGGGTGGCGTAGCCTGCGATTCGGTAGATGTCGTCGGAAAAGCTGGAGATGGTCATGGAAGGGGGGAGAGGCTTGCACTGACTCGCGCCTATTTTGTTGAAGGCGTGAAGATATAGTATGTCAACCGAACTGCCGGTGTCAACCAAAGTCCCGTGGACGTCACAGGCTCTGATTTCGGCGACGATGATGATGGGGTTGTTGCGGTTGATCCCCTCTCTGAAAAGATCGCATGCGGTGAAGACAATGTCAGGCAATAGTGAGGTGGGTCCGATGGCGCATACCTCTTGGCACTTCGAGCCCGAAGGTGGGAATCGTAGCCGAAAATTGATAGGACAGCCTTGTTGCCCTTGGCTTTCGACGTCGTCGGGGTTGAAGGAGTGGCTGCCAGAGGCTCGTCCTAAGGAAAATGCTCTCGTGCCATTTTCGACAGGAGCCCCTCTATCTTATTATAGCCGGAGAGATAACCGTTCTCTATATATTCATTGACGAATGCTCGAAAAGAGCGGCACTCGTAGAGGAGATGACCGTAGCGCTAGTGAAACTTACAAAACTTTGTGGGGTCCTTGCCAGGTTGGGGGGCTGGCGTTCGCCGCGGCTCTTGATGAACCCCTTGTCGCTGAGGATTGAGAATATTTCCTCAATGATGTAGACCAGTGTCATAGGATGCGGGGAGTCACCCTCGAATTTGCACTTTCCGTGGGATAGGGAAAACTTCCGGTCTCAAAAGTTTCTCCTAGGAGTGTTGGAGTCTGTCTTCAGGGTCTCGCCTTTTTTGTCTTGGGGCGAGGAACCTTCCTGCTTGGTTTTGGACTTGAGGGCCTTTGCGTCCTCAAGGTGGATTTGCTTTTCGGCTCGGACCCTTGCCTCTATCAGTGTCTTCGGCATGTCGTCGAAGAGTCGTATAGTTCTCCTGGCAAAATACTGTGGACGAAGATCATAGTTGATCTGTCATCGGTGGTGTCTTTTATTTTCGCATTCATCTTCGAGAATCGGTCTACGTAGTAGCGCAGGGACTTGTTCGGGGCCTGCCTTATCTGCCAGAGTTCATGGATTGTTCGGGAGGTGGTCCTCAATGTTCCAAATCTGGTGCGAAATTGCACAAAGAACTGCTGGAAGTTTTGTACGGAGCCATGGGGGATTCGTCGAGCCAGTCCAGTGCCAGCCCTGTCAGAGTATTTCAGAACTGGCGGCACTTGTACGCTTCTGATATGGGATCACTCGTCGCCAGGGCGTTCTCGAAACGCTTCATGTGCTGAGCCGGGTTGGTGAGGCCGTCGTAATCGGCGACTCTAGGAGCCTTATAGGGCTGGTGCCGCCATTATGGCTGACAAGAAGATTGTATCTACTGGGGGACCCGCGGGATACACCTCTTGCCGACTTTCAGCGGCAGCGTGGGTACTAGCCTCTTCGGGAGGCAGTTCGAGGCGCTCGGCGCTAGGGGGAGGAAGCGGGGCTTCGAGAGGAAGAGCTAAAGGAAGGGATCTCTGCTTATGGAGGAGAGCTGGAAAGTTAGCGAGGAAAGTGTTCATCATCTGGGAGAGTGCGGCCATCACATTTATCAAGATTTGGAGCTGTCGATTGTTCGCGGCAGTGTTATCCTGGGGCAGGTTCGCTACCTGCTGTCCACCGGTCGGTGAGCGATCTTCGTCATGAGCGTCTTCCATGGGTGATTGAAGGGATCAGGCTTGATCCTGCGTGAGGGCACCAAATTGTTGTGACGACAAACAATCAGAAGAACAAGAGGATTTTTACATGGAAAACCGACTAAGCAGAAAAAACTATGGCTTCTTTCGAGGAGGCTTTCAAGGTTTTTACTAGAGAACAGTTTTTTATCAGATTACAAAAAGTGGTTGAGAAGTTGGAGATTTTAGAAGAAAACCCAGAAAAAATCTCTTTTCCCAGTTACAATGGGGTTTTTATACCCAGGTCTATTCTATGGAGTCGCTTCAATGTGTAGGTTTTAGATCCTGTGTCTGCCCATTACTGCCTGTAACGTATCCGTACTATGACTTTGGTTGTACGGCATACGGATGGCTCAGCGAGGTAGCCGTGCTATGGCCTCTGCTGTACGAGGTACGAACGGCACAATTTGAGGGTGGGGGGAGAGGAATCCTACCTACTAAGGCGGTAGGTTTCCCTGTTCTCGCCAAGTATCCAGTCAGTTCGACGTGGCTTCTTCGACGTGCATTGTTCGGCGTACAACCTCCTCTCTTCGGCATTTGAACACCTGTGATGGCGTATGGAGGATCTGGAAGAAGCGGTGAGGAGGGCGGTGAATATCGTCAATGCCTCGCCAGTGGGTCACCACATGAAGAATCAGGCAGATTTTGACGTTCTCCTGCAGACATTGGTTGGTGTAAGTATCTTAGATCAGAAGAATATTAGAAGTTCTGTTGTTCTTCCCTTCTGTGGTCCTAAGGGACCAGACAGGTTCTTCGACGCTGGGAGCCACTGCCCAGAGGAGGTTCCTCCCGCAAGGTCCTACGTTAGTTGGGGATATCATCTGTCTCCCCTACGCAGGAGTCCTGAAGAGGGCCAAGTTACTCCCCTCGAGGCTAGATGGCTAGGCCGGAGTGCTCCTCCCGAAGTCCAGCAGCAGGATCAGCCAGGGAGCCAGAAGTGACTTACCTCCGTCCTCTCCTAACTCCTTAGCCTCATCATCAATATTATATTTGAAGGGACCATAGTTGAGGAGAGGAGTTCTGGTAGCTCCCGAGCGATCTGCTTCCTGTTGTTAGGAGTGTAATAGATTGGTCTCAGAGAGCGGGGTTCCCTCGTGCCTGAGGTCGATATTATTATACTAGGTGTCTAAATTCTGAAGCCTTGTATTTTCTTTGTTTTTCCTATACTCATGAGAGAAACATGTAAGAGAATAGAGAAAATAAATTGGTAATAAGTTTTATCATTAATGAAATACATTTTTTCTTTCAAAAACTTATTATGAATGAATTCTGTTTGTGTTTGTCTTTTCTTTCGTGTTTGAGATAGGTACCACAAGATTAGAAAAGAGAAAGAACAAGAATTCATAAGTGTGAAAGTATAAAACCAATGATAAATTCTAAGTTAAAAGGAAAGTTACTATCCTCGTGCACGATTATAAAACATCGGATGATAATAGTAAAGAGGAAAAGGAATAGAATGTCGTTTCAAAATATTGCGCATGATTATGAACCATCGTGCACGACGTATGACGAAACGGGGGGAAGCAACTCTTCGATAATCATGCGGCGCTTCGAATTTTGAACTTGTCAGAAGATACAAACGATCTGATTGCGTCCGTGCACCGATCAAAAAGATCAGACGGCCAGAAGACGGACGGTCACAGCTGTTTCCCATAAAGGCTTTCCCAAAGGAAAACTGGAGCACTTGTTCGTCTTCAAACCCTAAGAGAGATAAAGAAACCTTCGCCCCGTTCGTTGCAAAATCAAGCCATGGAAGGAGGAGAGATCGAGTGGGCCAAGCTGGTCGATTAGTTCCATAAGGATACCAGCTATCAGGAGAGTCTCCTGATGGAGCACGAGATGCTCAACACGACCAGAGGGTTTAGAGGAAACCCCAACCTGACGGTTATTCCCCCTACCACCGACTTCCAACCAAACAGTCCTTCTGAAGGGGCGGTATGTGTATACCGAGCGCAGGTGGAGTATGGTTTGATGTTGCCGTCACAACCGAAGTTCAAGAAAATCCTGAACTCATTTCAGATCGTCTCGGCGCAACTCTCCCTTAATGCCGTTGCCTACATGTATTCCTTCCTGAAACTGCTGCAGAGGGATACCGTGGACCTTGATGCTGTTCAGGAGCTTGTTCAGCTGGATGGCGGTGCCAGGGTACTGAGGATGTTTAGCCCTGCAGTCAAAAATGAGGAAGACGGTGTTTTCAGGGGCAAGTAGTTCTCGTTCGGACTGGAGGAACTATTACTTCTTCGTCGGAGGGGATTTAGGAATCCCCTTGACGCCCGGCACGTGCCTCCCTGAATTCGTTGGCGACGCTAAGTGGATGGCTGGGCAAGAAACCTTAAAATACCTAGAGAGGCTAAAGGGGCAGAGCTGGCTCCTGAAGAACTTCCTCAGACACGTGAGGAATGATGTATCCCTGCACGCCAAGGCGTTGGGGTATGTCATTTTCAAGAAAGTCGTCCCACCTCCCGGCACGGTTCTGATGAAGAGGGCTAGGAGGGAGCAGCCTCCAACCATCCAGCTCAGTAAAGAGGTTACTGAGGTGGGGAGGGAAGAGGTGATAGAGGTTCTGGAGCCGGTCTACGGTGGAAGCGCCGTCGATGTGGTATCCTCTCCTGAGGATGCCATAGACGACAAGAAAACTTTGGCTGAGTTAGGGTACATGAGAAAGGGGAAGGGACCCGTGTCAGCCGCCAAGCCCCAGACAATCCCTAAGGGTGACAAAGGGATTGTCATAGGGGAAAAGGAAAAAGAGAATAAGGCCGACGGAGGCCAAGAAAAGGAGAGGGCGGAGAGCCCTTGCCTGGATTTGATTCTCAGCGAGGTTCCCAAGAAGAAAAGGGGTCTCTCTTAGAGCACGAGCCCAGAGCCCCCATCTAAGAAGGCGAAAAGTGTGGAGGAGAAAGGCCTTGCTTCCGGGGGAGAACATGACTGGCAGCGAAGCATAGAGCCCCCTCTACAGCACTAACTTCACCGAGATCTTCGGGAATGAAGGCACAAGAATGGCGGTGAGAATGAAAGGGGACGAGAGAAGATTGACAGTCGTCTCCCTGCCATCCGTGAACCAAGGAGGCGTCTACCGAGGAGAAGTAGGTCTGGCCTGGGGAAGCGGCTTGGTGTCAAAAGGATTGGAGGAGAAGTTGGAGAGGACCTCAACGCCAGAGCTCTACTTAGGCTTCGCCAATAGGGTAGCTATGGTAAGGACTCTCTTAAGCTTTCTCTCCTTTTGTTCTCGTGAGCTAACTCTATTTTTGTTTTCACGTGTACGCTCCAGATTTGGTGGCGTGGATTTTGATGTAACAACTTGGCTCAGAGTGTTGTCTTGTTCACTTAGTTAATTTCTTCAAGAAAACACAATGAAGGCTCAATGTAGTGATCCAAATGAATTAGAGTGTTTGAGTGTGATAAACCAGCTATTTTTGAATGCAAGCTAGAGTTATATATATATATTCTTTTTAAGATTCAAAGCCAGTGGAACAAATTTGAGTAGATTGCTCTTTAAAAATGAAAGTTCAAACTGCTATATTTTAAATTCTATGCATACATCGGACGATCTGATAGGTATATCAAATTGTCTGGTCTATCCTGAACAAACTGTTGAACCTTCATAAAATATATTAGATTATACAATCAGATTATCCGAACTTAATTGTATTGTTCATCCCAATTTTTGTGTGTGCCTTTTTTAAATGGATTGGACGGTACTATTGAATCATCTAAACTTAATTATTTTGTTCATCCCGATTTATCTGTGAGTCGCTTTTAATGCTCGGATGGTTCTATCGAACTATCTGATATTTATTTAAATTGTATGACTCCATATAGGAAAAACAATAGGATTTAATGACGTAACAAATTGTAATAGTGAGTGATTTAGGTCCCAGATCATTCATACCAAATGTTGGTGAAATCAATTTTGATGTTAATATTAGGATACAAGCCGATAAACTTGAAGAATGTATCCAATGTTTTATGTGATTGAAAAATTCTATTCAGACTTCAAGATTAATTTTATAAGACGATAGTGATACCAGTGATGTTATATTATGTTGAATTGTAATTTAAAATTTAAAAATTACAAATAGAATAAGAGTTTGTTTGGTTTATGACTCAAAAGAGTCTAAAAATTATTTTATTAATATTTCAAATTCATTCAAATTTCAGTAACTCTATTTTATGTTCAACATAAATTCTAACCATGTATACCTCTCAATATTGAAATAATTTTATTTCTTTTCAAATTTATAAATTTTTTTTTACTCTCTTACCCAAAATAACCCTCTAATCCGACGAGCTCTAAGTGTTATAAAGATAAGAGTATGTTGGGGTGGAAGAATGGGCTTACACGAGGACAAGATAAAAAATGAGAATATTCTTGAGAAAATAAGAGTAGCATCAATTGAGATTGAGGATAAGTTTAGAGATATTGTAGCATTGTGTTTATTTACTTATGCAATTCTTATTATCATGCTGCTATGTATCGAATAATATTCTTATATCTTTTCTTAATTATAAAAGCATGTTATCTTGCACTCTAATGAAAAGGAGAAATATTTGAATGTTGTATGCAATATTTTATTTTAACTTATTAGTTGAATTTGCTTACTCAGTCCACGTTGTCTCGGACTGACGTCATTTTATGGCAGGTACTGCAGGTCAACAAGAAGCACAAGGAAATTGGGATTGTGATGGAGAGGATTTTTAGGAAGCTAGGATTTATCTTTTATTTTTGAAATTCTGAACATTTAAACTAATTACAGTTTATTTATGATCCTTTATTTTAGATTATCACTAGTTGTGACTTTTCTTTGGTGATAAAGAAGTTTGAGTTAGTTTGTTGGTTTATTGTTAATTTAAACTTTCCTAGCTGTTTTAGTTTTCCTCTTTATTGCAATGTCACACTCCATTTATCATGGCTTATTTGGAAGAAAGATTGCGTGATGATAAGGGGATGTGACAATCGATCTTCACATCCAATTATGTAAGTTGATCTTTGGGAATATGCAATAATAATTAAGTCTTTATCCCACTAGGTTGGGTTGGCTATGTAAACTCTTGGTTTTCATTGCACTCTATAAAATAATAATTCTTCATTTAGCTCCAAGTATGTAAAATCTTCTGCTATAAAAAGAAAAATATGTAAAATCATTCTTTATATTTTCGCATTATGTCTTTTTTCGCTCTTCCTTCTTCTTCTTACATGGTCAAGATCCAATAACACAACCGTCCTTACCTGTGCTGTATCGTCCCACGATTTAATAATTATTTTCCTATATATATATATATATTATTTATTTATTTGGGCCCTTGGGATTCTCGAATATAGCGCCCTGCCTGCCTCAGCCCCTGTGGTGAGATCGTCATCTCACAATAATCAGTTGCCCCTAGTCATATCTCTTTGAGCACTGTGAGTCCCGTACGATCTCACGGTCCCCTATGAGTCCTTCCACCTCATGGATAGAATTGGGGTCTTATTATTTTATTTGGGATAGTTCACATTATAAGTGAATTTTTTTCAAATTTTTTTTTCACGACTGAGGTAGATGCGGTTATATCGAGATCCCAAAATCTTAATCTTATCAAATTGTCATAAGAAAACTATTGAGTCTCAAAGGTAAATAATTCACATGGATAAGTTTGTCACTTGTTTAATGATTACATGCATTTTCTCAATTTACAAATCTTCATCTTTTTCGCCCATCTGGCTTAATAGTACACTCATAAGATGGTTATATTAGTATCGTGTCACAGCATTCGATTCATAAAAATCACTTCAAATATATTAGTAATTATTCTACTAATTACATTATAATTAATAGTTATTATAATACACAATGAAATTTTATAGCAAACAATTCATATTATGTATTTAATCCTAATAGCTGGAGGGCTGCAGGTGATAGATCAAAAGTAAAAGAAATATTCATAATCAGGGCTTTAATTAATGCATGAACCGGATAGCTTAACACTGCAGGCGATTAATTATATATAAAAAAAAATAAACATAATGATTATAATAATAATCAAACCATTAATTAGAGCACTGAATCGTTGCCTAGATCGATGCAGTCAGAGCTGGATAATTCGCATGATAAGCAAGAACAATATCCTAATAGTTTCAAACGGCCCGACTTCTAAATTAAATTGATCGATTAAGGGTTAGAAGTATTATCATTGAGTCTTTACCTAAATTTCTAAATTTTTAAATTCAAATATTCACCAAATTTTCTAAGGCTTTCTAACAAACAATAATTATCCCAAATCTTTCGATATTTTGCATAAACCAAATTAACGAGAAATACAAGAGATCAAGCAACAAATGTGATACAATGGTTCATCATGCAAATTTTATCTAATTCAAAATAATAAATTTTTATTGAGAAATTTAAATTTATATATTCATTAGGATCATTCGCCTACCTCTTGTTTACCATGGTTACGAATATCTTTCGAATTCCTCTCAGATTTCTCTACGTTGTACCGGCTTGGCGTGTCTCCTCTCACCACGAACGAAAGAATAATTTCGGATAAAGATCTTTTCGATCCGTGACGAAATCCCTTTCTCTCTTATATTATTATTACTTTTATTTTCTCTCTCCTGCGGTTTTCTTTTGGGAACCGACGCACACGGTTTTTCTTTTGGGAACCGACGCACGAAATAGGGAAAGAACGTTTCATCGTAACTCCTTCCCTTAAATTTAGCCCCTAATTAAATGATAATTAATTAATTAATTGCTTAAGACTAAATTGCCCTTAATCTTATAACTAGACTCTAGATTATTCTAAGAGATAATTTAGTCCAATCTTTAATGATATGTACCCAATTAAAAATATCTTCTAATTTTTAAATTATTATACTATTATTAGTTTATAATTGATTCAAAATTTTATTCAAATAAAATACATAAATTAAAGTCATTTTTATAAATCATACATATCAATTAAAATCACGAAATTATTACAAATAAAATTAAAATTAACAAACCCGGGCGCTACATCGATGCAACATATTCAGTCTCTTTCTGAAGCATATTTGCTTTATGATGCTCATTTATGACAATTTTGTCGGAGCTTTTTAGCTTGTCAATTGAACCCTTCATATATAGTTTTTGAATTTAGTAGTTCCTAAAGCTTGTTAATTGAATCAACAAATAAATGCACAAAATGGAGGAAAAAAAAGACGTGAAAATGTTTTCTATTTTGGGTACAATACATCAAAGTTTATTAACTTTAGATTATTGTTGCACTTTGGTTTTATGATGAAGGCTAACCTAGAGGAGTTCTGTTAAATTTAACGAAATATGCAATTTCTTTGTATTTCTAATACATATCTCCAAGTTTCTTAACTTGCCTACCAAGTGATGTTGTTTCGCTTAACTTTGTATGACAATGAAAAAAGAATATTTTGGTCACATACGTCTAGTGATTTCATTTCTCCTTCAGAGAGAAAAAGCTCTTGGCATATGAGTAAAATGCAAAAAATGCATGGCATATCAAAATTAGCTTTATAACATCTTTAAATTCTAAGAGTGTGAATGAAATTGGAAACTATTTGCATTCCCCAACATAGAAAGTAACACACTTAGCTATAATTATTGCATCATACACACTAACTTAAAAGCAGAAACATAAGCTATCAGCATTGTAAATAAGAATAAACTTCAATAAAAGAACGTATCTCATTCATGGCTCATCGGATACCTATAGAAAGAAATGACTAATTATTAACAATCTCATTAGATAATTTTGCAGGTCTCGCTTTCTCACTTCTCTTAGCTAGGTTGCAAACAGAAAGCCTTTGCTCCTCTAAACTTCTAGGTAGTTTTCTTCATGATCGCCTCTTTAATTGAGGGGATTTTAGGATCCTCCTTGGGATCAATGGGGAAATTATTAACATTAATTGTATAGTTTGGAAACGTAATTAAGGCAAAGTTCACGTCAAGTAAGACTAACTGAATTGCTTCATTTTGCATAATATTTCCAAAGGTAAATGTCCTCCTTGTCATTTAAATCAAGTGAAGCAAACCACCTATAAATTTAACATAAAATATTACAAGCAAGCTGATTAAGATCACCAAAATGTAAAAGAAAATGATTAGAGTGTTGATGTATTAAACCAGTAATTCAATCTATGAAGAGCAAAAAGGAAAATAAATTCAGAAGGAGAAAAGAATCAATGAGTGCGCAAAGAAAGCAACACATGTTGAATGTTACAAAACCAGCAACTAAAAAAAAGCTCAAGGTTAGCACAAAGGGTGTTACTGCCAAAAAAACCTTCATATGACAACACCAAAGAAAGGCTAATGCCTATTCTTTCAAGACAGTTACTTTTCAAAAAAAAATGAAGTCTTTTCAAAAAAAAAAGGGGGACAGTGAAGCTATTATTATGCTCTAAAGGCTTTTATTACTTTTATGCATTTATTGTTGAGTAAGTTTATGTCTAATATGAAGATTATTTTCTTTCCTGTGATGTTTTTTATCATTTTTTTCTTTTTTATGTTAAATGGTTCTAAAAATTCTCTTATTTGACCTTTATTTTTTATATTTTTCTCATCCTGATTTTTCTTTTTGAAAGTAAATTTGATTTTTTGTGTTACCATTAATGTCATGTAAGGAAGTCGGATTACCACGTGCTGCAAACTCTAATACATCAACTTCATTATTTTGGATTCCGTAGTCACATATGAATGGAGGAAATACAATGTAATTTACTAGATCCCCAATGTATGTCCACAATAATTCATGAGTTTTGAGTAATCCCTCACTATTGTTTTTAAATAACCATCTTAAACATTGTCATTGCGTGAATGCCATTTTTGTATTTCAATTTTGCGATCGTATCCATTTATTTTACTCTTTATCGTATATGTGATTTATTGGATTGATGTTATTTTAGACTTTTTCTCAGCATCTAGATTCTAATAGTACTCGTCTTTAATTCGACATGTGGATATTGTTTTACTTTTTAAGGTGTTATTAACACCCCAAAAGGCTATTATGTTATCAGCAATTGCACTACTCTGTATAGATTCTGCAGCTGCTGTTGGCAATTTCAAAGATTTAGTTTTTAAATACATTCTTTGGGTTCAGAATATTGTGTTTTTTTTAATGTTTTTTTTGTTGATGTTTTGTTTATTGGTGCTTGATGAATAATAAGTTTATTATTATATATTTATCATTTACGGATTTTATTACGGAAGTATTTTTAACTTCTATGGAGGTTAAGCCATATAGCTGCATAGATGGTTAATCGTATTTTGAAATTTTTATGTTTTCTTGCACGCTAGCTTTATTGGAGGCTCCTGCATTATTTGATGACGAAGAAGACAACGACAATTCATCGACTGATGATGGTGAGGTTAGAAGCGAGAAAAAGAAGATGGTATGAAATATTAATTTTAAGGTTTTTCAAACTAATTAGTTGTCTTTTGTTTTAACAGTTTTACTTTGTTAATTATTTTTTCAAATTTTATTTATTTATTTATTTTGCTAATTAAAATGCAGAAAAGAGCAAGTTATGGGCGGAAGCACTGCACGACATAAGCAGAGTTTCAATTTTCCATACTTTGAATTCCATTCGGTTAATACTTGACACTACATCACATTGAATATGTTGTTTACAAAAAGCTTCACAATATGAATAGAGCTAATGAAATATCTCAACTTTTAACTTTCAGGTCCATTTATGGTATATAGTTAGTCCACTCCACTAGCCCAACTGAAATATAATTCCACCATTTGCATAAATTTCTTCTATTGTATTGCTAAAGCATACTGTGTCACTAATCACATTTATTAATTTTTCTGAAAAATTTGTAGTCTTGAGAGTAGGGATGGCAACTATTTTAGAGCTTAAGCCTATCAGCATCAGCTTCAACTCAGACTTGGACTCGGACAAGTGGATGTTGATAAACTATTTGATTTTGAATTGAATCAAATCTCATTATTATCTTTATTTATTTATTTTACTAAAATGTATGTTGTGCTTGTTAGTCATATTAAGGTGTACTATTATAAACTCTTTTATCGGTATTATTTGTATATTTATATATAGGAAATCAAGGAAATTAAAAAGTTGCATACAAATAAATCTTAATATTTGGTGGTGGTATGTGTAAATACCTCTTTACATGTAATACTTTTTTTTACGAAGTATTATACTATTTCTAACTGATAACATAAAATGTTATTATGTTTGATTGTATCAGTATGATTTCGTAAAATTAATCAATAAGAAAATTATTTGAGCTTTAGCTATTAAAATTAGATATATTTTTGAGTGCTCAAAACAATGCGAGGAATAAACCAGCTCAATCGTCAATGATTTTAGAATGAAGCAACATAATTATTAGAGTTTGAGATGGGTTTTGAGTTGATGCGACCTGATGAAGGTACATAAAACTGTGTATAATAATGTTATTTGAAATTACATATGAATACATTTCTTCACAATATGAATAGAGCTAATGAAATATCTGAACTTTTAACTTTCAGTCTATCAGGTCCATTTATGGTATATAGTTAGTCCACTCCACTAGCCCAACTGAAATATAATTCCACCATTTGCATAAATTTCTTCTATTGTATTGCTAAAGCATACTGTGTCACTAATCACATTTATTAATTTTTCTGAAAAATTTGTAGTCCTGAGAGTAGGGATGACAACTATTTTAGAGCTTAAGCATATCAGCATCAGCTTCAACTCGGACTTGGACTCGGACAAGTGGATGTTGATAAACTATTTGATTTTGAATTGAATCAAATCTCATTATTATCTTTATTTATTTATTTTACTAAAATGTATGTTGTGCTTGTTAGTCATATTAAGGTGTACTATTATAAACACTTTTATAGGTATTATTTGTATATTTATATATAGAAAATCAAGGAAATTAAAAAGTTACATACAAATAAATCTTAATATTTGGTGGTGGTGTGTGTAAATGCCTCTTTACATGGAATACTTTTTTTTACGAAGTATTATACTATTTCTAACTCATAATATAAAATGTTATTATGTTTGATTGTATCAGTATGTTTTCGTAAAATTAATCAATAAGAAAAATTATTTAAGCTTTAGCTATTAAAATTAGATATATTTTTGAGTGCTCAAAACAATGCGAGGGATAAACCAGCTCAATCGTCAATGATTTTAGAATGAAGCAACATAATTATTAGAGTTTGAGATGAGTTTTGAGTTGATGCGACCTGATGAAGGTGCATAAAATTGTGTATAATAATGTTATTTGAAATTACATATGAATACATTTCTTCACAATATAAATAGAGCTAATGAAATATCTGAACTTTTAACTTTAAGTCTATCAGGTCCATTTATGGTATATAGTTAGTCCACTCCACTAGCCCAACTGAAATATAATTCCACCATTTGCATAAATTTCTTCTATTGTATTGCTAAAGCATACTGTATCACTAATAATATTTATTAATTTTTCTGAAAAATTTGTAGTCCTAAGAGTAGGGATGACAACTATTTTAGAGCTTAAGCATATCAGCATCAGCTTCAACTCGGACTTGGACTCAGACAAGTGGATGTTGATAAACTATTTAATTTTGAATTGAATCAAATCTCATTATTATCTTTATTTATTTATTTTACTAAAATGTATGTTGTGCTTGTTAGTCATATTAAGGTGTACTATTATAAACTCTTTTATAGGTATTATTTGTATATTTATATATAGGAAATCAAGGAAATTAAAAAGTTGCATACAAATAAATCTTAATATTTGGTGGTAGTGTGTGTAAATGACTCTTTACATGCAATATTTTTTTTTACGAAGTATTATACTATTTCTAACTGATAACATAAAATGTTATTATGTTTGATTGTATCAATATGATTTCATAAAATAAATCAATAAGAAAATTATTTGAGCTTAAGCTATTAAAATTAGATATATTTTTGAGTGCTCAAAACAATGCGAGGGATAAACCAGCTCAATCGTCAATGATTTTAGAATGAAGCAACATAATTATTAGAGTTTGAGATGGGTTTTGAGTTGATGCGACCTGATGAAGGTACATAAAACTGTGTATAATAATGTTATTTGAAATTACATATGAATACGTTTCTAATAATTGGTAGTACTTTATAGAAAATAATTGGTACATATGAATACGTTTCTTGACAATATGAATAGAGCCAATGAAATATCTGAACTTTTAACTTTCAGTCTATCAGGTTCATTTATGGTATATAGTTAGTCCACTCCACTAGCTCAACTGAAATATAATTCCACTATTTGCATAAATTTTTCTATTATTTTGCTAAAGCATACTGTATCACTAATCACATTTATTAATTTTTCTGAAAAATTTGTAGTCCTGAGAGTAGGGATGGCAACTATTTTAGAGCTTAAGCATATCAGCATCAGCTTCAACTCGGACTTGGACTCGGACAAGTGGATATTGATAAACTATTTGATTTTGAATTGAATCAAATCTCATTATTATCTTTATTTATTTATTTTACTAAAATGTATGTTGTGCGTGTTAGTCATATTAAGGTGTACTATTATAAACTCTTTTATAGGTATTATTTGTATATTTATATATAGGAAATCAAGGAAATTAAAAAGTTGCATACAAATAAATCTTAATATTTGGTGGTGGTGTGTCTAAATGCCTCTTTACATGCAATACTTTTTTTTACGAAGTATTATACTATGTCTAACTGAAAACATAAAATGTTATTATGTTTGATTATATCAATATGATTCCGTAAAATTAATCAATAAGAAAATTATTTGAGATTTAGCTATTAAAATTAGATATATTTTTGAGTGCTCAAAACAATGCGAGGGATAAACCAACTCAATCGTCAATAATTTTAGAATGAAGCAACATAATTATTAGAGTTTGAGATGGGTTTTGAGTTGATGCGACCTGATGAAGGTACATAAAACTGTGTATAATAATGTTATTTGAAATTACATATGAATACGTTGATTTATATAACTTTTCTTTAAAAAATTTCTTGTGGGCCTCGGCCCAACCAAAACTTCCACCCTTTCTCAGGGCTTTGGCCCATTTAAAACACCCCTCCTTAACTGCGGGCTTCGGCCCATTTAAAACCCAATCTGCCTGAGCCTTTTAAGGCTCAACTATGGTCTGGCCCAGTCTCCTTTGTTGGATGTGGACCACTTCGGTTCTTCATGAATTGGCCTTGGGCCTATATCTTAAATTTTTTGGTGGGCTTTGACCCATTTCTTTCAGTCCCTTGTTTCGGCTCTTGGGCCTGTCCCTCTTCCAATGGATTTCAGCCCTCTGTGGGCCCATGTATCGGCTTAGTTGCAGAAGGACATTTGGCGTAAAATCTGGTGGGCTCATTGCAGAACGGGCCTATGGCAGCTTTGAAAACCACCTCATCAGTTGGGCCTTACGGGCCTTCATTGATCGTTGGGCCTTTGCCCCTCTGGGTTGGCCTTGCTTTTGCAGCATGGAGTGAAGACTGGCCCCATGAAGTTTAGTTGGTGTATAATGATGGGCCTTTTAGCCTTCTTCAACTAGTTTTACTATGGCATCTAGGCTTTGGGCCTCAATCATCCTTTATGTTGGCAGTTCACATTATGCCTTTTAGGCCCTCCCCTTTCTTCTTTGCTTAGAGTTTTGGGCTTTTGGCCCATAAGTATTTGTAATGGAAAAGAATTTTCATGTATTGGCCTTTGTGCCTATTTTTGTATCATGTACTGGCATTAGCCAAAATAGTTTGTCTTTGATGCGGGACGAAAAATGGATGCCAAAGATAATTTAAATTAATACTCAGCAAACTGATTAGCAAGTTATTTTAATTAAGAGAAAAATATTTTCTAGATAAATTATATGATAAATAAGATTTTTGAATCCCGCAAATTAAGATATTTTAAAACTAAAATTAAATTGGATCGTATGATAAATAAGAATTTATCAATTTAGATTAAGGCGTCAATTTAAATTCAATAAATCAGATCCGAGGTTCAGAAATTTAGGACAGACGTCTCACCGTTACATCCAACAGTAATTAACACATAAGGAATTATCGGGTCACACAATTAGAGCTAAATAAATAATTCAAGTTGAGCGAATAATTTGTGTTGAAATCAAATAATCAGTTTAGTTGCGTTCAGAA
>JAEMOT010003974.1:65069-94081 GCA_019297695.1 Apostasia ramifera | reverse complement strand
AGAGCTTGACCCTTGGATCTTGGTACTATTTCTGGGGATTCGCGTCAGCTGGGGCATGCGGACCCTTGATTTGTGCGTCTGGAAGAAGCATGCTGTATTGAAAATGGTGCAGCTAGAGCACGTTGAAAGCGATGGTATAGCTGAGAAACATCATGCCTGATGTAGCTGGGAGAGCTGAAAATATCAATCATGCAGGAGGTTAGAGGTTAGAGGTTAGAGGATAGAGGTCCAAACCTCACCCACAAGGTTAGAGGTTAGAGGATAGAGGTCCAAACCTCACCCACGAGGTTAGAGGTGAGAGGATAGAGGTCCAAACCTCACCCACGAGGGTAGAGGTTAGAGGATAGAGGTCCAAACCTCACCCACGAGGTTAGAGGTTAGAGGTCCCGACCTCACCCACGAGGGTAGAGGTTAGAGGTCCCAACCTCACCCATGAGGTTAGAGGTTAGAGGATAGAGGTTCAAACCTCACCCGCGAGGTTAGAGGTTAGAGGATAGAGGTCCAAACCTCACCCACGAGGTTAGAGGTTAGAGGTCCCAACCTCACCCACGAGGGTAGAGGTTAGAGGTCCCAACCTCACCCACGAGGGTAGTGCATGATGTTCAAAATAAAGGAGTGCCACGTGTATGACTGTGATGCAGCGCTGGAGCCACATGTCAACATTTATCGTTTCAATCAGCTCTATTGATCCGCTTGCGAAAAATTCTCTTGACATTTTTTCAGTGCGAGTTCTACGTCCGCTTCCTCCTCGGCAACATCTCCGTGTTCATATACGCCATCTATGCGGTCGTCGTCGTTGATCCCAACCAACAACACGGGAGGTACTAATCCTCGCCTGTATCTTAAACTATTTGTGATAGACCCGTGAATCATTGATGCGTCTTGTTAGATTTGTAGGTCCTATGAGTGGTGAGAACCCACTTCATTTGATTAAAAAAATGAAAAATCATTCATAAGAACATTAAAATGTTGGGGGTAAGCTGGACTTCAATTAGTTATCATCATGTTGAACGTGAGAACATCAAAGAAAATGAAATATCAAATGTTGAGACTAGAAATCAACCAGAAACCCCGAAGAGAGATTTTTTACGTAGAAAACCGACTGGGCGGAAAACAACGGCGCCGTTTGAGCTGCTTTCAAAGATTTCACTATGTAATTGATTTTTTACAGGATTACAATGGAGGAGGAAAATGTGGGGGAAGTTCAGCAGAAAATTTGTCCCTTTTCTTTTTTTCTTTTTTACAGTGAGATTATATAGTCTAAACTGATCCCTGGAGAATCATTTCAAAAAAATGGTCTCCATCTCTAGCATCAGGCCCATGATTACTGTTAGGTTGATGTGTCATGACCTTAGTTATACGGATTGTACTATCTAAGCGGTGGGGGCTAGGGTACCTTTTTGACTTCTGTTCGTGGTTGAGCTCCTTTGACGATGATACCATATAGGCCTCCACATATACGCTCCAGATGCGTTGGCGCGGATCCAGATGTAACAATCAACTATAATCTAAAATTCCCCTCTAAAATCTGCCTAATTGGAAGACAATCTTGAGGTGCTTGTTGTTCCTTATCGATGAAAAATTATTATATTTGGGAAACATAACAAGTAAAATGTTTAGTAGTTTTTAATCTTGTAATGTCAACATGAGATCCACTAAAGGCAGAAAAAGGAACATGTTGATTCATTGTTTCTTTTATGTAGCATTTTTTAGCTACACAGCTAGGGATCCAACTTCATAGGGAAATTTTCTAGTTATGTAAGACATTTTTCAATTATGTAGAGTAGTTTTTCAGTTTTTTCAGTTATGTATAGGCTTTTTTAAGCTAGGTAGTCACCTTTTATGCATTTTAAAGATAAATCCCCAAGGAACCTTACACAATTGAAAAATCTTTGTGCATAGTTGAAAAATAGCCTTATGTAGTTGAAAAATGTTCTATTTATTTATTTTTAGATAAAAAATATTCTGTTTAGTTGAAAAATAATCTTAATAAGTTGTTAAAAACTATAGCTACATAAAGAAACAATTGGTTAAACTGTTGATTCTCTTTTCACATACTTGTGAGTACCACTTTTACATGCATAGTAGTAAAGATATGTTACCTATTACATCGCTCTAATCTAATTATTTTTCCAACTAGTAGTAAAGCTGGTAAGATAATTATCTGCATGCCACACCATTTCACTTTATTTATACGTTACCCATCCATTCTTAATTAATTACGCTATGCACACTCAAAATATTATAAAATTTTATATATACACACTTAAGTTAAAATTTAGTCAAAATCTATTTGAAAAAAAATATTTCGTTAGTAAATCATTAAAATTATATTTTTACCCTTAATAGTACATATTTTTTTCTTCCTCGATGTCACACTAAAGCGCTGATCTGTCCTAAGATCAATTCACATCGCGGATATTTCTTTCCCTTACCACAACCTAAACATCAAAGTTTTAAGATTTTCACTCAAAATATATTTAAATATCCTTAAAATAATATGATGAACGGTTCATATTTTTTTTAACCTAACTATAATTAGGTTATTGAAAAATTATAATTGCTCATTATAATAGAAACAAGTGAAAGTGTGTGTATGTAAGATTTTATAATGTTTTAAGTGTGCATAGCGTAATTAAATAAGAATGGATGGATAACGCATAAATAAAGCGAAATAGTGTGGCATGTAGGTAATTATCCCAACTTTAAAATAGTTTTGCCCAATAGAAACTATAGACCAATCCATTCTCCTATCGAATCACTGATATGCAGCTCTATCATAATGCTAATCAAATTGGTGGATATCATAAATAGATTGGCGGGTTGAATTAGATTACATTTTTAATAAAGAGGTCAAGTTGTCCTTTAACTTGACTTATTTATTACGCTGGTCATGTACGAGTCTTGTATAATTTGATCTGGTTAGACACGAGTCAGCTCGATCTTGACGTACTTTTAACAAACATTGAAAATGAGAAGTAATCACTGCAATTACGTTAAGGATATTCAATTATAGACGAACATATTCTTGTGGCTCAAGGTGCTGCCATTTGTATGAAGAGAGATATAGACAATGATGCTAAAAATCTTATTAAATTTCAAATAATAAGTGTTAAAGTTTAAAATTGAAATTTAAGATGATAAACTTAAATTTCTAAATTACTAACTTGAACCTTAAATCTTAAAAATTTTAAAATAAATTTTCAAAATAAAAGTTTTAATTATTATGAATTTAGTTTATGTAATTTACTTTAAATTTAATTTAATAATATAAAATTTTTTATTATGGAGTTATAAATTATACATAATAAGAAATTATTTGAAGATTTTTAATGAAATTTTTAGTATTTTTTTTCAAAATTTAGTATGAAATTTATAAATTTTTTAAAATTTTATGAAATTTTTTTTAAAAAACTTTATGTAGATATAAATATAATATATAATATATAATATATATTATGTACAAAATAAATGTTTTAATAAAAATAAGATAAAAATTTAGGCTGATTAACTCAAAAATAGACTCAAATTGATTATATTTTATTTAGCTCGAATTAAATTTAATTTAAATTTGAAAATTTGAGTAAGAGTTATGATAAATTTGTTGTAACTTAACTAGCTGTCATCAGTAAGGAGAGGGGAGAGAGAAAAAAAAAGGATGATATATAATATTAATTTTATTTATATATAAAAAATAAATTTGACAAGATTGTTAAAAGAACATGTATGAAAAAAATGTAAGAAATTTGGGGCGGGAAAGCATTTTGACAAAATATTTTCAATTTTATAAACATGTAAAGATGGTGATCTATCTAAATTCTAATAAAATTTTGTATTTTTTAAATTTAAAATTCTTATAAAATTTTAAACAATAATTTGAAGTTTTTTTTTTTTTTTAGATCAAATAATTTGAAGATTTTTAGGTGTCAATATATACAAAATTTTAAGTGGCACTGTAATTTACCAAAACACCATCAACATCCCTTGAATTACCTCCCAGCCGTCCTTGCCCTACGTCCGTATCTCCTCACCAGCAAATCGTACCCGTTCGCCGCTCCGGCGGCCAACTCTTCAAGCGACCCCACCGCCGCAGTCATCCCTGCACAGAGAACCTTCGTCCCCTCCTCCGCCACCATATCGGCCGCCGCCGCTGCCGCTGCGGCTGCCGCCGGAGGCAGGGGCGGCGCAGTCTTTGCCGCCTTCCTGTGCTGCGCATTCACCGATGCCATACCCGCTGCAAAGAACTTCATCCCTTCCACAGCCTTCGCCTCGCTCATCGAATCAAGCAATCGGGACCACCGAACGCACAATCCGTGCGTCTGCGACGAATCGAAGCCGCCTGGTACACCGAAGGAGGGCCCTCCGGGGGAGATGTCTCCAAGGGTGCAGCGAGAGGTCCAATCGGCGAGGGCCCGTGCGAAGGACCGCTGGGCGTGGATCCATCTCGCGAAGCAGCAGCGCCATCTCCGGAGCTCTGCCGCCAAGCTAGCGGCGGCGGGCGGCCCGCCTCCGGCGGCGCTTGCGCCGGCGCGGGAGCCGGTAAAGAGGAGTAGCTTGGCCTCCTCTATGATGGCATTTTGGATCCGGTGGCAACGCGCCATGGATTTCCACATCCGGGATTGCCTGAATCCAGAGTAAAAGATGAGTTCATGCTAACTTCCGCCGATTGCGAACAATTGTCAAAAATGTAAGGTTAGTATTAGGTCTTTATCTCTCTACTGGTTATATAACCTTTCAATTACATTTCTTCGTTTAATTATCTGTTACTTCAAAGAAAAATATATTTTTTAGATTTTAAAATTTTCGTGTTCATGTTATTCTTTTAATTTTTATGAAGATTATGACATGAAGTAGGTAATAGCACCATTTTCAAGTAGTACGCATGAACAAAAATAATTATGCCAAATTATTGGTGGGAATCAATCTTTGATTTTTCAGTTCCAAGTGAAAATGAATTCTAATAAATGAGAATCAACATCATATTCAATATTGATCATGATTGATTGATGGAAAAAGAATAATGAAACCATCCTTAAATTACTTGACATCTCCTAATGCTTCACTTATCTTCAAAATCAATTCAATCAATTGAATAGAAACTTTGAGGTTTCATTATGTAAAGATTAGTACTTTGAGGATGCTAAGGTGGATGTGTGAATATACACGAAAGAATAGAATGAGAAATGAGTATATCTAAAGGAAAGCTGGTGTTGCACCAATTGAGGATAAACTTAGAAAAAGTCGGCTTAGATGATTTGGACATATAAATTATAGGCCGATTGAAATTTCAGTTAGAAAAATTGAGTTATTAGATTTTGCTCATGTACAAAGAGGAAGACCAAAGAAGACATGATAAGAAATTATAAGGAGTGATCTTAGTTACTTAAACTTAGATAAGAATTTGATGATTAATAGAGCACAATGAAAACAAATGATTCATGTAGCCGACCTCACCTAGTGGGATTAAGGCTTGGTTGTTGTTGGTTGTTGTATAATTTGTACAATTTTATGTCACTTTTATTCTTTTGAATATGTACCAATATGCTCTTTTTCATTTATTTGATATCTTTTTAGTTTTTAAAATTATATTAAACAATCTAGTGAGCCAAAAAACTCTTTCATCTCCTAAGCGCTTTTAAATATCTATTGGGATGTTATTCGGTCCTATTGTTTTTTATACTTTATCTTTTTTAAAAGCTTTTCAGGCTTCAACTTTACTAATACGTCTGATGTAAGAGTAAGTTTTATTTTTTTTTTAGGTGCTAAGTTTAGTAAGATTAATTGTATTTTCACAACTTTCATTAAAAAGCTATTGAAAGTAACTCATACATGTATCTTTGATATCTTCTTTTATAAAAAGTACTTTTTGATCTTCATCCCTACTGCATTTTATTTGAGTAAAATTTTTAGTTTTTCTATCGCTTACCTTAGTTATTTTATATATCTGTCTTTCTCTTTCTTTAGTATTTAACTACTTATATAAATTCTTAAGAGTTATATTGTTTGCACTGCCAACTATTTTCTTAAACTATCGTCAGGCTACTTTATATTTCTCTCAGTTATCCTTATTCTTATTTTTAAATCAATCTTTATAATAAATTTTTTTCTTCTTAATTTTTTCTTGTATATTATCTTGCCACTACTAAGCATTTTTATTATTTGGAATCATTTCTTTGAATTCTCCCAACACATCTCGTTATATTATGGATGCAGTTAGTAATCGTCAATCACATAAGGTCAGTTTTCCCATTAATGTTCTGCTGCTCAAGTTTAAAATACATATGTTCTCATTCTTTAGATTCCACTATCGAGTCCGAGGATAGCGTTTCAGCTTATTATTCCTTTTCCAATACTTTATCTTGGAATCTAAAATCATTAATCGATGTTGAATAGTCAAATATTCACTTGGAATAATTTTACAATTTTTATAATTTTTTAGTATTTGGTTATAATATGGTTTATTATTTTACCGAAATATATGAGGGTTTGAAATGAAACTAGGGTTTGTTTAGGATGCAAAGTAAAAATAACATTTCTATTATGTTTCAATTGGAGTAGAAAAGGAAAATTGTTTAGAATTAATTGGGTAGGTTTTAGGTCTCTAGACATTAGGGGGCAAAATGATACTAGTGATGATCATATTTGAGAGATAAATTGCATATAAAGTGATGGAACAAACCCATGAATAAACTCCACAAGCCAAGGGCACAACTCGGCATCCCTCAGTGCTTCGATTCGTTTTGAGATCGATTTGGTTTTGGCGATAGAGATTTCAAATTGTGTATGCACATCTCTAATGGCTGCTATTGTTTTGTTAACAAGATAGGGTTCTTCTCCATTGATGTCATGATTCCTTAGATGCAAGCACTTCTTCTGATAGGCTATTCTCATATGTTCTCCGGCCTGCCAACAAGAATTAGAGAAGGCATTTCATCAGACATGTTTCATACTATTTAAAAATAATAGTTTGTTATGAACAGTAACATAACATCTTAAATGTTGTGGGATCCCTTCATTTGACAAATCTGGAGGGTGTTTGACGGGAGTTGAAGGAACCACTCGTCGAAGTAAAATGTGGGGTTTGTGAAATCCTCATTGGGGCTTTTCACAAAAAATTACATTTAACAAAACCCTAACCTGAAATAGAGGTTTGTTTTTGTAAAACCCTATTTCATATGTAAACCTATGCACACATAACTCCGTAGGACATGGGTAACCCTGTGTTGATGTAACCTTGTGACAGACAACCTCGAGCAAAGGGTCTTGATTAGATATGGTCTAATTGTTCACCTAATTAGTGAGAAAAGATTCCCTTAGTTGATTTTTATAAGTGCTTCTAAAATATTAGAGAATTAGAGATGGTTATAATGTAGTGGCCATGTCAGCATCTATAATGGAAAAAACAATGTAAAGGTATTTTTGATACTTCAGTCCTTTCCCACATTATTAAAGGCCATATAGAGCTTCTGAAGGGGATTGTTGTGGTTGCTTTTGTTAATGCTATTGTGAGAATGTTAGTTGAGGAGCGATGTAACTACATCAATATCACATTGTAAGCACTCTGGATGACCATTACTGGCAATGAAGTTAGGTGGTAAGACCAACAAGAAGGTTTAAGTAGAGTGGACAATTGATATCCAGAAGTTTAGTCACGTGGACAAAAAATATTTCTCTACTAGTCATTTGGAGACTGTTAGGTTCCAGGTTAGGAAACCAAACTATAGTTTAAACTCAGCTAGTTACTTGGCTTGTGGCAATTCTCAGCGAGTATTCTCATGTGAAAATTTGCAATGCCTTATCTTGTCTTTTGGAAGTTGTACAAGTATCTTAGCTCAAATAAGTGTTGTCTTTAGAGTATACTGTGTACGCTTTAGGGGTTGTTTGACTATCCTCGTGGTTTCATGTCTTGCAATCTTGCAATGAATGGTATCGATGCATGAGGAGTGTATTCTTGGATTAGTTTGGTTGGTGGAGAAAAAAATGATTTGAAAACTTTTGTGACTTTTTTCAAAAAACATGTGTAATGTGAAATAAAATAAGTTAATTTAATCTCCTGTATTGCACTAAAAGAGGAGTTTTTTGAACAAGTTTGGAGAAAGAAGCAAATCTCCCTAAAGAGGTTGAGAATATTCTGATGACATGCATTCATGCACATCCCAAAGGACGAGAGAGTCGTGCTTGACGCAAAGGTATGTGTGTGCATTTTTTTAGGCTACTTTCATGGTGAATATGGATACAAGTTATGGGACTTGGAAGAGAAAGAAGTCATATGGCGTCGAGATGGCATGTTCTGCTCAAAAATGCACCTTATTCATCACTTATTCTTGACCTTAAAAGACGTGAAGAAGGCAGAAAGAGCTCAATTCTATCCAAACCTCGACCAAGGAGAACTTGTTTAGATTGATGGGGGAGTTGGGAAAAACCATAGAGGATGTGGAAAAACCTCTAAATTCTCAATTCTACCTTTTTAACTCATTTTAATTGAAATTCAATTTATTACCCAAATATGCTAATCACCTAAATATGATATCTAATAATAGTTAAATACTTTAGAACATAAATATTCACACAAAGTTATTAAACTCAATTATTTTATACTAATTATAACATTTACAATATTCAAAATTGTGAATGTTACAATACCCATCACGAATTCTATTAAATTCTCTAGTGGTGTTTTCAACATATTCATTTAAATTTCTTTTAATAAATATTTTCTCCTCCTGAGGTATCCTTTCTACCAATTCTTCTAAATCATTTCAAAATTTTTTTTATACTTGTATTCAAACTTACTTAAGGGGAATATATGTTTATAATATTAATAGTCATTTTATTGATAATAATTTTTAAAATTATAATTCTATCTTCATTCCTCTTGATTTTTACTATATAATATTTTAAATTTTTGTAGAGTATTGCCGTAAATTTATGTACTCGGCATCATTATGCAATTTTTTATGAACCATATGTTAGTTTGGGAAGCTAAGAATAATCAACTATATGAAGACGAAATGTGTTTTTTTTATGATACTTAATAGGTTTGCTTGTGATATATATGCAAAGAAAAATATAGTAGTTTGTTAATCTCTTTTGTAATATCCACCCCAAATATATGTGTTGGGAAAGGGAGCACCTTTACTTCTTCATACAGCTTCTTCTCCCATGCATAGAGTTTATCTAATGTGGATTCATGGTTTTCTGAGATACACCACCAGTTTTTTGCTATACTGCTACTATTGTCATTGCCATCCTCTTTTGGATCAGAAGAAGCTTGAAAGGACATAGAAGATGAAAATGTCGACGAGGCTGATCTGAACAAATCGACCTGATCTGACAGCTTCTCCACTACATGAAATGTCAGAATATGAAGTTATTTCTGTGAACTTAAGTTGAATTTCAACTTCTAGGCCAGTTGATGTTTTATGGTCCCCTTTAAATTAAAAGTAATATCAAATGTTAAGGTATTTGTCGACATACAATTCTATCTTGCTAATTGGTAGTTCTTGATCCTATGTGGGAGGAAGTTATCTTGAGAGTCGGAATAGAAAAGAGGAAATGCATATAGATGTAGAGATTTATGTAGAAAACTTGAAAAAGGAAGAAACCATAAAAATGGACATAAATATGCTTTTTCTCTAATAAAAGGATTAGATAAGTCTACTGAAGTTTGGAGAAATTTTAAATGTCTCGCAAACTTCAAGGTGTCTTTATTAATAGAGCTTCAACTCTAATAATTTCTGCATGTAATTCCGTAATTTTTCTAGTAAATGTTGTTCGATATGTATGATGATCAAAGATTTTTGCTATTTTGATGACACATGTGCACTTCAAGAAAAGTGGGATTAGTTTATTTAGGCAGTTATAATTGAAAAATAAGGCTTCATCTATTTTTTTCAATTTTCTCAAAATATAAGTCATGAGGAAGGACATGACTTGAACTTTAAGCTGCTTTAAAATTTCAAGCAGTTCAAATTCTAAGCAGCAGATACTTTAAAATTCAATCTGTTACCAAACGTTGGAATCTTCGGTTGAAGAACTTGAGATCTGAGCACTGTTTTCAATCTATTCCAAATCATTAAGTATGAGCTTAAGCTTGCATTGGGGTAGTCTAAGGCTTTTGTTTGAGAACATGGAATGAGATTCAAGGCATGTCAATAAGTGTAAATATTCGTATTAAAATACTTGATATAAGGTCAGAATTTTGTTACTTCTGTGTAATTTCTCTCCTAACAGGAAAATTTCAATTTTGGGGTAATCTATACCTTGAACTTCATCTGGAGCTGAAGAACACTGAAGTGATCTTCTTCCCTCAAGCATCACTGAGACCTCTTCTGCACAATCGCAGATCCTTTTGAACTGCGCATCCACATCCTTCATCGCCATGGCCATGCTCGCAGGCCTTCTACTCACCGCTTCTTCTTCTTCTTCCTCTTCTTCCCTTCCTTCTTCTCCTTCTCTATTGATTCCTTCCGAATCTTCACATCTTCCATGCTCCGTACTCTTCGCCGACGTTAATGGCGGAATTGGAGGCTGCGAGCTCCTAAAGATGCGATCATGGCTGTCGTCGGCATCAACGTAGCGAAGAAGAGAAGCTGAGACTTGCTTCACTGATTGTATGTAAGTTTCATGAGCGGCGGCAAGACAGTAGCTTTGCTGAATCGCCTGCTTGACGAAGCTCTTCCGATCCTTGCAAAGCTTCACAGCGTCTTCATCGTCTGGCGTGGAAACTGCGCACCCCATCTTTCTCATGAAGAAGATTAAGCTTGATTGCTTCTTTCATGGAGTCAGCTGTAAGTGCTTACGGTGGGATGTTAAAAATGATCATTGTGTCAGGTTCGGATCATCCAATTAGCTAAAAGCAGAACTTGATCTGATTTGTTTAATCTTTCATAAAGCTTCAAGGCGGCTTCATCTTAGGGCTAGTTTGATTAGTTTCTACAGCTTCGAATTAAGTAGAATTGGATTTGGATTTTGAAGCGACTTCAAATAAATGAAGCAGTTTGGCTTGAAACCATATTGTTGATGAGTTCCGTCCTCATAGCTTTAAAATGTTTTGAAGCTCTGAATTTAGCTTCATCTGATGCACTTGTATCGACTTTGAAAGGGTTGAAGGACGCTTTATAGCTTTGAAGTTAAGCACACAATCTCTTTGAATAGATTATGAGTAATTTGGGGTAGGAATTGAAGTTTAATTGCATTTTTAAGGAATGGGTTTGCTTTCTAATATTTATGGTAGGGGTGTCGAAATGGGCTAGCGGATTGAGTTCGAGTTTGTCTTAATTCTGATCAACTCTTGCCAAAACTACTTGTTCAAAAACTTGTTTGGTTGGCAATTTCAGGTCACACCCTATCTAAAGTACCCAAATCTGATCTAAAACATAATCAGGTTAATCTGAACTAAAAGATCTGTCACTCCTAACTTTTAATGCTATGAATCTATCTAAGATAACTTGGTTAAAATTTCGGGCTTAGGTTGAAGTTATTGGGTTAGTTCTGATAGGGGTTGTCCCACAATTTATAAGAATTCGTAAACTCTGTTATGATTTGGGTCAAATGAGCTATTGGTTAGATTGGATTAGAGTTAAAATTTATTGAATTAGATCATGTTCATTTTGACTCAAAATAAAAAGGTTAGGAATTCAACTTGAGTTAGATTTGTGTCATAACTTTTGATTTGTTATATAGATTCGGATTGTCCTGTTTTTCCCGAAATCGAGCTATAATCAGGTTCACATTAACCTGTTGGTTGCTCGGGTCAGCTAAATGGCAATTCCTATCCCATATATTCGTAAAATTGGATTTAGGTTGAATTTTATCGAGTTAAATGTAACGCCATATTAAGTTATTTATGTTATATTTCACATAAGACCCATTCAACCAAAGCAGATAGAAGTTGAGGTTAAAGGGTCTATATTAGTTGATTTAGTTAAATTTAAAGAAGAAAAGTGAAATTAATATCACTAAATGGCAGCCAAAAGCATGCAAAAAAAAAGGCCCTTTTATTACTTTTTAAGATAGATCATGAAAGAATAGCCACTATCTTAGATTTTTTAAGCAAAGTAAGGAAAAAAAAAATACAAAACAATGCATTGAAGGAAGCAGACAATCAAAAAGAAAGTTTGCCAAAAGAAAAGACCACTGCCAAAAGTAACAGCACTGCAAGGTTTTTTAGACCCCAAAATGCCTGTTGCGTGAATTTTCGAGCTAATAATTTGCATCGATGAAGAGGAAGCTACAATCTGAGAATCAAAAATTTGAGGTAGGCAAAATTAGTTTCAAATTAATGTCAATAAGCAAATCAAATTTCAACCTACTTAGTAGGGTTCGTTCCATAATGAAACATTAGGGAGGGAATCGAATCAGTGATATGTTGAATATTTCGCATAGGAGAAAGTTCACGTGGAATTTCCTCAGCTACCTTTCATTAGTCTTTACCTACTTTTGAAGTGCCTTCTTCTGGTTTTGCTTGTTAAAATTGAATTCAAGTACGATTGGCATGAATCAAAGTTGTCACCCTACTTTGTTTTTGGTAGGATATTACTGCTTAAATTTTGATTCGAAATAAATATAGCTGGTTAATTTTTTCAATTATCAAGGGAGATATTTGGGTATTTCCTAGTGGATTAACTTCTAAAATCCAGAGATGTATTAAAAAACTTAGGAGTATTATGTGAATTAAACGAGAACATGATCAATAAATGGTTTATAAAGAAGCCAATTAAAAGATCAAAAATAGTACTACTTCGTTTGAAAATATCATTATTTAGCCTACATGTTCATTTTGGGATTGAGGTGTTTGGTTCGACGTTATTGTGATGTTTGCGTTATCTAAAATGTCAATGCTAGGCATCTATTTATAAATTACTGTTTATTTGGCTCAATACTGTTATACTATAATATACTAATAAAAATTTGATTTAATCTCACATTCTTTCATTACAATAAGAGTGATGTTTAGATGTCACCTATTTTTGAAACTCTGCTGAAGACTGGAATACCATAAAAAGTAAAACAAGTACATTAAGTATAATAGTCGCGATCCTCAGCAAGGTTCGTGCAGAAATCAGGTGAGAGAGGTGTACTCTCGTTCCATCCTATATCAGCTGATGTCACCTAATTTTGCATGGCATCTAGATATCACCCCCTCATCCTACACAAACTCTAATATTTTACAATCACTTTATTTCACAATTTACACATTTATTAATAATTCATTCTACTTTATTTCACATTTAACATGATTTTAAATATAACTAACTCATGTTACTTTTCATCATGCATATATTTTAGAAAAAATCATAATTTTTCTAAACTATTTTTTCCTTCCATATTTTATGAGAAAAATGTGTGCTTTGGGCCTTCCTTTTGTTTTTGAGAGCCAGTGTGCTTTGGGTTATTATGTTGTAAGGAAAGTGTAAAGTGCAGACATCAGTGCTTCCTTGTATCCTTTGGTAGGTTGAAGTGATGAGAAGCATCTGGTTATCAACCCTCATCAATGACACGGCGACCTCTTTAGATGAGCTCGCCACTGAGGTCAAGCTATACTTCATAGTATGTTTGTATTTTTATTATTTGCAGTTTTTTATTAGAAATTTTTACATTTTTGTGTGCAGGGAGGAGATACTGTAGTTCAACAGTGAATCAAGGGGAAAGATTAACTGTAGCAGAGGCTTAGGATATAAATTCTTTATATAAATATTGAGATGGCGTCATTTGAGGGATGAAAAAGATGGAATTTCTTGGCCGTTGCTGCAACAACTGAGAGCCAATGTGGTCTGAAGATCTGGCCAGGTGCATAACATCTTGGAGAGGATCCCTATGCATTGATTCCCACGGTTTGAAGCCGTGCATCGATTTCTATGGGTTTGAAGCCACAGAATGATCGAGTGGTTTGAATCCGCTAATCGTTTATATTTTCCTTTCTTTTGTATTTCCCTAATCCCGATCACTTTGCCTTCCTCCCTTTGAGGTTCACTCCCTGCTATGAAATGGCTGCTACACTTGTTTGGGATTCTCCTTTAGTTTGAGTGTGATCTATTTGCTGAACACACATCAACCATTCGCATGGCAACTTGGTCAAAGAAGTCAAAACCTCTAGCTAAAAGTGCCTCGCTGAGATGACTTGACTCAGATTCACTGGGCCACTTGAGAAATGTCTAGTTCCATTAAAGTCTCCCATGGAAGCCTACCCTAGGGCATTGTCGGGCAAATAAGTCTCTTCACGATGTTCTTCCCCCATCTTCACTTTGTACACTTAATCCATAAAGTGCCACCTATATCTCAAGGAAGAGTTATCTTGAGCTCTCCCGTCGCTTTACGAGCAACCTTGGAGAATCTTTTCGGAATTAATTCATGATGCCACTTGCAAAATGGTTTGCTCATCACTATCACCTACTCCTCCCAACTAAGAGATCATGGATACGTGGCAATCCATCTCCATTAGAGGGGGAAATGCATAGTGACATGCAGACAAAGATAGATAGATATATATATAGAGAGAGAGAGACTCACCATGTGAGCTAATCATCCTTGCCTCCTCCTCCTGTGAGAGCTGCTACTCACCTTGTGAGCTAGTCATCCTTGCCTCCTCCCGTGAAGCCGCCGCTTGGGATTCCTGGATCTTTCCTACTTCACTCTGTTTTCTCATTGTGATCTAACGATTCCTTGTAACTCACCTCCATTGATCTAATCTTTCTTTTATTAGTGGAACTCTACAAATTACATATATTTTTATGTTCTTTGTTCGTGCTTTATTTTTTATGTTTTGCTTTCCTTCTCCATCTTCCACAGGTTCGAATGCAGGGAACAGGCTTTTGTTGAGCAAGACCCTTCCATCTTCTCCGGACTTGACCTCTCAGATGAGTTTATTTGTTAACATGCTATAATTTTATTTTTCATAATCTCGTATTGTTGAATCATGACGTCGTGTCTCACCTTTTATGATGAAATTTCTTACATTTTGAACTTAAGTGTATCGCTCTCTCATCAATGTTGTGTCGAGACCTGAAGATATCCTTGTAGAGAATCAAATTGCCACTAATCTCCTTCAATTTAGGTAGCTTGGCATTCAGTTAGTATTTCATTAGATTATCTCTCATTTTAATATGTACATAGAATAGAGTTTTATTTAGACTGTTTTTATTAAGTTTGCATTCGTAGGTCAACCTCGTCTCGGTCTGGTGTAGGCACTTTACGGAAAATAACGTATTTGCATAAATGCGGAAGCTAAATTAAATGCACAAGTGATAAAAGTTTAATCTTCATAAAGACATGCATAAAACATTAACTAAAATGTATGATTTGATTTATCAAAATTGTATTATACAAAAAAATGATAATTTAGAATGAAATTTAACAAGAAATTTTAAATGCCAAGTAAACTCGATTTCCTCAAATGCATGTTAGCACTATAGGAATATCAATCGAATCCCTTCCGCCTTGATATCGTGCGAAGTCTCTCCTCTCCAACTGTAAAAACTCGTCTGGATACTCGAAAAGATCGAATGAAAAATTCCATCAGAAAAAAAGAGGTGAAAATTCAATTCAAATTCTTGAATGAGATCAGATGGCTGAATCAAGTTTGGTTGACTTGGATAAATCTAGACCATTGGATCAAAGGATTTGGTCAAATCAGGGGTTGATGGGTCAAAGTTTTAGGCGGGCTGGTGCTTGTAGGCCTGTCAACGAGTCGGATCATGGCTCAATTCGATCTGAATTTCGATCTAATTATTCTGGTAAATAGAATAATTTTTTAACCTGAAATATTAATCTGAAATTTTACTCGGTCCGTTTATATATTGATCGAGTCGGATTCGGGTCGACACTATCTGATTTAGTAAAAATCTAATTCAGTTTTCTATAAATAATATTATAACTTTTATTAATTTTTGTAATTATAAAAATGAAATATTAAACATAAGATTAAATTTTTATTTAAATTTAGTGATATAAATTTTTATTAAATGATTATTTATTATTAATTTATATTATATTCAAATTAATTTTAATTGATTTTATTAAGATTTTAATTTTATAAATTTTTGTTTATAATATTATTTTAAAAATTAAGTATTTTATTTCTTGGACAAATTGCACCCAGGTCTCTGAGTTTAATGTTTAATATCGTGCAGATTTATATTTTTAAATTTATAATATCGGGGTCTTTGCGTTTTAATAAATTATCAAATGAGTTTTTTTTTTTATTATTATTAAATTTTTTTAAAATTATCGTTTACCCTGCCATTCTCTCTCTCCTCCCGATTCGGCCCACGTGGCGGCTCGCGCGGTCGCTGGCGAGCGTGCGTGTGTCGGACCGGGAGGAGAGAGAGAGAGAGAGGTGGCCTCTCTTGTTGGCCCAAAGGCTTCCCAAGAGGGGGGTGAATTGGGAATAATAAAATTTATGAATTTAAATTTAGGCAATAAACTAATAGATAATTCAAACGATACAGAAAGGTTGATTTAGCAAATCAGACAGCAGAAGAGATAGAACAGAGAGTACCACCAGAAAGTGAGGTCAATTTGCAAAATAGAACTCAGTGCAGAAATGAGGTCAATTTGCAAAATAGGACTCAGTGCAGAAATGATGTCAATTTGCAAAGTAGAACACAGTGCAGAAATAATGTATTCAACAGTTGAAAAAGGCAAGCAATAGAAATATATCACAGTAGGCACAAAAGATTTATAGTGGTTCGGCCTTCCGCCTAGTCCACTCCCCACGCACCTCGAATGAGAATTTCACTAAAAACCCTGGCTTTTTACGGGAACAAAAGCCGAACAAACCCAATACAACCCTATGGCTTTTTCAAGGAACCAAAGCCAAGCAAACCTTCAAACCTACAGCTTTTTGCAGGAACCAAAGCTGAGCAAACCTACAAACCTCCACTAGGGAGATAGAGAAAGAAAGTAAAGGTTTTGCTAGACTAGCTAGCTTAAGTTACAATGCATATACAAGAATTAATATTACAATGAGGCACTCTATGCATATGCAAATAAGCCAAGGGTCTACTTGAATAATTTCGAAAAGGCTAGCGTAAAAACAGTGAGCAGAATAGATTAAGAAAATAAGGAAGAATCACCCAATATGAGCCTTCAATAGGAAGAACAAAGGAAACACAGAAGTTTGATGAATCTTAAATAATAACTTCAAGAAGCAAAATTCACATCAAACCAAAAACCAAAACTCAACAATATATTTTTCTGAAGCAAGAAACAGAATAGAACCAGAAAAACTTTAGCTTCTTTCCACTTGAGAAACACCACAATCTCCTTCTTTAAAGTCTCCTTCAAAATGTATTGCAAGTATGGCTTTGGGAGATCAAAAATCGGATGAGAGCTTGAAGGGAGAAGGTGAGTTGTTGTTCTCCAAAAATAGAGAATGCAGAAACAAAAACAGTGTTGGAGAAAAATCAGATTGGAGAAAAAATTGCATGGGCTTAAGAATGCAGAAAACATTTCCGTTGGAAAGAGAGAGAAGAAAACAGCCCACTTTGTCCTTTTGTGATTGTTGGCTTATAGCACTAAGCCAACATGAAGGGGACAAAGCCAAGTGGTTTAAGAATTAAAAAATGATTAAGGGAAGCATGCCTCAATATATTACATGGTGGCCATCATACAAATAAAATCAGGATATTCAAGAAAAGAAAAAACGGTAGGCTGCAACAAATCAAAACACAAACCAAGAAATCATGGGAGAAACAAAACCCAAGTTACAAGGAGAATGAATGATGGCTCTTGATTTGGATTGATGTGGCTCATGCAACCTTTTGGAAAATACATGGGTATTAACCAATAGGTTATATGTTGCCATATACCAAAATAGAGGAACAATTAATGACCATGTAGGGATCTATCATAGGCATGAGATTGTGTTAAGCTAAAACAACTTCTAACCTAATATATGATAAGTATTTAAACTTTGAGTTAAGCTTCAAACTCAAATCAATAGATTGAGTGAGCTACACTCTCAATTCAAATTACTTAACATGAATAAGTTGATAGAGATTTTCGCTTAAACAACCAAATACGATAAATACGAAAGAGAATAAGGTTTTCTTAACTAGAAAACCAAAAGGAAAAACTCGAGTAAAAATCTTGGCAAATATGCACATGCTTACATAATAGTCCTAGAAAAGAAAACAATAATAATTCCAGTGAGATCCAGCTTTTCTCTGGACTTTAATTTGGACTCAATTCTCAAATGAAATAATACAACCTGTTAACACACTAAACAAGAGAATTAGTCTATAATAACTAAATTAATTATTGTCATCAAAATCAAAGGGTTCAACATCTCTCTCTCCTCTCGATCCGGCGTACACGAGCGGGCCAATGTGATTCACTGGCGGCCGCGCGAACCTCCAGCAGCCGCGCTAGCCCGCTCGCGTGCACCGAATCGGGAGGAGAGAGAGAGGGGCCGCCTCTTTCTCTCTCCTCCCGATCCGGCACACGCGTGTGGCTNNCTGCCGGCAACCGCGCGGCTGCGCGGGCCAAGCGCATGCGCCGGATCAAGAGGAGAGAGAGAATGACAGGGGGTAAAACAGTAATTTTTAAAAAAATTTATAATGAAAAAAAAAGACTCATTTAATAATTTATTAAAACGCAGGGATTTTGATGTTATAAATTAAAAAATGTGAACCTGCGCGATATTAAGTATTAAACTCAAGAACCTGAGTGTAATTTGCCTTTATTTCTTTTATAATATTTGTATATATGCTATTATTTTTATTTTATATATATAATTTTTATAATAATTTAAAATGGCATATAAATATTTTAAATTAGATTTATTAAAATTAGTCTTTTTTAATGAAAATAAATGTTGTGAACTTATTTTGCCTTTCGTATATTTAATTTATATTAAAAATTAATTATTTGATAATATATAAATTAATTAATATTATTATTATTATACATATAAATTCAGAACGAATAAAAAGTTTTTATATTTTTAAAGAAAATCAATTGTTTAAATTAGTTTATGTTTTCTTCATTTGAGTTTAAATATGAGTTAATTATATGTACCTATTTTCTTAGTAAATATTCTAATCACTATAGTTTTATATTTTTAAAAAATAATAAATAAAAATATTTGACAAATAAATTGTATTATTTGTATTTAAAAAAACTAAAATTAGAGATAAGTCCAACTTGAAATCATGACTATATAACTCATATTTAATTTGATAAAATTTTGAATTATAAGTACGATTTATGATGAGAATTTTTTGATTTGAACTAAATATAAATTCAAACTATCATCATTTTCTTATGTAAATTGCACTAGGGTCATTGAGGTCGACATTATATTGTAAATGGGTACTAAAATTTAAAAATCATTAATTTAAGTTCCTAAATTACATTTGTGCTGCAGTTAAGTTCTTAGCAGTTAAAAATAGTAAAAATAATTTTTTTTATATATATATTTTTAACTTAAATCTTATCTTTTTTATTTCTTTGAGTTCTAAATATATAATATTATAAATATGGTTAAAATTAATATTTACTGTTCAAATGACCATAAAAAACTCAGGGATCGAACAACAGTGTAAAAATAAATTCGGGGCCCTATATTAGGACCTATTTATAATATTGTGCCGACCTCAGGGCCCTAATGCAATTTACCCATTTGTTTATAGTAAACTTTTATCAATCGACTCGTGGGTTGACTCTATGAGCACGGCCAAGCCGGTTTTGAGAGCGGTTGCCGCTTAGGGAAGAGGCTTTAAACCGCCACGTGTCAGTCTCGGTTGACAATCTCCAATGTGTACAGCCCTCTCCCTCCTCCCAACTGCCCGCTCTTCGTCTCTCCCACACCACACGCACGAAACGCTCTCGCTCTCGCTCTCGTAGCCGTAGGCGGAGTGGCGGCAGGCTTTCTCCTCGGGAAGTTGAGGGATTTTCTGGCCTTTGTCAATCTGTTCTACGTCATCTCGTCGCCTTCATCCATGGAGGCTTCGAAGATCTTGGCGTTCCTGATCTTTTCGGCGCTTGCGATCGCTGGAATCAGGGCGGACGAGGAGTCCACGGCTGTTCACGTCGATCTGTCGAAGCCGGAGGGCTTGGATTCACCGCTTAAGCTTGAGATCGAGCTACTTAAATCAAAGATCTCTTCTCTAGGTCAGTTCTCGTCACGTCTGCGTAGGGTTTTTGAGTAGATTCTAGTTCTCTTTTTTGCTTAGTTTTGATTTGTTTCATCGCCACCGCTTAGGCTTGACTGGCAAGAAGTAGGATCCTTTAGGGCCTGTTTGAGAGTAGATTTAGGTTCAAAATAAATAGAATCAGATTCAAAAATGATTTGTTATTATTCTTCAAATTTTGAATTTATCAGATTTAATTATTCATTAATTTTGAGAGAAATACCAAATTTATCCTCAGATATGCTTTTCTAAAAATTCGGGAAAAAAAGAAGCGATCGCGAGTCTGAAACTACATTTTCGGTGGTTTCGGCTTCGTGGCCTTGAAGCCGTTTCACGCTTCTAAAACGGATTCAGATTTATGGAATGAATCAGAATTGTTTGGCTAATTAATTTTATTAAATCGGTTTCGTCCCGCTGAAACCGCTTGAAGCGGTGAATCAAATAGGCCCTTATAACGGGTATCTTTAGGAATTGCTAAGTAGAGTTTTGAATTTATCGTGTGTGGCATCTCTCAACGTTTGTTTTCTATTGATGAAGAGTCAACGATATCGGATAAAGTGAAGTTGTTGAAAAACAAAGACGAGATGATTGCACAATTGGCGAGGGAAGTTCAGGAAAAGGAAGCGAGTGTTGTATCTCTACGGAGCGAAATGGAATTGTTGCAGGTATGTGAAGTTTGGCAGCTTTTTTAGTAGTTTAATTTGTAGATATGACGGATTCAGGCTTCTTGTTGTGTTGTGATGCAGAAAAGGGGAGCTGTGGATATAGAGGCGTTGGTGGGAAAAGCCCATGCTCGTGCCAATGAACTTGAGAAACAGGTTATGTAAAGAGAATGACTTAGATTGCTAACCGAGGTTTGTCAAGTTTTGGTATCTGAGTTTTAACTTTTTGGGCAGGCCAGTAAGCTTAAAAATGAAGTGGAGATGCTAACAAGGACTAGAGATACCTTGGAATCTCGAGCTAGAGAAGCAGAGACGAAAGCTGAGGAATTGAGTTCTAAATTGGAGAGTGTAAGTCTTACTCGCCTTTAGTTTATCACATCCTGCTTTTATATCTGCATTTTAAATACTTGTAGATTTCCTGATGACGGGAATTCTGCAGAGCTATCTATTTTCAATTAATATCAATGTAATACCATCTCCTGCCAATTTATTGGCTAATCATTTATGATCATTTTTAATAGTTTGGTCCCTCCCAATCAATGATCATTTAAAATGGTTATGATCTTCTGCATCTCTTCATTTTCAACTCTCTTCCCTACTCTGCCCACTAAGATTTTTTTTCTTGAATAATTGGAGACGTCATTGTCATTGATGTCTGGGTTCTGTTTCTTGAGGACCGTATGCACTTTACATTGTGAAATGGATTTAGAATAGTTGAGAATCTGCTTTTCCATGATAGTAGTTCCATTCTTTCTGTATAGTTTAGGCATTTCCTTAATTGTTATTTGCACTCTCAAACAACATTTTCACTTATTTTTTCTTTCTTGTTTCTTCAGTCTTTGTAGTGCCAATCCAAATGTAACCTATGTATAAACTGAATTAATATGTTAATCTCAAATGGTTCCATCCTTACGTATGCTAGTCAAAATATTGCGTTTCCCAATGAAAAATGGTAAGGAGTATGTGAATCTCATTTATTGGTGATGTAGAATGGGAAGAAGGAAAGAGGAGAAGACAAAGAAGAGGAATAACAGAAGAATTTCAGAGGGGAATATTTTATCTTCTCAATTTGCTAACCCTAGCTATATTTTAATTAGGATTTTACTGCTTGCTGTTGCTTTACATTCAAGCTACAATGTGCCAGAACAGTAAGGCAGTTTATAGGGGGACCTTGCATACAAGAGAAAGGCAAGTATTAAAACTTAGTGAGCCAAATAAAGGAAGAAATTCAGAGTGTACCAAAATGTTTAAACTTTAAAATGTTTTTTTTTTAACTGACATAATAAGTGAGTATTCAGCTTAGTTTGAAGACGGGCGAAAAGTATTCAACTTGTTTTGAAGATGGGCAAAAAACGGTAGGTATGTGAATTTGATCCCAGCAATGCTAATTAGCAAATTATTGCAATTAATTCATAATTGTTTTCTAAATTTAGCTTTGTGATAGATTAGAAATAAAACCCCTTGAGCTAAGTCAATTTAAACTTTTGGATCGATTTTAACATTAAATTATTATGTTATAGTAGGCTTATCAATTTAAACTCAATAATTTAGATTTAGAATTTAAATCCAGTCTTTCAAAACAAGCATTCAACAATAGACTATAGCTGATGTTCATACAAGATTAATAGATCTCTCAATTTGTGCAAGCCAAACAATCCATGTGACCAAATTATTACAGTTTGATCTCAATTAATCATAAGTAATTAGGTTCAATATCAGCTACATATCTTGAAGGAGAAATCAGGCTCGAGATAACCAATCAATTTTATCAAGAGTCATCTCAGATAGGCTTCCTTGGACTCAAATTTTAATGTTGCACAGGTAGGCTCACGATTGCGGCGATGCGGTTAGTGCTCGATAGAATTAAGATATTACTTGGACTCAAATTTTATTGTTAATCATCTGATGTTACAGATGATAGTAGACCTTTGTGTAGTCCATTTTACATTAGGATTTTGGAAACATTAGTATAAAATTCCAATTTTCCTTGATCAAATAAGTAACAAATCAAGTACAAGATAAAAAGCATTAAATATTGAGATATTAGTCATCCCTAAATCTCTAATTAATCTTCAACCAACCATAAATCTTTGATGTCCTAAATTGGAATATTCAACTAACATCAATCAACCCAAAATCTTCAATTAGCCTTAATTAACTTGGAAATTTAATTAGCCAAAAATAATAGAGAGATTTCATCAACCCAATCTGATGTTGCATGATGTGACCTCAACCATTGATGATAGAACATGCCATTGGTAGGATGGTCTGCCTACTGGTGTCCCTAACACATGCCTCCTTTTGCAATAATTGAGCCTATTGGAAATGCTGTTTAGAAGGTCAGGAAAGTTCCTAGGAGGTCTGCTCTTCAACCATATTATTTGATAGATAACTTAGTCTTGTTCTTGTTGTATGAACCAACATTCATGTCACCTGGTATTTCATAGCTACTCTCTGTTTCCTTTCAAGTTTTTTGGCTCAAATAATAAGTGATGTTTTATAAAAGAAAAACTGATTCTGTTATTACTTCTGCTAGTTGTCTTTGGGTTTTTAACAAACATCTACATGGATTCAACCCCTTGTTGACATCTATACACTGTCATTCATTGCGCTAGTTGTGAAATTGTTCAGCAGCAATTTCATTAAAACTATTTAAACTTTGGTTTTTTGTGATCTCCTAGCTTACTTTCGGTGCTGAAATAGCCTGTTAAAGGGTGATTTTCCATCGCTTCTTTTCATTACTAGGAAGTCCCTTGTCCATATTCTATGCTCTTATCAGTCATTGCACTAGTTCTGGAATTGTTCAGCAGTAATTACCTGCAGAACTAATTAATCGTGTTTACATTACTAGTATTTGCTTTGTAGTTGGTGGCATGCTTTAAGAGCTAAGGAAGCGTGTTAAATGGTGATTTTTCCTTTTTCTGTCCTATTGCTGTAAAATATATCATGTCAATTGAATATAAGGCAATACTAGCATTTGTTTTAAAAATCTGGTTGGTTCAATTACCTTTTGGAATTTCTTTTTTTTATGCTAACCTTTTGGAATTATTGCTTCAAGCATGTTTGCGTGCTTGTTTTTACTGCCGTACTTATGATTTCATGCTCATCTCTCTCCCAGCTCAATAAGATTAATGATGAGCAGAAACGCAAAATCCAGAAAGCTGAACGTGCTCTTCAAGTTTCAGAGGTTTGTTTATTTAAACTCGTACTTCCATGAAAATGTACTATCTTGGTCTTGCCTATTCTCTCACATCTTTATTTGAAAAATTATTAGGAGGAGCTGATAAGGTCTCGTATGGAAGCAATATCAAATTCAAAAGAGCTAACTAAGGTGAAGATGTTAATCCCTTCATTCTTGCTATTTGTGTATGTTCAGTATTAGTTTTTGTTGCATCATTCTCTTGGCATGCAATATAAAAACATTGGTTAACCATCAATGAGAATGTTTTGAATGATTTTTTGTCTATTGTTTAATTTTTTGTTGAAACCTTTTAATGGATTATGGACGCTACTATTAAAGCAGTTGTACATTCAGCTTATAGAGAAATGGTAACAAAAAGCTCATGAAATCGCCGAGAACAAAAAAAATATTATTCATGCAGAACGACCTGAAACTATGTTTCACATAGGTTTTGTTCATGAAGTAAAAAAAAAAACTGTTTCAAACACTACGCACGCGCATACAAAAGAAAGGTCTAAATAACATGTAGGTGGACCTGAACACTGGTATTTCCACACTTCACAAACAAGTGTTCTATGTTACACATGAGAAGAATCCATGAACTTGCACCTAGACACCTAAGATATGGGTGACCTATATTTCTCAAAGATGGCAGGAAAAAGATCTAAGATTGCAAAAAATGACAATTTATTTTATATCTATTTGATGAACTTTCTGTTACCTATTTTCGATCGAAAGCCATTATGATAGTTTATATGAAGTTTATTATGATAGAATAGAAAGGGGGGAAGAAAAGGAAAGAAGATTCATGATGTACTGCTACCATCAAATCATTACAATCATAGTATATGCTATATGGGTCGTGTTTGTGTAATTGAAGACTTGGGTGGGGTTGAATTGGGCAGACGAGCTGATAAGGACTAAATTTCATATAACTTTGATTTTGGAATCTCTACAAGCAAACGAATGGCGATATAAACTACAAGAATACAATAACAATAATCAAGTTCCTAAGAGCCCAAAAAACTTGATATAGGTATAAAAGATATATGTATTAGCAATGATGTTAATGTTGTAGACTAACAATCATTACTACCAAAATTTTGACTATCCTGAATCAAAAGCAACAAGTTGCATTATGGGATAATCCTTCAATTCATTCAGGCTGCACCTAGCTAGATTGGCATTGTTAGTTCTAGGTTGTTTATTCTTATAGTTAATATGCTAACTTAGAAAGCTGCAACTTCATAAATAATTCTCATGAATCTACGCTAGGTTTGAAACCTGTTTTAGAGTCAATACTAAAAATATTTGTCTAACGATGTTCTTTCCTTGACAGATTTCAAATCCTTCGAATTTTTTTGAGTAGATAGTAAAACTTAGGCTCTGTTTGGTAGGAGGCTATTTTAGCTATGACCATAGCCGAAATAATCTCTAATTATTTTATTAAAAAAAAATTTCATTATCAATATATAAACTTCAATACAAAAAATTCACTTTATCTGTTTTCAAGCTAAAACTTAAGTGTGTGGAACGTAAAGGAAGGTGACACACCAATTTGTTTTGGACATTTTAAAAGGATGATTGTACAACCATAAGGCCATGCATTTGTGCCATGAAAATAGCTGTTATTTGTGAACTCCACACAAAGCGACTTTTAGAATCAACTCTATTCGTGCTAAATTGATCTCAACACGCATAGGCGTCGCCAACGAAGGCTGCTTTACGTGAAAAAAAGTTTTAACTCGGCCAAGATCTAAGAAGTTGTCGATAGAATATTCTTTTCAGAAGAAACAATCTTGCAATAATCTCATCCTTTTGAAATCCTCATCGTCGAAGGGTTAATTTCTTTGAAAGCCTTGAATTCCCTGAGGTTTTAAATTAGAACTCCTAGGACCTTAGCAAGGTTGATGTTCCTTTGAAAATTTGATCTATTTGAAAACACATTCCCTTTGAAGTTGTTGACTTTGTGGTGAAATCAACTATTTTTGAATACCTTTGTTTCTTTGAAATCCTAAAGTCTTCCTTCGAAAAATAACAACCAACTCTTATTGAAGCCATTCTTTGAAGATCCTAGCTTCTTTGAAAACATCCTAACCTTCTGTGAAGATGTTTCCAACGAAGTCCCAAAATCAATTTCTAAAATTCTACGAGAATATCATTCTACTAGATTGAGTAAGTTTTAAAGCGAACACTCATAAACACATATTGTTGTGCTTATATCCTGAGAGATCGTCTTGCTAGATTGAAGTAGAACTAAGCACTTGCAAAACTAGCTCCCTATGGATCATCCCAATGGAGTCGTATCACCACAATTCTAAGCCCCAATCTCAAATTCCCCAAGGAGATAAATCAAACTTCAAGGGAATTCAAACCTTTTCTTTACCGTGGAAATCTCTTCACCTTGAGTGGATGTCATCGACCCAAATACCCTTAAGCAAATTAACTTTTTCGCTCAGTCTTCTCCACAAATCAGTTGTCTAATCCCTCAGTGGACCAATACAAGCAAGGTCCCTATCCCAATTAGGTCTAACCGAACTCAAATATCTCCAAACAAATCAATTCTACTAGCAGGCTCATTTGCCTTCAAATATGCTGGTAGCAATTCAATTTTTGATGACAAGCTAACTTGCCTGGAAACGTGTTATTATAATTTTCTTTCTTGATAAGGGATCGTTATGCTTTTGAATATGTAATCATAACTCCAATCCTTGACAACAGACAAACTCATCTTGAGTATGTCGTCGCAATTCAAACCAAGATCTCATTTCCTTAAATTTGTTGTAACAACTCAAGCTTTGACAATAGGTTCGCATTCCCTTACTATGCTTCCACAACTTTATATCTTTGATGGCAGACTGTCATGCCCCTGGATATATCATCAAAACTGAAATTGCTTATGATAGGTTAATTCGCTTTTGACTATATGATAAGTCAAATCCTTGATAGTATACTAATATGCCTCTGAATAGTTCTCATAACCCAAACATCTAGTAACAGTAGGCTTCCTTGCCCTCGCTATACTGTTACGTTTTTCTCCTTATGAAATTTATGGTCTAAGGTGTTAGTTTCATCTAAGGTAATCAAACTTATGATGCCTATCACTTGATGGGAAGTTACTAGGCCTAGTTACGGTATTTCGTAAATTCAAAGAGTTGGGTATTGAGATGCTAAAAAAGATTACAAGTGGGTAAAAACCAATTTTATACTTCAGTAAAGTCAGTGTAGAAAATCTGGGTAGACCGAATCAATTAAAAGTAACTTAGGATCTGTCCTTCGTATTTCCTCTAATTTATTAAAGTGTTCCAATGGGGGGATCCCATGGCTTTTAACAGATCATTTTGTAGCCTCCTAAACTGCTAGCATAAATGGATCAGGTTCATCGGTCGAGCCCTGAATGATGTAACTATGGGATCTTGATGGGGTTCTTTCTCTTCCCTTATCCCATCAAAGTTGAGTCATTTCCTCAGATTATGTTGATTCTCTTTCTTTCTTTCTCTTTTTATCATAAGTATTATTTTCTCATGAGAAAATGGTCTTAATTTCAGGAGTTTGCACCTGTAGGAAATCACTTATACTCAGAATGCTGAAGTCTTGAATGTAATACGTTTTAAGTCAAAAATTAGTTCTCAATTTTTTTTTTTGGGAAAGCTTCTTCGATTGAATCGGATGTATCCGGTAAACTCGTTAGACCTTTATTTCCAGTGCAAACATGTCATTGGGAAATACAATATTTTGAATTGTGTTTTCAAAGTTTTTATAATTCATTTTCTGCACAAGTATGATGAAGTAAAAAATAACTTCTTTTCACATTTTAAACACATCCTAAGATAAAAACTAATATTATTTCACTTTCTACATATTTTTCAGGAGAAAAATTTTATTATTTGGGTTTAACATTAACTGGGTTAACTTAGGCTTTTTTTGATGGCTTTTTTAAAATTAAGTTTTTGTTTGAATTCAAGTTCAGATGATAAAAAAATTGTCTTGGGATTTGTGTAATATGTGAAATGAAGTTAATTTGTATTTCAGGATATTTATTGGATGTGAAGTAAAAGCAGGCTTTTATATTGATATTTGTGTAGAATGGGAGATATAATTAAATCTAATATTGGGATTTGTGTAGGATGTATTTGAGATTAAGGGGTGTTTGGTTCAATGTTATTGTGGTGTTATGTTAGTTGGACAAATTAATTTTTTAGTGTGATGATATCTTTAGATAACATTGTAAAAAATAATAAGATTGCCACTCAAAATAACATCTAGATGTTATTCAATTTTGTGTGAATAACATTTAAATGTCATCTTAATTGTAATGGAAAGGTGGGGTTAGATTAATTTTATGTTGTCACTTTGTAATATGATGACTTTGAACTAAATAAACAAAAATTTAGAGATAGCATTGATGTCTAGATAACATTCACATCTAAATAGCATTGAACCAAATGCGTGCTGAGTTTGTTTGATATTAAAGGTACAGTGAATGGTGGGGACACCACGATCGACCGTCAATTCATTCCTGGCAGAGTTTATCGTCGACGGCCGAGATCTAGCCATGCTGCTTCAATCTGGATTGATTGACTATTAGGACAGATTGGGAAAGATGGATGCTGCGGATCGCTGACTCGATAGATTGGAAATCTCCTATTTATTCTGATTGATTGGAGATTCCATTTTGGGATGATTTTATTTATTGCATTTATTTTGTATTAGTTGTTTCTATTTCAGTGATCATTATTTTAGGCATGTCATTTAGTATTTTCTCGTTTGTGTGAGAAATTTATTACATTATGTATTTTTTCTTTATTGAGTCAGTTTGTATGGAGGCCTATATAAACGTCTCCCTGTCACTCTTATTTTGTCAATGTTGAATAAATCTGATTTGTGTTTTCCCTTGAGATTATTTGATTCTGGAATGAATCGATATCCTGGATAGGGAAGGGCTTGGGCCTTGGGTGAGAATCCCTAAACTCCACCCGCTCTAGCTCCTCCCCTCCGGGTTCGATTTCATCCCTCTTACAACAGCTCTCTTCA
>JAEMOT010003974.1:17321-62258 GCA_019297695.1 Apostasia ramifera | reverse complement strand
GCGCCCCTGCTCCGCGCGTCCGCGCTTTCCTACGCCCGTGCGTCTGCGCCTGCTTGCGCCGCACCCGCACCCGTGCTTGCGTGCGCCCAGCTGAGGCCTAATTTTGAGAAAATTGCAATTAGGTCCCTGGATTCTCTGACTCAGGTACGAATTTCGACAAAGCCTTTAACCTGGTAAAATCGAACAATCTGGATTTCTATGTTCGCTTGCGATTTGCTCGAATTTGTTCCACCTGTGCGACCTTTCATTACTGAGCGAATTTACATTATTGTTGGTTAAATATTGTGAGACCCTCAATCCTGTTCCCTATTTCTGATTTATTGAAAACCGGATTGCGCCCTAATCTGAATTGGTAATTTCTCAATTACCTTCGATCTAATTTATTTAAAATTTTAAAAGTAATTAGTTTTGCGGGCTTAATTAATTTCTCAGTCATCACAAAATTATTCTCTGAAATTCAAGCATTATTTTGTGAAAACCTGCTTTATAAAATTGCTGATCTCTAAACTGCACTATAATTCATCTGTCCCGCATCAGTGAAACTAGGTTTTACTGAAGTTACCAAACAAGGACTTACAATTGTCCAAAGTATGACTATACAGGCAGTGGGTATAATTTTTCATTTTCCTTGCTAGGTTCATGGAGCATGGCTGCCTCCTTGGCTTGCAAATCAATTTATTCGCTGTCAGGTAAGCTGCTATATCTGATGGATACATCAAACTTGATTTTAACTTTTTTTGCAATATTTACTATACCACTTGCAGGATGTTGCAGCAGCTAAGTGGAATGAGCATGGAAAACCTGCTTTGAATGTTCTAATGCAAAAGGTGGTTGTTGATTGTCCTTGTACGAATTTGCTAGATCTTTTTTAATTTCTTATTTTTTCAGGCTTCAGAAAAGTCAGGTCAGGCACAGAAGTGGGTTGAACCACATATAGAAACAGCGAAGAGTGTACGTTCTATGCTACCTGAGCTACGTTTCATGCTAATTTTTTCATGTCTTCTGCGTCTTTGGATTGGTATTTGTAATTGTCAGCCGTATATTGTAATTGGTCGTAATGTGATCATTGACTCGGAGTTGTCGAGTTGGTTTAACTGGTTTTTTTTAGTCATGCTCACACATGCTATCACAATTTAGATTTGATGTGTTTTCTTTCTTTTTTTTCCTTTTTTTCTAGTGGGAAAGATTGTTACTAAGTCTACAATGATCTTTTTTGCAGAAATGGGTCATTTTTACTGCAAATGCTCAACCTCACATTAAAATGGTAACTTCCAAAACAGCTGAAATATCTGTGGTATGCAGGAGGACTGTTGCTCCTCATATCATGAAACTTAAAGACTTCGCAAACCCATATGCTCAGGTACTTCTGAGATTGGTATATTTAATATTTTTTATTGCATGAAGGATTATGTGCACATCACTAGCCTATATCATTGTCTACCTTTATTAATTTCTTCCTTAATAGGGTTCTATCTTTGATTCTGACATTTTCTCTAAATTTGAACGTTGGTAATAAGCCTTATTTTTCCATTATTTTTTTTCTGTTCCCTTTTGCTCTTTTGCTTGTTTGCTCTTTTCTTAATTCTCATTGTTGTTGCTTCATCATGAATTCTTTATTAACATTTTATATTTTAGATCTAATTGATGATGTAACATATCTTCTTTATACTGGTCTAGTTTTGACTTGATTTTAGATTATTGTTTTATAATCAAGGATAGTTTTCATGCTGTTTTACCTAGTTCCGGTCTAATAACTTAATTTATCCTTACGTACCTATATACATAAATAAATACATGTATGTGTATTTGTTAGTATGTCTATGAACTTGCTTGCTTACATTGATATATAAAACTGCTATATGAATTGCTATGTGGTGCAATTTATTTAACACATCATTTTAGCTTCATTGTTTACTGATTTGTAATATAAAATTTCCTTGCCCTCTGTTTTGTTCATTGTACTTGAGAACCCTACGTCTGTTTGCTTTATGAAATTGATCTATTTTTCAGGAAGCGAGGAAATTTATGAAGCCTTATATTGAGCAGGTTGCTATTGTAACCAAGCCTCACGTTGAGAAAGTGCAAGCTGCATTGAAACCTTACACAACTCGTGTAATTTATGGCTATGGGAAGTTTCTAGAATCTGCTAGAACTTATCATCATCAGGTATTGTACTTTTACTTTTTGGGCTTATAACCAATTGTCAAGATAAACCTTACTTTTTTGTCTGTTGAGAACATTTTTTTCCTTTTAAGTCTTTTTCATTGTTCTTAATATTTAAATCTCTCACCCGTAGGGAATGGAATCTTGGAATGGCTTTAGCTTTTATATAATGGTGGAATTTGAAATTCTTTTGAATTGGGTTGATTGTGATTATCTAGGTAAAGGTGTATTTGTAGACTAGCTGAAAATCTAGCAATTTTGATAAATTGCTAAAAATTAATACTATTTGATATAGATAATCACAATATGATTTGGCAAATCAGAAACCATTTTGAAGACACTACTTTGGTAAGATTAAAAAAAGCACTGATGAACTGTATTTATGTCTCGAGTTCATTAAACTATCTCTTTGCTTTAGTGTGGCCTACATTAAATGTTTGATGAAACATCGTGATGGAGTTTTAATGTGCATTTACTCTCTCTCTCTCAGCATATTTGAAATGGCGTATAGAAATATTGTAAGCCACATTGGTTAAAATTAAAATGTTGGAAGTTGAAACATCAATTGTAAGTCACATTGGTTAAAATTAAACTGTTGGAAGTTGGAAACATCAATTATTTCATTTTTTTTTCTGATGTTGTAATTATCTTATGTTGATTACTCCCCAAATTGACCTTTTTAATGTATCATTATCAAGTATGACTGCATTTTCAACCTCAAAGACCAGCTAAGCATCACCACCTAAGGCATATAGCACTTTCTCATCACTTTCCTTCTCCCCCAAACCTTCCTGCCTTCCCATAAAGGAGGAAGCATGATTAAAGATCTTATCGCCTTTTAAGCGTGGGTACCTTACAAACATCTGGGCCTCCAATCAAGACTGGTCATACTGGCAAATAAACTTGTCCTTATATGTTTTCCATGCGGACTAGACTTTAAATTTAGGTGAGAACTTAAGTTGTATGTGGATCCTTTTTACCTAACTCTACTACGATGCTTTGGCCTTTATTCATTGGGTGGCACGATATGGGTTCTCTACCCGTCTCTCCATTAGAATGCCATTTCATCTCTACTTTGGCTATAGAAAAGAGTGTTATTCCCTATTAACAAGATTCATTCCCTTTTTTTCTCGACAAGGAGAAGGATGAGTGAAAGAGTTTATTTTTTAACTGCACTTGGAATTGGCAATCATTGTTTAGACTTGGCAAGTCTTCTACTTGCATATTTTATTGAAGAAATTCATGAAGCAACAACTTATGGACCTATCTTTCCTTTTTATAGACTACTATAGCATGCCTATGGTCATTTTTTAAACATTCTTTATTGTTCACTTTGTTTTGTAGATTCAAGAAACATTTCATGAGACTCTAAAGAAGCATGAATGGAGTAAACCTCTTGCAACTAAAGAATTTATTTGGTTCATGGTATCCCATTCTAGATAATGAATATTTAAATTTCATTCTTTTAAAATTTTTATTTCTTACTTGTTTCCTTGTTATTTGTTAACATGTGTTATGAGTGTTATGACAGGCCTCTGCTTCATTGGCATTACCCATATATTTAGTTTACAGGATATTATCTGTCATTTTTTGGTTAGTTTTGTTGCCATTCAATCTTTAATATATGAAGCCTTTCTTGCTTTACTTATTTGGTGGGCATCATTATCACTTTTCTGATTTGTTTTCTGTTTAATATTAGTAAAACGTCGAAGAAACCTGCTCGAAATGCTCGTTCAACTAATAGCCATCGAAGGCATAAGCGGAGGCTTCCTGACCATTAGAGATGTATTGTATTGTTTGGTACTAGCTCTTGATGTATTTAAGGTAAACAATATTTTCCTCATTCTTGGTTATCTAAGAAACGAAAGAGCTATTTGAGTATTGGCATTTACACGACATTTCATTTTAGCATATTACATATTTCACATGTATTTTTTAAGTATTGCAGTGTGTACACTTAAATTTTTTAAATATTACATCCCATATACTAGAAAAAGTGTTTAATATAATATTTAAAAAATAGGCATTCAACATTGTAAATATATTAATATGAAGTGTTATGTGTGTAATTATCCCTTTTATTTATGTTGATTATTGAAATTGGCAATCAGTAAATTTTCTGTTAGTTTAGTATAGCTATTAATTTTGATGTTGTTGAGTGATTGCATTAAATTAAATATTTTAAAAATGATTGTATTAGAGAGATGGTGGATGTGATAGTTATAGGGAATATGATGAAAGGGTCATTTAAGGTGTTTGGTCACATCCATCATTGGCCTGTAGAATCCCCTTAATGTGAACATTTGTGGGGATCGAAATCACGATGTTAAATGTGACATTGAATTACTTGATTTTTCAAATAGCGTTGTAAACTTTGGATCGCGATGTTAAACATGTAATATTGTCATTAAACATGACCTTAACTCAGTTGCTCTCGCATAAAGCTGAATGCAGATGATAAATCCATATGGCCGACCCAAACTTGTTAGAGATTGAGGCGTTTGTTGTTGTTGTTTTGTTTGTATACATATAGGCCCTGTTTGGCGTGAGGACCAAAACAGGACCAAAGCAGGACCAAAATGGTACTAATTTAAAAAAAAATAATAATAATAATAAATAAAATTTTTAAATTATTTTACACAAATTCAAATATAAAAAATATTATTTTACTTTACATACTCAATAATTTAAAATAAAAATATCAACTTTATTTCACATCCTAGACCAAAATATTCAAATCGAGTATTTTGATCTAAAATGTGAAATAAAGTTTATATTTTTATTAAAAATTAGTGAGTATGTGAAGTAAAATATTATTTTTTATATTAAAATTTGTGTAGAATAATTAAAATAATTTATTTATTATTATTATTGTTATTTTTTAAACTAGTACTATATTAGTCCTGTTTTGGTCCTCACGCCAAACAGGGCCATAATGTATGTTACTAATTACTAGTGTGGAGGTAAATAAAATTATGTATTCCTTGTTTTACAAAACAAATTAAGCTACATGTATGCTTGAAATGAAAATCAGCGGTGTATTGAACTTCAAGGAATTTCCTTCTCTTAAGGCAGATTGAAATCAAATGTCAACTTAAAAGGGTTAACTTTAGAATTTCACCGTTTCTGAGGATATTCGATTTTCTACAAAGACAAGTTTCTGTTGGAGGATGAAACTTTTGATTAAGAGAAGAATCAAGTTACTAAATTGATGGCACAAAGATGGATGAGGATAAAGGAAGAATTTTATTAAGTTCCCACGATTCTATCGTCTAGGGGACCATAAGTGATCCTTATTCACTTATTTACCTAGGAGGTTACTGAATGATCCATCAAGAATCATGGGTTCCGTCATCCAAAGATATTCTAGTGAATTAAGATGCAATTTACCACAAAGTCACTTAAGATTTAGACTTTATGGTGAATTTATGAATTCAATAGTTAATATGCCTTGGATTGCTTAATCACCATGTCATAGATAATTTGAGGTGTTAAGGGATTTAAAGGGCATAGGCCTCGATTTGATATCTAAGTAAGGGATTTAAGAAAGCTCAAGCATTAGATTGATTTGAGAACTTTTGGGTACTAAGGGATTACTTGGTCTAATACTTTAAGGAGATTTGAATTTGTAACCTGAGCAATAAAAAGTCAGGTTAAATTGGGAACTCTTGGGTGTTAGGGGATTTACTGGGCCTAACAGCACAAGGTGAATTTGAATTTGAAGTTTGGATTTGATTGGAGATTTGATTTGAATATAGCTTGAAGATTTGAGATTCGAATATGGGCTATCTGAAGATTTTGATGATTGGAAGAGTTGATGAGCTTCTAGGTTCAATTTGAAAGATTAGGATCTTAATGAAATATTTGCAAAGGTGAGTACTTAATTGTGATTGTACTAATGATTGTACTAATGATTGACCCAAATATTAAGTAAATTAAATTTTAATTTTTAATTACATCTATTCACTACCTTTTAGATGTTATACTTGATCCTACAAATGTTATTTAAAGAGTCCTATATCAAATCATTAGTTGTAATATTTGTTTGGTCAAAGCATGCAGTACTTAAGAGAGTATTGGCGGGTTGAGCCTGTGAAGTGGATTCCTGAGTCATTATAATATTAAAAGGATAAATATCATTTGTGTCCCTGAGGTTAGACCATTAGTTTGTGTGGATTTATAAATTTGAATTTCTTTCTATTAGGTTTTTGAGGTGTAAAAATTAATTTCATCGTTGATCCTTTCATGAATTTTTCTTGTTAATTTTTTAAAAAAAACCCTAAAATACTCACCTTACTTGCATTTAGGGTTTCAGCATATTCCCTATGTGATGCTGAAATTGATGGTGGGTAGTCTTTGGTGGCTGCTTCTAATGTAGGAATGACTTTGGTTGCTAGCCGAGCTCGACATGATAGGTAAGGAGGAACCCCTCTCCCACCCACTTGCATTTAGGGTTTCCTCGTATAGCTTGATAGATACCGAGATGAGCAGCAAGTGGCAGCTTTGTTGGTCTGGACAGCCAAGTAGGCTTTGGTGGCATCGGATGAGCACTCTTAAAGCAGGAATAGCTTTGATTGCCGTTTGAGTTTGACGGACAATGAAGAGGAAGGCGGTGAGGTTGAGGAATGAGGTGGTGCACATGGCGGTGTTGCGGCGGCTCTTCGGTGAGGGGGAGGAGGTCCCACAGGAGAATCCCTAAATGCAAGCCGGATGGAGAGAGGGTTGGCGGTAATTTGGAGAATTTAAAAAACTTTTCTGAAATTATTTTTATTCCTCAACCCAACTAGAAGAACTCAAATTTGTAGACTTGCATGATTCAAGTGCCTAAGCTTATGATGTTTACCCACAACGAAATGCTCATTTTATTATTATTATTATTATTATTATTTTGCAAAAATCATTTTGTATTCTTATGGACCTGACATCTGAACTTTTTTGATTTATTAGGTGCGTATGATAAATGTAAGAACGAAGGTGAAATTTGTTACACAATTTGACACGGTGAACCCAATATTCTCGGAGTGATGCAGGTTATGTAGCAGGTTCTGGGAGCTATTAATAGTCTTTTTTGGGTTTTGCTTCTTCGCGTCGTTGAACTACGTACGTGACACGAAACTCAGGTTAATTCCATGTGCTTTTTCTAGCGCATCGTATCGAATTATTATTATTCATTTTAATTCCTGGATTTTGCATAATACTATTTTGGTTTTCCTTAGTTGATGTTCTATTGTATTTATTAGCTCTGGCTGCTGAATTTCCTAAAGCCAATAAACTGAGTCGACTGAAATTGCAGATTATATGCATAAATGTGTAGTTTTTTTTTTTGGGTTTTTTGATTTAACTCGTTAGTAACTCTTGTATGATACAAATAATCAAAGGTCCTTTGATTTCAATCCGAATTATATTAAATGAGTCGTGTTTAAATTTTAATTCTGGCACTTTGGCATCAGTATAGCAGGTGCATTTTTGAGAACTGCGTTGATTGGTAGTCCCTGATTGGATTTTTTTTTTTCCCTTTTTTTTTCCAAAATAATTTGATTCCAATTGTTGTATCTTGAAATTTGGTTGATATTTTGCGTCAGAATGTTTATCAAGTTGAATTGAAATTGATTTATTTTGGGTAGAGTTCGTTTTAAACCATTTATTAGTTAGTTTTTTTTTTAGTTAATTATTAATAACTCTTATAATTATATTTTAGTTGTTAATTTTTAAATATTTGTTGAAAAATTCTTATAATTTATTTAATATTATAAATAAAATTTTTATGTGATATTGTAATTTTATTTATTAATATTTTTTTAAATTTTTAAATTTATGCTATTAATATTTTAAAAACTGCAGGAGCTGGAGAAATTTGAATTATAATATATTTTTCAAATGTTTACAGAAGTTAGTAATTTGAATTTTTTATTTAGAGGCCGTGTGGTTTAATGTTATTTTAATGTTATATTTTGTTATGTAGAGAATATAATTATTTTGTTTAATGATATTTATAAATAATTTTTAATTAGATAATAAAATTATTAATTAAAAGATGATATTTAGATATTATGATTTTTAGTAAATTTGTGTATTAAAAAAAGAAATTAGTAATTAAATTTCTTTTTTTGGGGGCGTTTAGTTTGATTATATATTTAAAAAATATTATAAAAATTTTATTATTATTATTTAAAGTAATATTTAAAAATTATTTAATTTTATATTATATTATTTAGATAATATAATTATTTGGTCTGATAAATAATTTTATAAAAAATTATAAATTTATTATTTAAAAATAATATTTAGAATAAAATTTAATATTAAAATTATCTAGAATTAATAGCCTCTTAAATGTCATTTAAAATGAATTAATTGGGTAAGTTAAAATAAGTCTTAATCTAGATTACGGTATAATGTAATGTAGATTTATATTTTTATTAAAAAAAAATGGACATCTAAGTGTTGGAGGTATATTATTGTTCTCTTTTAAATTCTTATAATTAGTAAATACTTTATGTGTATTTATTTAGATATTTTTAATTAACATTGTTTTAAGAAAAAATAAAAAAGGAATTTTAATTAAATTTATAATTATGAAAAAATATTTTATGAAACACTACCTCACTTATGTTGGTTCATAAAAAACACAAAAGAGATAGAGAGATATGGCTTTACTTTTTCTGTAATCTCATGAAAGCCAAAGAGAGAGAGAGGGAGGCGGGAATGGTTGCAATGCCTTGCTCTGCCAGACTGTCATCTCACAAAATCTAGATGAGAGAGAGAGGGGCAATTGTAGCACTGCTAGGGAGCGATAGAAGATGAGGACTGGGGTGCGAGGGAGGGAGAAGGAGAGGATATGTGACAAAATAATAATTTACTAAAATTTTAATAATTAAAAGCAACAAAATAATCTTATTGTTTCTATATAAAAAACAATTTGTTTTTATTGATATAATTAATGAAATTTTGACTGCATTTTACATTTTAATCTCAGCTATTTAATTATAATTTATTATATTTAATATTTAAATATCTAATTCTAATGAAAGAGGGTGTTGTTTTGATTGATTTTTGTTATATTTTAATATAATAATATTGAATTAATTAAATAAATAATTTAGAAAATAATATAAACACTAAATAAAATGTCCTTATACTACTGCTTTGCAAGAGTTGATAGTTGAGTTGTAACTCAGTCGATTTAGAACTATTTTATGCAAAACTCAGATTAAAATCGATTAAATTTTGTTTCATAATTTTGGGATTTAGAATGAAGCTCAAAAACATTAATCAGATTTAGTTCAGTTCCAATTTGAGTACCATTCAAATAAGATATATTTTATACTTTGTATTATAAATTGATTTAAGCTATCTTATAAGCTACAATCGCTACCATGAATCTAATAAATTTTGAATAAAATATTAATCATATCTATTTAAAATATAATTAAATTAATAAATCACAAAATAATCATTCAACAAAGCTAATATAATTTAATTATGTTATAAAAATAAAATATAGATTATACAAATAAAATTATAGTTTTAAAAGAAAAAAGTTTTAGTAATGAATATAAATATAATAAAATATTTCATTTTTTTTCATAATATTTTAAGTTTATGATATTAACAAAAAAATCACTTGTAACTAATTATATAAAATAATAATATAAAAATTTCAATTTATCAGCAATAAGATTAATAAACTTAATAATTTTAAATCATTAAATTAATTATTAAGAATCGAGAATTGAAAAGAATGATTTGGTTTTGAAAAATTTAAAAGTAGAAGTGAATTTTAAAATATTTTTAAGTTTCAATTTTTTTAAAACAAAATTAGTTGGTTGTTTGGACTTTATACTATTTTATTTTGATTGCGTAAAAGATTAAAATAATTGATTTATTATAACAAAATTTCAAAACAATAATATTAAATTATTTTTTTATTACATTTTACGCATTTTAGGTCATTTTCAGTTTTATTTCTTATTGAAGTATGGATAAAAACTATGATAGCCTAATTGAATGATTGAATGACTGAAAATTAAATGAAATTCAACTAGAACTGTTTTAAATAATTTATTTAATATTAACATAGTAAAATAAATATATAGATATATATATTTATATATATATATATATATATATATACAAATTAATCTTATTTTAAATATCTATTAATAGTAGCTCTAATTTTGATAAATATCATAATTACCCCATTAAATGAAAAAATGTAATTACCATATTTGTAGGGTGAAAAATATAAATATCCATCTGCTGAATCTTCACCATGAACATTTTCACAACCCCGCGCGAGAGAGGGAGAGCCACCAACCAAGAGCAGAATCAGGAAATTAAATTATAGAAAGAATTAAATTTTTAAAATAAAATAATATTTTTCAAAAATTCTCTCTCTCTCTCTCTCTCGCTCTGTGCGCCTCTCCTCTCTTCTCTGTTCCTCACAGATCTCGTGATCCGGCGATCTTAGCTGACCGTCGTCGAGCCATAATCCAGGTACCACTCATTCCATCCCCTTGTTCCTCATGTTCTTGAGCTCGCTGCCGATATAGCTGCCGGGTCCGCAGGAGCTGCGATCCGATGCTGTATGGCGCAGCCTGGCCACTTTTCTGCCGCATTTGTTGGAGTTTGCTTCTAGGGAGCTGGGAGAAGTCGGTGGTAACTTGTGGCGGTTGAAATCGTTATTAGTTGGGGATTAATAGTCTCTATTGCTGGATGTGTTGCTTTGATTGGATCCGTGGGAGGAGGGCGAAAAGGCAATTTTATCTTCTTCTTCTTCTTCTTTCAGTGGCAAGGTAGTTATCAGCTTTTTAGGTTATTGGTGGGGTTTTCGTTTAATTAGTTTGTACGTCGTTTTTACATTATTTAGTTCAGATTATTTGATTGGAAAAGGAAAGGTTCGCAAGGAAACTGATAGGACAAAGATCAGGATATGTTCTTTATTTTGTTGCAGTTTCAAGAACTTGCTTTTTACTTCCCCTCTCCCCACCCTGGAGCTTTTTGTAGGGAGTGAAAATCAACTCAGAGGTCTTGTTACTGGTTTCACAGAGCTTGAGAAAGAAGCCAGAATCTTCAATTTCTGCACATGAAATGTATAGTGAAATCAATAATATGTGAATAACTACAATGACAACAAAGCCTTAGTCCTAATCTAGTTGGATCAGCTAAACAAAATTGAACCAGGAGCTCAAACATATGATTAACTCCTTTTCCTAGGAACTTAAGCCCATAAACATTCATACTCCTGTGCTTTAGATAACCCTTGAGTCGCAGTTGAAACTGCTGTTTCTTCTCTGATATGTGACATGAAATGTTATTGTACGTGTTTTGGTGAATAACGGTTATATTTTCTGTAAAGTTTGGCAGTTATTTTGCACACTATCCAGTGGAAACTGGTGATGAGAAGCCTATTCTTTCGGTTCATGTCTGCATCTGGTTCTCCAGAATGGTTGTTGGTGGAGTTGGGAAAACTGATGCTCTACATAATGAGAATCTTTAGATTAAATCACTCAAGGCCTGGCGTCTGAACATTTGGCATAAGCAAAGCATGCCAGTGTCGCGTTCCAAAGCCTCATCAAGAAGGCCATTGTGGATTATTGTCTTGGTGCCTCTGGTGTGTGTTTCATTGACTGTGGCTTACATCTTTTCACCTCAGCATTACTCTTCCTGCTACTTCTTTGCCTCGAGTGTCTGCAACCCATTTAAGGATTGGCTTCCTCCGATAAACTCCCGTGTGCTCACTGATGAAGAGATTGCTTCTCGGGTTGTTTTTAGGGACATTTTATCAGCTCCACTTGTCAAGGCAAAGCAAGCTAAAGTTGCTTTCATGTTCTTGACACCTGGTTCATTACCTTTTGAGATGCTGTGGGAGAAATTTTTTATGGTAAGCCTAGAGTCATTATTGGAGAGTATTTTTCCAATGCATGTTTTTGTGATGCAGCGAATATTTGTAAGTCAGGCTTATGTTAGTTTCTGTTCATAATCGCAGCTGCTACTTATTGAGACTTCTTTGTATTCTTGAAGTTATAGTCTTTGCAAATGATAAGAAGGTTATCATTTAGGAAAATTTAAGAAAGTAATGTTTAAGCCCACTGAATACATCTTACAATAGTTCATATCAAGTAATTGATGACAACTAAACTTGGTTAAACATAGAAGACTTGCGTACGCATGCCTAATATATTGAGATGTTCTTCTTTATTTATTAATTTTGTCCTGGCTATCTAGCAATTGTGATCTAATGTAGAATGGCATAACATTTAGGCATCCATGGTTTTTTCAAATTCATCATATTTCTGTTATAACCCTAGTGCCTATTTCTGTTCTGACTTAACATGAACTATTAAACAATCTATTAGGCCTTTTATGACGCTAAGCTCTTAATAGCCTACTGGTAAGCCAATCATTAATCGGAGCAGCATTGCTGTGAGATTGATCATTAGCTGCTTGTTAGTGTTGAAATATGTAAGGCGGTTTGGATTTTTTTGAATTTTCAAAATTATGCTTGGTACATCACTGATTTATGCATTTTGCTTGTATGCTTGTTATTTCTTCTATATGTAGAATGCTTGTTGATTTCCTTTACAGTTAACTGTCATGGTTTCCAACTGTTCATGATTCCCTGGTAAGTAACTTGATTCTGTGTCAACATTTTTCTTCTGAAACTTCTGTGGCAGGGTCACGAGGGTAAATACTCTATCTATGTACATGCATCTAGAGAAAAAGCAGCACATGTTAGCCCTATTTTCATTGATCGAGGTATTCGTAGTGCCAAGGTACTTGAATTCTATTGTCTGAGAGGATGATTTCATGACTTAGGAACTCTTTTGTAAAACTTACTTCTGCTTATTATATCACCAATCAGAATTTCTAAGTTAAGAAATATAGGTTGTTTGGGGGAAAATTTCTATGGTTGATGCTGAGAAAAGGCTTTTGGCAAATGCTTTGCAAGATATGGACAACCAGCAGTTTGTTTTGCTTTCAGATAGGTGATTGTTGAATTTCGAATTTCTTACACCATATGCTAGTATATGCTAGTATCCTTGACTATACATATTCTTGTTCTGCAGTTGCATACCACTACATAGTTTTGGTTATGTGTACAATTATCTGATGCATACAAACATGAGCTTTATCGACTGGTATGTTCAAAAGCTAATTATTTTTTATGAAAATTCAGAACTTAATCTGCAAGACACATCACAAAGAATGCTTCTTATTTGCAAATTTCATCCTATATGGTTGCTTTTACAATTTCTTTCTTGAATCCCAATTTTTCTAGTTTTGAAGATCCTGGCCCACTTGGAACAGGCAGGTATTCTGAGCACATGATGCCTGAGGTTGAAGAAAACAGCTTCAGGAAGGGTTCACAGGTATTTTTTGTATTTCAGCAATAGAGATGTAACGGCAATGGATGAAGAAGAAAGAAGTCAATGGTCAACAGATTACTTAGTAGTTCTTACAAACATGACGTGATCAACATATGCTGCAAGAACAATGCTATTTGTTTTCTTTTCACACTGTATGACACTTAAGTTTGCATAGTGAAGCATATTGTTAAGAAAATGCAAAAACTGGAGATGTTTACAGGTGTTGTATTTAGAAAGTGTCCCCTTGGTAGTCCCCTTGGCAGTCAAAATGATAATAAAAAATATGAATCCTACCGATGCAAAACAAAATGTGATATATGTGCTAATTTAGAAATAAGCTAATTAAATAGAAAATTAATCACAATCAAGCATGATTTTTTTTCAACAATTTAATCATGTGACAAATTAATACATTTATGTGAACATTACCCATATTTCTCCAAGATGTTTTGTATGAAGTTCATGGACTTGAAACTACTTGCACGCAAATGCTTGGCCTATCAGTTTTGATCCTTGTTTTTTCCTGAAAACAATGATCCAGGCTTCACCAAAAGTTCTATATGAAAGTTCACGTATAGATTATATTTTTGAAAGTTGGCTTCATCCTTGTATAGATCAAACTATAAACAACACAAATGATACATTAGGTTATATCCCAATTGAGGATGTATAAAAATCAATGAAGAAAGACATTCCCCTCTCCCTAATAAAGCTGCATTTAAGACTATTTATAGAGGGGTGCCCTTATCCTAGTAAATCCCAATTTACAAACAATCCAATTTTTTTAAAATAATCCAAATTAATTTTAATTCAGACTTGTTTTGCGGAATCAATTGACCATCTATGGTAAGAACAAAAACAGTGCACAAATCATAAATATTTTGAGTATATTCTGGTCATGAAATCTTAGGTGAGAATATTTGAAACCCAGTTATCTATTTATTTCCCAAAATCTAAGAAGAAAGGAAGAGAGAGAAATTCTTCTCATTCAAAAATCTTGATCACCGCATTACCATTCCTCTTTGGCTCTCCTCTGCCATCAATGTTCCATCACTACAACCGTCCTTAGATCTGTCCTTCCTCCATTGGACTATTGATGTCCATGTAGCCAACGCCTATGAAGCCAGCACCTAAGAAACTTCAATAATCATGCCTAACTTGCTATGGCTAAGGTTTCCTTCTTATATTAGCTAGGAGCAAAGGTGGGTAAGCCTCCTTCTAATCGATAACCAGTGTTGGGGTTGACAAGGTGGCGGCCATGGGTCCATAGCAGCCTCTATTTCAAATTTTGTGGGCCTAACAATGGGTTCGATTAGAAGGGACAACGACTCTACTTGAGATTGAGAGCTTATAATTCTAGGTTGAAAGGAGGTTTTGGATTGCATGGGGTGGTTGAGTGATCTATCAATGTTGGGGTTGGGGAAGTAGCTGATGGCTCTAATGTTAGGGCCATGGATTCAGCTTTAAATGCCATGGGATAAGAGTTGCACGAGACCGTTTTAGGCATGGAGATGGATGAGGCAAGCAGTTAAGGGGTTGATAGAGGCTCATGTGACGGCTTTGATGAAGCCAATGACTCTGTAATGAGGGAAGCTTGCGGGACTAGAATGGAGACCAAGGAGCAAATGATTGATCTTGATGGAGGTAGTGTACAAGGTACATCCATAATCTTCATTGTTGTGAATGTTTCCAGTGTTGTGGTGCAAGGACTATGGATAAGTGTTTGGGACTGCCTCCCTATTATAATCCCTATGGGGGAGAAGTTATTGTGCTAATTTTCCCTTCTTATTGGCACCAACAATATCCATGCCAGCTGCTCAACAAATTGATGATGTGAATCCTACAATTGTTTGCTTCAAAGAAGTAAATGTGATGATAACAGGAGGTCAAACAAAGTGATAGCAATGTTAAAACCAATGGAGAGATTCATGAATGGTCAACATAGTGTTTAGGGTAGGGCCATATAACCCAATCGGTTCCCAAACCGTTTGTTAGACAAGAAGGAAGCAACAAGGTTGGAGCTATGACAGATGAGTGGAGTGGACAGCAGCCCCATGCAGCATCCTCGTTCACCCGTGGACTAAGAGGAGCATGACTGATGGATGACTCCAACTCTATGCCAAAGGATCATCCTTTCTGGGGAAGTAATGCAATGCAGCTTGATATTGAGGGTATTATGGGAGCTAAGGCCCAACTTAAGAATGCTTTGGTAGGTCGTTTGAATGGGAGGAGAATTCCATTTCACTTTCTTTCTACTCACCTGTACGAGCGATGAGGCCACTTGAAGGCATTAGGATGGCTGATCTGAGGTATGATTGCATCATCCTTAACTTTGTTAGGAAGCAAGAAAGGTGGTGTGGGGGCAATTGGATGGTGTTGGCCAGGTGCATAGGCTAGATTTTTGAACTCATTAGTTCAGGCCATCCCCATATGCGAATGTGGCAATAATTGTGTGGAACAGGATGCGCTGACTCCCTCTGTAATATTGGAACCATGCCAATATCACATGCTGATCGTATTTTCCAAGTTATGTGTCAAAGTAGACCTAACCTAGCCCCTTCTGTTTGGTACATGCGTAAATGTGTCCTACAACAGATTCTTTTATAATTTTGAATATGAGAGCCTCAAGGTTGTGTGCATCGACAGTAGGTGAGCAGGAGACCCGCTCCATTCCTACTTACATGGTAGGCATTTTGATATATTTGGCCATTTTAACTCCTCGTAGGAGGACCAGTGTATGTAGTCAAGTATGGGGAGTAGGGGCAACGCTCAGGTAGGGTGGATAGTGTCTGCCAGCATGAAGGAAACATGAAGGCTACAACTAGGGTGCAAGGTATAAGAAGTTGTAATGAGACTGATATATGCTCGATAAGGCCATGGATGCTTGTTACTTAATAGCGTCAATGCAAAACTGTTGTTGTAGGGGCTGCAGCAAAGGCGGGAAGGCATTAAGGAGGCAAGAAGGCATTGAGGAGGCAGCAAACAAGAACACTGAGGGTGCTTGCATATTGAGGATGGTGATTGACTATCAGCACTCCCTCGCACTTATCGAAACTTGGTGAGTTGGTGGTGGTAACGTGCCAAGGTCGGGTGGCTTGCTTAATAAGAACACTGCCTTATTCCATCGCTCTGCCACTTGCCGAAAGAGGATTAACCATATGGTGACAAAGTGGAGGATGTTGTGGGTATATCTTCTCTTCTGTTGGACCACTTCTCAAGAAGTGGTGCCTCTTTATCTAACCTATAAGATGTTGTTGTTGCCTCTCCTCTAATCCGTCCTCTCTCCTTTCCAAGCAACTGCATTAGAGGCCCCGATTAGTGTAGAGGGGTTGCAGGTCGTTGTCTTCTTGTTGGGAGTAGATCAGGTTCCCAATATTATGGGATCCTTTGTTCATGGGTACTAGGACATTGTTGATGGCAACTTGAGTAAAGCTATTCACATCTTCACCGATTCCATGTCATCGTGGTGAAAGGATACACTTGTTCTTCACGGGGCTTAGAAAGCGGAGCAGTGCCACCCTATCAGTCTGTGCACGATTGTTTATAAGGTTGTGATCAAAATCATGATCAGTAGGATGAGGATTCACTTAGGCCATTAATTGCTAGGGAGCAGGGGGAGGAATATTGTAGACAACTACGTCATGGCAATGGAGATTATGCACAGGCTCTCTCTATTTTGATGTTTGCCATGAGGCACACAACAGTTAAAGTGGACACGGAGTAGGCATAAGACAGGATGCAATGGGACTTCTTGTAGGCGATGCTTCGACACTTTGGCTTCCCAAAGTGATGGTGCCCTTGGGCCATGGCTTTTGTAATACAAACTAAATATGCATTCCGACTCCTTGCTCTATCTTCTCAAAAACCATCAAATTAGACTTATTTGATTATCTCCTTTCTTTTTTGACACTCTTGAGCCTGTGAAATATCCGAAGCCTCTCCTTTCAAAGAATTTCCCAAGCCTCATCTATATTTCTCTAGATCTTATTGCTAAATAATCAGACTATGGAAAACTGCTCCCTACTCTTTGGTGGCTCACTCTTCTGATGGCTTGAAATTATAGAAGATTTACAAAATCCACCCTTCATTGAACAACTTCGCAAATTTGAATATCATATATAAAACTATGTACGAAGACAAATTGAATGATAACAATTTCTGCGTGAGATTTTATATTTCTCCTTGTATACTGGTCCTCCTGGACACAAAATATGGTAAATGTGTCACTAGCTTTGGCCTGGTTGTATTGTCTGATCTTGTCTTCTCAAGTTCAAATCAAGTACATACTTGTATCCCTTTCATTGACTTGTTTCTTGCATGTTCATACACCCCACTTAAAGCCAAGGATCACGTTTAGTCCGTTCAAGCAAGTTCTGTACTGCAATTAATATGTTCTCCATCATGCTGTTGATAACTAGGCTTAAGCAGTCATTTTTAATGTGACCTAAATCAGCAATTCGTCCTGGGTGATTTGATTGATTCTAATGACCCAATTCCTAGATGTAGCTTGGACAAGCACAACAACAACAAAAACAAACTTTTATCACACTAGGTGTGGTCAACTACATGAATCCTTTGTTAGATGTAGCTTAGACAAGTATCTTGGTAAAAGCTCCCTGAGAGGAACTTCTAAAAAGGAGCTCAACAAGCTATTTTGTGGTCCAAAGAGGTAAAATCCAAATGCACCTATAAAGGAGGGAATTAATAAATTTTAAGGTTGTTATCTTCTTTTATTGAGGTGGATATTAAATCAAAGTTAATGAGCCTACAGCAGGTTTATACGTAAAGTCTCTGTTAATCATGAATCCTACTTTTATCTTGATACTACACGAGATAGTGCTTTTAATCTTTTATAAACTTGCTATAATTTGTACTGCTTTAGACATCTTCAACCATAATTGATATCTGTGAAATGAGCTTTGAAACTTACCACTGAATTTTTGGATTCAAATGCTGAGTGTGACGTGTATGCTTATTCTGCAGTGGTTCTCAGTCAAGAGGCAGCATGCTTTGTTGATCTTGGCAGACAGCCTCTATTACACTAAGTTCAAACTTTATTGCAAGGTAACCTCAAGCCAAGTAGTTTTGCTTATCAGTCTAGTGTTTTCTCTTAGATATAAACACCAAAGAAGTTTGTTTACTCAAATGCAACCGAATGATAGTTACAACACGGTACTAATTCGCTGATAGCAGTTGCATGACTGCATGCGTGTTGTGGTGCTAAAGCCTTAGTGGCTCATGTAAGGTGATGTAAATCCAAGTACCTTGTGCTTTTGTGCTTTCGCTGGTAATTATTAAGAAGATACATTGGAAGGTGCTGGGAGCCTATTTGCTTGAACATGTTGTTAGTTTGTGAAATTATTTTTAATTATGATAAAAGATAACCTTTGATGTGATATTTTTATTTTGAAATTTGTAAAAGATTTACAATAAAATTTGTTATATTTTGAAATGTATATAGGATTTGAAATAAAGTTAATTTTGTATTTTAAAATTTGTATATGACGTATAATAAAGTTAGATTTAATGTTGGTGTTTGTGTATGATTTAAAATATTATTAGTTTAATATTAAAATTTATGTGTGATGTGACTTAAAGGTTTTTCTAGGTTAGAGTTAAACTGGGCAAACAATAGCCCGCCTCAAGCAAATGCCTTTTAGTATCAGATAATCCACCAAAAATTTTTTCCTTTTTTTTGGTTCCTTATTTTGTTTCATTGAGAATGATATCATATTCTCATATGGTTCAAATACTTTATAACTCGATGTGTTTCATTTGCCTATACAATTTCTTTTATTTTAACATTTTTTTCTTTTTGTGAATTATGGTAGCAGTAAGTCTATTTATCTGATATTATCTTTCAGTTGATTGTCACACATGCATGAGTTGTGATCAGTGAATAATCAAAATTGTTCCTTATGCTATATCCTTCTAAAATATATGTAAACATATATAATTTCTAATTTTGAATATATATATATATATATATAATATACATGTTTCATGTTATAAGCTGTAAAATGTTGATATTAATATATCAGGAAACCTCATTACGTCATCCAAGCTATTTAAGATGTGGTCCGCGTAGGGAATCAAATATCATTTGGCTACACAAGTCCTATGAGAAATCACACATGAACACAATGAAAATACTATTGAAAACGTAAGCTACACAAGAAAATTTGATGCAAATCACAGATAAATAAACAAGAAGAAGAACACATAGATATACGTTTAAAACCTGAAATCCAAAGAAAATCATAGCCACATCAGTAAAGATTTCACTATTTTTCAAGGATCTCTTGAAAGATTATAAAAGAATATACCCTAGCCCTCTACAACAACAACAACAACAACAACAACAACAACTAAGCCTTAATCCCACTAGGTGGGGTCGGCTACATGAATCCTTTGTTTTCATTGTGCCCTATCAGTTACCAAATTCTTATCTAAGTCTAAGTAACTAAGATCACTCCTTATAGTTTCTTGCCATGTATTCTTTAGTCTACCTCTTCCTCTTTGTACATGGGCAAAATCCAATAACTCAATTTTTCTAACTGGAGCTTTAATCGGCCTACGATTTAGATGTCCAAACCATCTAAGCCGACTTTCTCTAAGTTTATCCTCAATTGGTGCAACACTAACTTTCTTTCGGATGAGAAACGCGGAGGGTTGCGTTAGGCAGTCGACAGCCAGCGTAAAACTTGTCGAATCAATCATGACATGATACCCTAGCCCTCTCAAAACCTAAAATAGTTTATGTAGATTAAAGATCTTCCACATGATATATTTACAGAGAAATTTACATAACCAATGAATTTGCTAAAATAGGCAAGTTTTTATAACCGGAACAGTTAATTTATAATTGTCCCTTCGTGGACCGACGATTTGATCGAGTGATTTTCGATGTATTTTTAGCCTCTAATCGGACAGTATGCTCACCATGAACAAACGATCTAATCCCTTCTAAAAAACATTCCACTATCGATTTATCCAAGGCATCAATCATTTTCTTGATTATCCATCCTTTGTCCAACTAATATTGATGAGATGATCCAAGCTCCATGCTACCATAAATCTCTCACTTGAAGACTAATCTTCAACTTATGTATCCTATACTCTTTCTTGAAGCTAACTTCTTTAGTAATCATTATCCCTCTTTCCTAGCATAGTACTGCCTCCTCATCTATCAACATGGAGGCCAAGTGGCCAACTGACGCATTACACACCTTAGTTTCTCCATAGCAACCTCCTTGATAAGCATGTTAGTTGGGTTTTTAGCACTAAGAACTTTCACTAGCGATGTGTCCCTTATCAAGAAAACTCTTGATGTAATCACATTTCAATTGAATATGTTTTGTTCTTGAATGAAACACTGAATTACAAATTAGATAAATAGTGCTCTGATTGTCATTTTACAACACACACCATCGTGTTTTTTGCCAATTTCCTTTTGAAAGCTCTGTAACCATAACATCTCCTAAGATAGCAATCTATTCAATCTCTGTGGTTAATAATGCAACACATTTCTAAACCCTAGATATCCAACCGATAGCAATCTCGTCCAGTGTAAACATACACCCTAATGTACTCTTCTTATAATCTAGATCTTTACTAATGTTCACATTTGCATAATCTTTCGGAATGCCCTTATTTCTCCTATTAAAAAGAGTTATATCTACAGTACCTTTGAGATACTTAAGCAGTCACTTGACGGCTTCCCAATACTCCAAGTCTAGGATTGCCACAGATTTGCTCATCGATGTGACAGTTGTACTCCAACTATTTGGTAAAGAAATCAACATTATGAAAGGCTCATCATCAAGTTATTGTCCATGGAACTCAACTGGGTCGTGATGACATTGAACTTATTGATGTGATTTGTGATAGGACATCCTTCAGCCATCTTTAGATTGAACAAACAACACATAATATATACCTTAATGCCAAAGACATCTCTAAGCCTTCATCAAACCGATCATCACCTTTTCATAGGCGATACTAAATGTTAGTTGAGTCCTTGGTTCCCCAATTTATTGACCTGCGATAATGCCTATGGCTTCTCCCAACTCAACCAGGTTACCATGAGTGGAACACCGACCATAACATAATTGATGGCTCCAAGATATACTGCTACAAGTAAAAAGGGTTCGAATATATATCGGATGTGCTCGAAAGGTTATGAATCGATTGACAAGTCTAATTCCAATATCTTAGTTTCAAGTGGCAAGGCATTATAGATTGATATATATATATATATATATATATATATCATTTGCTAATACACAATCAATTAGGCCATGTTTGTTTGGCTGTTAAAAATTAACTTAGTTTAATTTTAATCAGGCATATCACTTAGTGTTTGGACAAAATTTTATTATCATGCTATTTCAAGGATTGTATAAAGGGGCTGTTACTTGTGTTCGAACACAAGTGATTTAACTAAGAATTTTTTAATTACAGTTGGACTACACTAAGGTTCAACTTTAACACCATATTTTTTTGCATTAGTTATGAAGACTCTGATTGGACATATCCAAGAAACAATACCTTGGTATATGCTTTTCACACATGATATTCTCCTTATTGATAAGACTAGAGAATGGGCTAAGGGGGACGTTTGGTTTAATGTTATCTTGATGTTATGTTATGTTATTTAGAGAAAGTAATTGTTTAGTTTAATGATATCTATAAATAATCTTTTATGAAATTATAGAATTATTAATTAAAAAATAACATTTAAATGTCATGACATCTAAATTACATGACATAACACAGATAACAACGAACCAAATGCCCCCTAAGACAAATTTTATGTTATGAAGGAATACCTTAGAATCTAAACATTTTTACTTATTAGATGAAAAATTGAATATATGAAGTGCAAATTTAGTCAAAATAGAAGTACTTGTATTGGTAAAATGATAATTGATAATCAAATTATTAGGGAGAGTGAGAAATTTAATGTATTATATAAAATATTGGTGATATAAATGGGGATGTTATCAACAGAATTCAAGCAAGATAGTTAAAGTGGAGAAATATTTTTAAATAGTTTGGACATATAAACTATAGGCCTATGGATGCTTTAGTAATAAGAGTTAAGTTATTGGATTTTGCCTATATTACAAGAGGAAGAGGAAGACCAAATAAGACATGACAAGAAATTATCAGAAAGGATCTCAGTATCTCATATATTTGGAGATAAATGAGAACATATAAACTTGATTGTTATTGTTGTATGCTATTTCAAGGACTCACAAAAATACCATAGATAGTACCACAAATTGTTCTACGTACGAGTATGAGTTGAACTACTTCAACAACTTTACATGTGAGGTAGCCAACATCTAATGTTCATTACAACAGTATCAATCCTTAGTGGGCTTCGTAGCAAGAAATTATGTATTCTTTCAAAGAAAGTCCTTCGTAAATTGCATTGAATGGGTAAGTCAATCATTTGTCCTTGAGGATCCGACATTAATCCTCTCATACCTAGGTGTGCTTGAGATGAATTTCCTCTAGCTCCCGAAAAGGACATTAGACGGACTGGAATAAAGAGATCAATCATTGGAAAATTAGGTTTAACCCTAGTGCTTGTCAATATTAGCTTGATCAACCCTAGTGCTTGTCAATCTAAAATTTCTCATTATTGTTGCTTCACTGTTCCAAACTTTCCCCAACGGAGGGATGTTACAACTTCTTTTGATACAATAGATCCTCAAACTTCATCTTCTAGAAACTGAAATCCTTGTTATCGAACTTATCAATCTCCACCTTCGCATCATCCACTGTGTGCTCTCCCAGTACTCCAATCAACTAAGCAAAATAAAACCCGTTGTTTTGATACTAGTTGTAGGGAAATGATTAAACCTTTGCTCTAATAGTGGTTCTGCTACTACATGGACATTCTAGATGGAAGCGGTGATTCTAGATTTAACACAAGCGAATTCACCAAAATGGGGAGGTTAGTACCTGCCAATGCCATGTTAGTCATAACAGAAAAAAAAAAAAAACACTCTTCGAGCGAAGCAGTACTAAAGTTCTAAACTTGTGTAAATGAACTAATTAGATTCCTGAACCTTAACTTATTTTTGCAGCCAGGTATGGAAGGACGCAATTGTTATGCTGATGAACATTATTTGCCAACATTTTTTCATGTAATGTCACAAGATCATTTGTTTTTTCAGATGTTTGATATATAGTTTCTTAACTCCTTGTTACCTGTAACTAACCCACTTTGAGTTTTAGATGATTGATCCTGCTGGAATAGCAAATTGGTCTGTCACTCATGTAGATTGGTCAGAGGGCAAGTGGCATCCAAAAGCTTATCGGGCAGTGGACATCACTTTTGAGCTCTTGAAGAACATTACAGTAAGACACTTTTATAAGAGGTTTTTTGACTGTTCTTTGATTGGATCCACCAGTAGAAACTTACTGTGTCTGATGTGGTTGCAGTCCATTGATGAACATTATCACATTACCAGCGATGAAAAGGTAATCTGCATAGGCTCTCAAGTTCTTTTTCAATCTCTTCTTTTTTTGAACAGTGAACCCACGTACATCTACCATTTGAATTATATAATCTGGTCGTTGTTATTGTTTTTTATTAGCTCAACATGCAAAGTTGCCATTATGCAAATTGTGATGATTGGCTATTTTCTCACTAATGGCCCTAAAATAAACAAGGGGGGCTCTGATATCTAGCACACATTTCACATTGGCTCTTCTTTTTTCCAATTCTTTCATGTAAGACTTTTTCCCACCTTTGATTTCATGCAAATCCATGATCTTGCAAATTTATGTCGAAGTGTTCCAACTGAACCGTCCATAATTCGACAGTTCAAGTAAACTAACTGGCCAAAATGCCACTGTCGTCTCGTTCTCCTCACAGTTGCCCTCCCTCCCTCCACCTCTAATTTTCAACTGAACCTTCCGAGGAAGATAGAAGGTTATAAGGTAAAATTTGATGGAAATTGTAAACGAATAAGTGCATGAAGCTGAATGATCTTCAGAGCCCACATGAAACAACCTAAAGAAAGTTACCCAATAAACTATATTAGGATAGTGCAGTTCTCTCATAAAAACTAAAACTCTTCCAAAATTTTGGTTAACCAAGTGTGGTTTCACTTGTTGGCATCAGTATTTCTTTTTGAAACACTTGTAGCAATTTTGAAGGAACAATTAACTTATTGGGTTGGAATTTAACTGGACGTTTTCTAAATTACCAGAAAGTGAATCTGCTGCAAAACTTTGTTTCTACCATGTTGAGGTCTACATTTGTTCTTACCACCTAGTTCTTGTTGATGAATGAATCAACAAGCACCATGCAGTCTAATGCCATTAACGATTATACTGACAGTGAACGTGATTCGTGAGTCCTTCAAGCAGAATATATTGGCATCAGTTTTTGTGTTTTAGAATAGTATTGAAATGTACAGAAGATTGGTTGAGAATAGTTTTCCTGATCCTGGATAGACATTTTGTTGCTGGCGCTCAAGTTATTTTAGAAAACCATGAGAGGAGAGACCATCTCTTTATGCAAATCAGTCTAAAAAGAACTTTTAGTCTGATTTCTTTGTACCATATATTGCACACATTAACAATTCTATCAAATAAATTCAACATTTTTATCGAGTATCAACCAGTTTGAAGAGCAGAAATTGAGAGTAGGGTATCAGCAAAAATCTCAAACGGTTATGAAGGTATAAATGAAAAGGTTTAAATTGTGAACAAATGTGAAATGAGCCTTATAAAAACTCAGATCGAACAAACTTGTAGTCAGCTAATATGTTGTATCCAATGAAATCCAAGAAATAATGATAGTAAAACAATAGTATAACCACAAGAGCATGAGAACCTAACACCAAGCTACTGGTTCTTGATCTCAAACAAGATACTTCTAGATTTAACAATCCAATTATTCCTAGAGCCTCAGACGATCCCCTAGATATTTACATAATCACATTCATAGCCGATGAAGAATGAAGAGAAATTGCTGCCAAATCCCAACGTGAAACTCCAATTTTTGATTTTACGATGGCCTGAAGTGAAATCAGCGGCTGGCTTCTAACTTCGTGAACCCATTGTTCACATGCAGCTACCCTAAACCCTAAACTATAAACCCATTGTTCACATGCAGCTAGCATGCCTAACAAATTCTTTGGCTATTGATGGTTCTAATGGGCTGTAGCTGAAACCACCCCACAAAAGTAGCATTAAGATAAACGTCTTATCTGTGTATTGAGGAGGAGGGTGACATTTTATGGCATTTAACATTATTTTGTATTATACATGTTAGAATATAAGATTATTCCTGAGCTATAATCTACAAACGTAAGCTTATAGATCGGTTGATAACTAGAAATTTAACATGGTATCAAAGCTAACGATCTCAAGCTCGAACCCTAGTGACTCTCAATTATCTAAGCTTTAATATAAGAGATTTAAAAAAAAAAGTACATATACTTAAATAGTAAAATAAATAAGCTTACGTGTGAGGGGTCATATTAGAATATAGAACTATTCCTAGGCTATAACGTACATGCTTTAGCTTTTAAGTCGGTTGTTAACCAAAAGTTTAGCAATGTATATAAATAGTAATATTTACATGTTTTATTTTGTCTTAATTTTTTGTTTATGATTTCTTGGATGAAAACGATGGCAATACTCATTTCCTTTCTTTGCTCTGCAGAAAGTGGAGATGATAAAACCTTGTTTATGGAACGGAAAGCAGACACCATGCTATCTGTTTGCTCGAAAATTCTACCCCGAAACCCTCGAAAAGCTGTTGGATTTGTTTCCAAACTACACGAAATTCAATTGATTCATCGATTTCTAGATTCAGCAATCAAAATGCCTGGCAATTCCAGTTGGGTTAACTTGATCTGGGCTGAGATAGCTACTTATTTAATGCCTGCCTTTTGCCTTCCCAATGATGCCAAGCTCAGTTTTACTTCTTTTTTTTCTTTTCCTCTTTTCATTATGCTCTATTTTCTCAAATTTTTTAGGTCTTCTGCTTTCTAAATTTTGCTATTCTATTTAGGTTGTACATTTTGATCCCATCATTTTTGTAGAGAATATTCTGAAACTAAGCTCATTTATTGTATAACAACATTATTATTTTTGTTCGTTAAACTTAATGAAAAAACACGAGCAGATAAAACACAGCATCCGCATGTACCCATTCCTTATCTGTTTGAAAACTACTTCAAGTTTAGTTTAAGCTCCCTTTTAGAGAGCTTCAACTTCAAGCAGCTCAAAAAGAACTTACAAAAAAATTCAAATGTTCGATAGCATAAATTGGGTAAACAGCTTATACTTATTTAGAAAGTTGTTTCCAAACCTCGACTTTGTTCTTCCACAATTTTGGGAACAGTGTGACGTTTTTTTTCTTCTGTTAAGTTAAAGTTAATCGGATTAATTTTATTTAATCAATTTTTTCTGTGATTAAGAAAATGCTTTTAACTTTGATATGTTTGCATTGACTGAGGTCACCAAACCTTTGTCAAAACTCAATATCAATTTTAAATGTAGGTATGTTTAAGAAAGACTGACATAAAAAATTTTATATTCAAAATTTTTAATTTTGTTTTTCAAAAAAAAAAATTGCAGAGGCCTCTGTCTCTAAACTAGAATATTTCTGTTAATTGATATAAAGATTAATACATATTTTTTTTTTTTTTAATTAATTTATATTTTTTTTATTTTTTTAAATAAAATTTATATTAAATTAAATATATAATAAATATAAAATCACTAAGATATCCTCCATCTCTCCTACGCGCATGGCCGATGCGCATAGGGCCAACGCAGTTACGCAGGCGACTCGATGGCCTGCACAGGCGATGCGATGCTCGCGGTGGCCCTTCACGAGCGCAGGCAATGCACGCAGCCGCCCTTTGGCGCTTGCAAGCAGCGCGTGCGGCGGCGCAAGGCTGCTCCGGCGCCGGGATTGTGCGCGCGCAACAGCTTGCACACGCCGCGTCCCCCGGCGCGACGGTCTGTGCGAGTGGGCAGCACCACCGCGACGCCCACCGAAGGTGCGAGAGAAGGATATTTTTGTCTTTTTATTTTTATTATATATAAAAATAAATAAATTAAGTAAAAAAAATCTCATAAAAACCTAAATATCAATTTTATGGACTTATTAAAGGGCTTTGAAATTATTAACCTACTTAATATAATTTCAAATCTTAAAAATCTAGATAATATTTAACTTAATAAATATTTCAATAAAAAATAATAATAAATATAATTTTATTTATACATATTATTTATTTTAAAATTCAAATAAACACAAACATATTCAGCAGTCTTACTTAAAGAATATTCGATAAGATATCTTTGTTGGTAGTTTTCAATATGGCCCTCAAAACCAAATCTTTGACTGCTTCTAGCACTTCAATAAGAAGACCAAGGTCGACTTTCGATTACCTATCGATTTGTATCTCATGGATTGATTTTGATCTGTTCAATATCAAATATATATATTTACTATTTGTACATTCAATGCTCAAATAAAGATAATTAGTTTTTCTACAATAATAATAACAATCAAGCCTTAATCCTGTGGGGTCGACTACATAAATCTTTTGTTTCTATTGCATTCTATCAATTAATAAATTCTTATCTAGATATAAGTGAGTAAGATCACTCCTTATAGTTTCTTTTTATATCTTCTTTGGTCTTCCTCTTTTTCTTTAAATATGAGCAAAATCTAATAACTCGATTTTTCTAATTAGAATTTCAATCGGCCTACAATTTATATATCCAAACTATCTAAGCTGACTTTCTCTAAATTTATCCACAATTGATGCAACATCAATTTTTTCACGGATATACTCAATTTTCATTCTATTCTTTCGTATATATCCACACATTCATTTTATTTATATATTTTCTCTTTGCAAGTCAGTATTCAGCACTATATATCATTGTTGGTCTTACTACAGTTCTATAAAATTTACCCTTAAGTTTAAATGAAAATTTTCTATCGCACAATACACCAGAAGCATTTCTCTTTATCTATCCTATTTGGATCAGGCTAATAACGCCGTTATCTACATTATCATCATTTTGTATGATTGATCTAAGGTATCCAAAGCGTTCACTCTTCCTGACAATTTGAAAGATAAATAGTTTTTTTAATAAGTATAAATAAAACTGCTCATAAATTATCAATATGCTATGCACTACAGAATGCATATCAGATACCATGCCTCATATTCAGAATAACAGTCAAGCATCACAACATGCCATTTCATCATAGAAAAAATTTAACATTTTGTATCAAGAGGCACCTCAAATTAGTTTAGCACTTTGCTCAAAATCTTAGAATTATTCTAAAAAAACATATCATTGATTACTTAGTCATTGTGATTATGAAATCCTGGAAGAAGAGAAGTGATAAAACCAACAACCAACATCTGAATTTCCTTGAGAAACCGCCACGGCAGGTTTTCGTTCGGCCGAGCGGGTTCTGGCGCGGGTTCCGGCTGGTTCGCATTTGCAACAGCATCAGGTGCTTGCTCATTTGGTGCTTGCTGGTTCTGGTTTGCCAGCTGAGGAGGATTTCCTTCTGCAAGGATCAAAAACAACAGATTAGTCACTGAGGGATTTGGTATTGTGATCAACTTCTTCACTAGCTTTTATTCTTACCTGTAAAACTCAATTGTAGTAACATACTAAAGGGAAAATATTACATACTAAACATCTAATGGTGTTATTTGTATATATAATGTAAAAATGATACCAAAATTAACTTTCATCATAGATATTAAAATTCTCCATTGTGTTCAGTTTATCAAACTAACCATCCAGAACTTCCACATATTTAACTATACATATTGCTACAATAAGAATATAAACTTATGAGACCTATTGGCTGCTACACAGCCTCATCAATAAATTGATCAATCATAGTTTAAGATTTTAATTCATTAGATTATCCAGTAGTTTAAGTTTTAATCTGCTGAATATTCCAGTAAATTAAAATCCTAAATTATGACCCGTTATTGAGGTTGCACAATATTTTTCTAAAATTATTTTTGAGCTATAACCTACGAGATCAAACTTTAACATCACTTACCAAAGACAAAACTACTACAAAAGTATTACTTTTGAATATAAATTAGAACAGAATACCCCAATGAACACAATAAGGAGAAAGAATAAAACACCACCAAACTGAAAATTATTTGCATGTTTGATGGAAGTCAATCAAGGTGATATTTTTTATATTCCAAACTTTTGCGTTATATATGTAACTAGCAAGATTTGAATATTTAATGCATAGATTTGTCTTTGTTTGCATTATGTAATTGTCACCAAATCTACCAAAGTTCTGAGTCAACTATATTATTCAAGTAGCTGCCACCATCCATAGTTATAAATCCAGTAATGTCAGTCATTTAGGATCACATGCGGAAGCAATCAGGATTGAAAGAGAACACGAGGAATACCGAGAAGAGGCTGATTGCCATCGACATGCTGGGCAACCGGACGCTGTTGAGCAGGGGCCACGCTTCTTCCAATCCACCGGAACAAGGTGGCAAGGGCCCCAGTCTGATATCTGTCAAATTATGATCTGAATTAAGTTTACGGTGAACACATTCAGAAAGTATAAAAAGAACAATATGCCAAAGGAAACTAACTACAGGGGTGTTTGGAATGGTGATTGGGTTTCAAGCTTAACCCCACCTTTTTCATTTTTGTGTTATGATTAACCCACAGGAATGGGGTTTAGCTTGACAATTAAGTGCAACCTGGTAAAGGCTAACCAACAAAAAATTTTCTGTTTGACATTCTCTTTAAAAAATTATTTCTCAAATTCATCAACTAGTGCATATTGAACCAAAAAATTACAAAAAAGGGACTTTTATAGTGAGCTGAAGCCAGGTAACTGTTGCCTAGCTATAAGTAGAGTTGGTCAACAATGGAGGGTCAACCTTTTAACACCCTAGCGGGTTTGGTCCGAAGAATTATGACTTAGAAAAATCAGGTTGGGTACAGTTTCACATTGAGCTACAAAACTGACTCTCACTAGAATATATATATAAACCTAGGAAGCATGGGCACGATACAAGGACAAAGGACACGACACAACGTGATACAGCGACACGACACAACGTGATACAGCGACACTACGATTTTCCAAAATATAGGACACGGACATGACATGACACGTCAAATGCAACAATAATAAAACTAACAATTCATACTAAAAATACATAAAATATAGAACAAACTTAAATTTTTAAGTATAACTTGTGAGTAGTACAGATGTCTCATAGAATCAAAATGAGAATTAGAGAAGAAACGTCATTGGAATTAAAAAGATTTGAGATGCAGATCTAAGGTTCAATTTTCAAAGTGAGTGAAAGAATAAAAGAAAATGTAATTCTACTTGTCAAGACAACTACAACAAGTACGGTAATAAAATAACATAAAAGCTCTCGGCGTTGAGAATGAGAGAAGGACAGACGTAAAGCTAGAGTTTCAAATTTTTTACGATTAGTTCATTTTAGTGAGGCTTGAGTGTTGCAAGGGTGAAAGAAATTTGATCTAGCTTGGTTAGCTTAGAATTTGACTTATATTAGATAAAATTTTAATAATAATAAAGATAAATTTTTATTTTTATTACATAAAATTTTAACAATAGTAAGAAATTTTAAAAAGAACAAAAAGGAGGTAGATGCATTCATAGGTTTTAGTTTTATGTTTAATACTATTAAAAATACAATATTAATAAATAAATTTAACATTAATATTAAATATATTCAATTCTATCTCATATGTGTCCCAAAAGTGTCATGTGTCTTAAAAATATTTTGTATCTCAGAAATGTCTTAAAAATATCTTATATCTCAAAAATATTTTGAGACTATATCAGAAGTGTCCTAAGGCGTCTTCATGTGTCCTTGCGTATCTTAGGACACGCCACATGGTGTGTTCGACACGGTGTCCACCTGTGTTTTCATGTAGCCCTCTGTGTCTGTGTGTCCTATACGGACACAGCGTGATTTTTTAAGTGTCCATGCTTCATAGATATAAAGTGATACATGATATCTCCAATTTCTGAATTAACTGATGATTTCTAATACTTGTCGTACATCATTTCCCTTATGTACAACTATACTGCGTTAAAAATAAAGAATACAGAATGGATCCTAAATCACGTTCATGTTGGGTTAGAAATGAACCAAACTCAATTGGGTCGGAGTTAGTTGAATCTTTTAAGTTTGGAACAATTTGGGGGTCGAGCAGACCGAATTGACATACCTAGCTATCAAGCAGGGAACCTTAAGCCTACAACCACCTCCTGATGAGTAAAGCAAATATTAGCTTTACAACCACCACATGCAGCATTACACAAGAATAATTAACAAAAAAATTATAAAGCTGTCAAAAAATTAGCCAAGATAAATCTATCATCATGATTATGCAGCACCACCCAACTTCACCAACATGAAATTGATTCCTAAATTATCAAAATATAACTCGCAAACCAAGAGGAAACCATGTGATGTGCTCACAGATAAATGAGAGCTGCAAACAGCACTAGGAGAATGAATCTGTGTCTTGATCCTTCTTGGCTAAACAGGAAGACTAAAGCTGCCAGCTTAATCATAAGACCCAAGTCCAGCTGAATTGCAAATTGAAATCTCCTCACAACTACTTGTCTTTGTGGACCCTGTGGCTGTCTTGCTGCTTGTCCTTGTACCTCACCTCCAGTACCTGTAGAGCTTGTTCTCCTAGCATTTGCATGAAAAGATGCAATGAAACATGAATCAATCTCATTGAGGTTTTAAGAAAAATTCTGAACCAGAAGGTATGCATGTGCGACCATGAGATTGTTACAACGAAATTGACTGTTCTTCTAGCAAAAATAGGGCTAGCATTGGGTCGAATTCGAGCGAGTTAGCCTCAACTTGAAATCTGAAATTTTGAATTCAGGTTGAGTTAATTCGAGTTGATTAAACTTTATCTGCTTCCAAATCCATGTTTTGAGTATATTCAACCTGGTTTAGGGACATACACTCTCTGTAATGTAGATATAAACTTTAAATCTTATAATGATGGTAAAAATCTAAATGTGTAGACCTACAAATATGTTAGGGTCAACTAAAATTCCAGCCAAAGTTCTGACCCAATTAGGTATCCAAAGAGCCTGAACATATGAACCATTAATTCAAATGGAATTGACACAGTCTGTTCCAATTGTTAAGGGTAAGCATCCAGGTCAACACTGATCCAATTCAAGAAGACCCAACCTAACAATCATGTATATGAAATCAAATAATATATGTAAATGCAATATTACATAAGTCATCATAACATTATATAGAGCAGCTATAAGCAAATACACCTAAATGAAGCCAACAATTTTATTCTTTATAGCCAGGTTTGGCATTATAAAATATTTTAATTAGCTTGAAAGTTTGCATTTGTGTATGGAATAAAAATGTCTGAAGTCTATGGTTATTCAATCCCGGAGACAATCAGACAAGAATCTGAACCCAGTTCGACTCATCCTAAAGAAAGTTTATTGGATTCAAATCTAGACCGAGTCAAACATATCTTGGATTGGATGTAGCACAGAAGGCTTCATATCTTTGAAAGGCCTATTTGCAAACCGACACATGTTTAGGTGTAATTAAGTAGACTTCAAATTGGATTGATTTCACTTCAAGTGAGTTGATTTTAAGGCATAAGGAAATTAGATCAGTTTCAAAATTTTAGTAACTTCGATGAATTATCAAGTGAGTTTCTAGTTTGAACATAATTGTTAGCTGTGAGCAAGAAAAAAAAAGGATAATATCAATCACATGAAGTATCCCAAAAAATAAACCAATACATACACAGTATCCAATTTTTTAGCAAATGAATGTAGTCACAGAGAATGAAAATAAGTACAATACATATCGAAACCAGATTTTCAACCAAAATAATGATTGAAAAATATGCAATGAATGCTTAAGTGAAACTTACGTGGGTATCTTGTAAGTAAGAGGAATAAGTGTGCCTGGAGGAAATCCAGACATTAAGGCCATAGATGGTGGAAAAGTAGAAACAGCATAAAGGCCAGGGCCGCGATCACTTTGATCTGAATTTTGAATAGACATCATGCCAGTTGCAGGTGAAGGGTGTGCAGTATGGGATTGATGCTGAGAAGGCTCTTGACTAGTACTCTGTGAAATATGTGACTCCTAAGAAAAAAAAGGAGGTTGGAGATTTCATAACTCAAAATAAAATAACCTCATAAAAAAACACTATATAACACATTTTTATACCATAAAAATGTTGACCCCTTCTTAACTTTAGTCCAATATGTTAGTAATAATTCATTAAAGGCCCAATTTTATTGAGTTAATTTTGAACAACAAATCTTAAACATATGATGATTAAAAAAATTGCATATACTAATGTATTCACCTGAGTAAATTTTTTTCAGAAAAATTAAACGGGGAGTCAGTTTTGTTGATTTACTATTCCTTCATTCTATGTACACAAATACCAGATTTGAATGTTGAACGTGTAATATCAACTTTGTGGTGTTTTTTGTGTATTTGATATAAAAAATTAATTCCTATGAAGTTTAGCAGCTTTAGCTATTCCCTCAAAGTTGGTCAAAAGCCTAAAGTCTCGACAGGTTAGTTATTCCAATGAATGAAAGAAACATGGATTCTCTTGCAACCCCTCACATAACAATATAAAGTTAGAAATCATAGCAGTAAAACTCTAAAATTGTACAGAAAATAAAAGATATTAACAAGAAAGAACAGCCTTCATGATCTATACTTAACTTTATTGCATGTCCAATTCTAAAATGCGGATCTTCATAAAGTGCTCAAATTTATGATTATCATGTGGACATAAATACATCGAGGTTAAATGGGTTCACGTTATGTGCTTTGTTAAGAGCAGTGCAAGGTAAAACATACAAAGTAATGACCTAAAACTAATGGCGAGTCAACCATTGGCTAACCTCCACTAAAAGATCTCATCAAGCAATTAAAGAAAGGATAAATTGCTTACAGCTCTCTGAAGTTTGCATTCATTACACTTTGGTCTTAGATTTTTGAATCATAACATTTAGATTATTGAAGTAATTATCTAGTTGCTAGATCCATGAAGTTACATAACTGGTTGCACATTGGTCCAAGCAAAGAAGAGTCGACACAATGATGAAAAATGAGAACAGGATTTTTCTAATATTCTAAAACGCCTCCATTGTATGATTGGTAAGATGACAAGGACTTATACTTTTGTTGAAAGATGTTAAAAATAAAAAGGTAATGATAGAGGGTGGCTATAAATCCTATGACATGAAGGCTTAATGAAAATTTTGACCGTGAAATATATATCCTATGAGATCAAGAATATTAAATGGATATCTGAATAATGGAGAAATATAAAAAGCTGCAAAAAAGTAGACACCAAGTTTTATGTGGTTTGAAGCAAATCCCCTACATCCACGGGTCCAGTTAAGCTTGAAATGTTGAGAGGATTGCATGAGAAATACGAAGTAATAAGGTGAAATAAATTAAAGAAATGAACTATGGCTTATATGGCAGTGGATCAAAATCATGAGGCTTGTATTGTAATATCACCTCAAATCTCCTTTCTCTGCGGTACGCCCCAGTGTAGAAGTGAGACCAATCAGGGTGATATTGGAATGAATCAAATCAGTCAGGGAGTCGATCGAGAGGTTGTTCGGTTGCTGGTGAGGATACAACGAAGATTGTCGATGGCTAATAGAAGAGCCACCAAAAATTTAATTAGGTGTTGCAAATAGAAAAAGGTGATATTGGCTTAACCTTGGCAAACTTATTTCAAGGATGACCGGAGAAGGTTCAAGTGAGTCAAAGAATAATTGTGAAGGTTGTCTCAACAAAGTACAGAGCCGACGAAGTGGTCTTGACACAATACATTGAATAGAATAGAGAGGAAACCAAAAATCTGTTGGAGAGCCGTTGGAAGAGCCCTATGGAAGTGGTGAGGTCTCGCGACGTAAAAGAGAAAGCGAGCTATAGAAGTCAGATTTCCACCAAAATCAATCATGGCTGACATTGATTTATGGCGGTGTGGTCTGAAAAGTTCTAACAAGGTTGAGCCACTCCTAAAGGTTTACAACTAGTCAATGAAGAAGCGATTAAAGAGCCACTAAATACTAAGGCATGCTAAGGGGAGAAAAAATATAGCTAGAAAAATATCCCAAGAATTCTCGTGATAAGAATGCATCAGACCTTGTCAAGAATTACTGTGTAAGTCTAGCAACCACGGACGAGGACTTAGAAGGAGCTGGAATGGCCACCATGACTTATTCTTGCATGAGTGAGAGATTATGTGAGAGTAGAGAGATAAAGAGAGAGAGAGAGAGAGAGAAAACATGCACGATGGTTGTCACCATCATTCAGGCGACAAAAAACATTGAAGTAGGAAATGAATGCCTTATTGAACCTCAACCATCGTGGGTGAAAAGTCTATGGCAATAACTGATGGAATCGATTTGGCCAATATGAGCTACTCCGAGTGAACCTACATTTATCAATCAAACAAATTGAGTGCACCAATTCCTCATATAATTTATTGAAAAAGAACTTCAGTTGAAAAAACAACTAAGTTCTATCAATATTCTAAATTGAAACTCGCCCATAAATAGCCCTAGTATTTTATAACCTAAAATATTGCCCTTGGCTATCCTGTCTTAGGCCCTCCCAAATACTTCCTACCATATACATTTCTATCATCACATTGATGTTAGTAGCTCTCTTCCTTTATTTGTCATCACCAATATCCATCTCCTTCACCTCAATCATCTTCCAATATTGAGCTCAATCATCTTCCTTTATTTGTCATAACACATATAATAAAATTTTATTCAACATGTAAGATTGGTAACTCAGCTCGAATCAATTCGAAATTGAGCTCAAAATTAAATTAGGCTTTTATCGTCAAATCAAGTTCCACTAGAAACTAAAACTTTCTTTTCCTTCAACTTGATGGAACTCAATTCAACGCATCCCTACTCCCACTTGGCACTACTGAACACCTTCTAACTTCATCTCTACCAAAATTCTCAAATTGCTTATTGTGGTCATACACAACCGACCTTCTTCCTAGATGATCATCTCCATCTTTTATTGATAAACAAGAGCCCACTTAGATTAAGCAGGCCCACCAACCTACAACAGCTCATTCCACGATTATAAACTATATTAGAAACATTGTAATGCTCTTCTTTATCACCACATATTACAAATTGATTGCATAATCACAGCTATACGCATGTAACAAATTACTCTATATAATGAAGACACCCTCAATTGTACAATGCATGGGATTAACCAAAAGCTTATTCATCTTTATCTTATCATGGTATTAGAACTTTGCATGGTCCATGGGTTATCTCTCCTTTATATGACCATTGCTAGAGTTTAGAGTAGGAGCTCTGCATATCCCCTTTCCCACCAAATTGCTAAATCACTATCCTCATTATCTTCCCCTCCACCCTCCCTCCCTTCAACCAAAACCCTATCAGAACTTTTCGCAGTTCTCCACCACTTACTGACTGTCAAGTTAGACAAATCAAACTATGCTCTATGGCATTCATAGTTCAATAAAGCCTTATATGGACTCAAACAATCTACATGTGTATAGTTCTCCAAATTATCTTCATTTTCTATTCAACTTGGCTTCATTAACAACAATGTCGACACATCTCTCAAAGATAAAGATCATCTCCATCACTTCCTAGGAATTGATGTTCAACAAACGAAGACAACGAAGGCATATGTCTTTCTCAATTAACTTATATCAATGACATTCTAGACAAAGCAGGAATGCAAGGATGTACACCTACTCCAGCACCATAACAAGTTAACTAAAACTCTATGCTTATTGCAATGACCCCTACCAAATTCCACATTGTATTGTAGTATAGTGGTGCTCTTCAACATCATCAAATTACAACCAGAAATAAGTTTAAGTGTAAATTAGGTTTGTCATTTCAAGTAATCGCTTGCTACTACTAATCAAATAGTTGTCAAGTGCATTTTGCGATACTTGAACCATACCATTCTTCTACGCATCATACTTCGGCCTTCGACCAATCTTAATTTACATGCATATAGTGGTGTTGAGTGGGTTGCTTGCATTAATGATAGAAAATCAACTTTTTTTTAAACTAGTAAATCAACAAATTGTTTTTATATATACATTGGACAAAGTGTCATTCATGTCATTTCATGGACTTATAAAAACAACCAACAGTAGCACTGAAGTTGAATACAAAACTGTGGCAAACACAATTAGTGAACTTTTACGGTTGCAGTCTATTCTTCAAGAAGTTAGGTTCCCACCTACAAACATACGACAATATGGTGTGACAATGTAGGTATGACTTACCTTGTAACAAATCCAATACTTCACATAACAATGAAACATGTTGAGATAGATTACCATATAATAAGATATTTGATGGCAAAGAAGATTATCAAGGTCAATTATATTCCGTGCCTCACTTGAGGGAGTGTATCCGAAAAACAAGAGCCCACTTAAGTTAGGCAGTCCCATCAACAGTAGCCCATTTACACTATTGTAAACTAATTTAGGAACATTCTAGTACCCTTCTTTATCACCACATATTACAAAGTATCTGTGTAATCACAGCCATGCACTTGTAACAAATTACTCTATATAATGAAGGCACCCACAGTTGCACAATGTGTGTGATTAACCAAATAAGCTAATTCATCTTCATGTTATCATCTCTCTCTCCAGCGTAACATCCAGCATGTCCCTGATTACCACCTCATGCATTCTCCATATTTTGTCATCATGCATCTTTGGCAACCAATGTTATTGATATTTGCTTAGGGTTCTCTCATTTATTTCAACCCAGAACCTGATGGTTTGGGATTTACCCCAACTCAAGTAAAATAATTCTGAACCACATTTGGATCAGGTTCAGTACACAGGCTCATGGTCATGGTCTTAAACACATAAAAGTAAAATCAATGTCAAAACACATACAATATCCATACATTCTTCAGCAAAATAACAAAAAAAATTACAAAAAGGGTATAAGTCAAAGAATATCATGAATCCAGAACCTAACTCAGAAAGAGATCAAAAATTAGAAGCATTAGGATACATGTCTTTTGGCATCAAATTCCAATCTTCAAGGCAACATAACTAGCTATATAATTCCCTAACCATCAATTAGGTGTCAGCTTTTCGAACCTTTAACCCAATCCAATTTAGCCCACGACGTAAATTCCAGCTTTCTTAAATCTTTTTATAATATGTAACAAGGTTACTTTTGGCACAACTTCTATCTTCCTATTCCTTCAAACAAAATGCCACTCTTGTAATAACGCAGACACATTCTACACTAATTTTCCAACGAAAACACATTTAAAACCACTTATATTTTTAAAAAAAAAAAAAAAAAAAAAAAACCCATTTCTTAAAAGCCCGAGATCGCCCAACCCAGGAAAGAGACCATCATGCTGGATCCGCTAACGCGGGCAACGAGTTCGAAGGAAGATCGTAAAATAGGAACAGGGAAATAACTCACCGAAGTCCGGCCGGGGCCTTGCTGGCCTGAAAGAGCAGAAGCCGGAGGAGGGGTTGTGGCTTCCTCCGCCATTGGAAAGACTCAGACCTCGCGCCGGGGAGGAGAAAACTGAGAATTCGAAGTTTTCGCCTGGACGGCTGACTTTAATGAAAATAATAACACATTTAAGATTTATATATGTTTTATAAACATTAACGCATCCAACGTCGCTTTGGCCGAGTGGTTAAGGCGTGTGCCTGCTAAGTACATGGGGTTTCCCCGCGAGAGTTCGAATCTCTCAGGCGACGACGGTTTATAATTTTCTATTCTTTGTCTAAATTATATATGAGTACTCTTTGTTTTAGAAACTTTTGATTTACTCCTCAATTACACTCAAGTCACTAAATTTAAGTCATATTATTACACACGTTTGTATTTTTAAAATTATAACATCTAAGTCCTTGAATTTTAATATAATTATCAAGTAATTTCTCTTTAATTTTTTAAATATTAAATTTTTTAACTTCCTATTCTACCTCTTTCTCTCGTCTCTCTCATGCTGTCTCCGGCGAGGACGCTGGTGGCGGTGGTGGCCTCGCTAAAGAGAGCACAATAGATATGAGAAAATAAAGAGAGAAGAGGGAGTGGCGGCCCCTCCACTGGTGATTGTCCCACATCTCTGCTCTATCACCAGCAGCCTTCTCAATTGATAATAATAGCTTTGTTAAAAGAGCACAAAAGAGAGAGCACAGAAAATGAAGGATAAAATAGAAAATTAAACATTTTAATAACAAAACTTTTTTAAAAAAGACTCATTTCAATTATGCCCTTTCCCTCCCTCTTTCCTGAAGGTTGAGAGAGAATAAAATATAATTATAATTTTTAAAAATTTTAATAATAAAAAATTTAAAAAATACTGCAACAATAACAACAACAATCAAGCCTTAATCCCACTGGGTAAGGTCGGCTACATGAATTTTTTATTTCTATTGTACTCTATCAATTACCAAATTCTTATTTAAGTTTAAGTAATTAAGATCACTCCTTATAGTTTTTTACTATATTTATGTATTCCTCTTTCTCTTTATACATGGACAAAATCTAATAACTCAATTTTTTTAACTAGAGTTTGAATTGGCCTACGATTTATATATCCAAACAAAAAATTAAAAAAATACTACGATATTAAAATTTTAAAAATCTAGAATTCAGATTTTAAAAAATTCAAAATATAAATCTAAATATTATTATATCTTAAACACGGGACCCCAATGTCATTTATCCTAATAAATATGTTATATGCAATTTCCCCTTCAATGAAAATCTCCATCCTTTTCTTCTTCCTCGGAAGTCGGAGCTTCGAGACTATTGACTGTCTATCCCCCTAATGGCTGCTGCGAGCGCTTCTGCTGGCCAGGTTTCCCGCATACTTGGCTCGAGGGATCGGAGAAACCCTAGCTTCACTTCATCTTTCATCCGTAAGTTCTCCATTTCACCACCGGTTCTCCCGCCAATCTTTATTCTCGCTTTCTTCATTAGGGGTTTTGCTAATAAGCACGCCCAATGTTTGGTTTTTGTCCTGCGGTTTGTTTTTCTTAATCGGTAGCTTTGGATTCTTAGCTTTTGATGATTATATCTCTTGCTCAGCTTCATATGCTGATTCCATTTTCATGTGGAACATATACAAGCTCCAAATTTTTGTTAAATCGTATTAACTCGTGGATTTGCTAGTTTATTTTGGGAACTTTTACAAAGTGTAAATCAAAGCACCAACTTTTGGAACATTTTTCGACTAAAATTGATCCGCATGTCAGTTTCGTAGGCATACTAGGTGTATATGTTGCTCATTGTCTATGATTCTTCTTATGTTGGTTCAACTTGGACAATGAATAAGAATATGCTCAAATTTTACTAGGTTCCACTTGGAGGAGAAGTCCAGTTATTTGTGGGTTAGACTATTTTTTGTAATCTGGTGGATTTTTACAATAAATTTGGTTTCACTGAATGAAAGAGAACTAGGGATCCCCAAGGGAGACCTTGGTAAGGTATCAGCGCTTTTATGGGAGCAAATTATCATTCATACTATGGCAAAGTCTCATTTATATCAGAGATCTGATTAAAGTTAACTAGGTTACACTTATTGCAACTTCTACTGCATTACTAATCAGTGCTGATGTGCTTCTGTTTATTTTTGTGGGTTTCATTGTCGTTCTTAGGTCTGATCTTCAATCCATTGAATGCACAACAGATTTTAGTTTGTGTTCTATTTTTCAGGTTATGGTTTGAGCTCCGGAAGGAATACAAGTCTTGCCTCGCAATCTTTATCTTGGTCATGTGGCAGAAAGGAACTTAGAAGGAGATCTCTTCAAATATATGGTCTGTTTGGTGGGAAAAAGGATAAAAGTGAAAATTCTGATGACACACCATCAAAGGTTAGAAAAAGTAAATTTGTCTTCCTCGTCATTCTACTTGTGGCATTTCTTGTCCAAGTAAGTCAGATAGAATGTGCTACTAATTCAATTTTTTTAGTTATATATTATTTTGATAAATTTTGAGATTAATGAACTGCTTGATCTGTATACAACGATAGTAAACAGCAATCTCTTGAAACTTTTCTTTGTTACATTTCTGAGACATATGGGAGTATTTTTGTATGTGCATGTACCTCAGTGCGGGACTCTTATCCCCTTCATACGAAAATAATCCCCTTTTTTTAAGAAAGAATATAATCAATTCATGCTCCTCTAGAATTTGATTTGCCCCCAAGCTGCGGAAATTACAACTGTTATGTTAAGCAATTCATGATATCCATCATATAACTTTTTGATGCATTTAATTCATGATGTCAATTTGTAAAGATGCATTGAATTATGTGTGTTCCTTGTTTTAATAATGGCAAGAGTGGTGGGTGCTATGATTTTGTATTTGAAGGCAGAAGCTTCAAAATCAGAGTTATAGGAAAATAAGCATTTCTCCATTAGTCCATTAAAAGGAGAAAATCAGTGTTCATGCTCCTCTAAAATTTGAATTGCCTGAAGATGCAAAAATCACACTTACTATAATATCAACCAGATTCTGCCATTGGAAACATGTAGCTCATGATGAGATATCGTAAAGATGCACTTAATAAGGCGTGCCGCTAGTTTTTTTTCTTTTTGATAAAGCATGCCACTAGTTTTGATGATGACAACAGTGACCAACATCTTGATCATGCATTGCGATCAAGAAAAAAAAAGCCTTGATCATGTATTCGAAGGATAGAGATCAAAATTGGAATAAGAGGAGCACTTGCATTCTCCATTGAAAGGAAAGGCTTCAAAATCAGAGTTGTAGGAAAACAAGTGTTTCTCCATTAGTCCATTAAAAGGGGAAAAGTCAGTGTTCATACTCCTCTAAAATTTGAATTGAAGCATGTAGCTCTTGATGAGAGATTGTAAAGATGCACTTAATAAGCTGTGCCACTAGTTTTGGCAAGATTCGTGCGTGCCATTAGATTTCATGATGACAAGAGTGACCAATTCCCTGATCATGTATTTGATGGGTAGGGACAACAAAATTGGAATTAAAGGAGCACTTGCATTCTCCATTGAAAGGAGATAAGTCTATCGATATATCTTCTGTTCACTCTTTTAGCCTTCGTGAGGTAATTCTGTTGTTCCTAATTTTTGCCATTGAATTAGGTTAGAGTGAGTTTTTTGTATATTGTTCTTGTAGGCTGAATTGTTGATCTTTGCTTGTTTAAGAAGAGTGTGAGTGAATGATTCTCCATTGAAATACTATATATGATATAATATAAGGCCACTACAGTAAAAGATTGTCTTAATAACATTTTCAGTTTAGTTCATCATCATGATGATCCATATTACTTAGAGTTGGTTGACTTCTGTTTCTTTTATCTGGCTTTATTTGTATCACTTGCCTTACTGTGAGGTTTGAAGCATAGTCTTCACTCTTCAGGCAGGGATTCTGGGTAATATGCAAAATTTGTATGAGACTGTTAAGAAGGCCCAAATGGTAGTACAAGTTGAAGCTGTTCGTGTGCAGAAAGAACTTGCTGTGTAGGCATTACTGATTGAGTTCTTGGCTATTCAGATTTAAATTTACTGTGGGAAACCCGAAATGTTTTGACACTCATTTTCATCTCAGGGAAGAGTTTGACGGTTATTGTGAAGGTGAACTAGTCAAGGTATGTCAATTTCATATTCTTTGAATCTGTTATTTTTGAAGAACTTTAAGCATTTAATAGCTATCAAACACTAAAAAGTTGCATATTTGTGGTCAAAATGTGTTCTTTGGAAATAGGTTTCATTCTAGTTCCTGATGCTTCTTTCATAATTTATTGAAACATATTTTCAAGTGCATATTGTTTGTCACAGAATATTGATGTCTGCATGCCTTGATGTTGTGTTAGGTGACACTTTCTGGCAACCAGCAACCAGTACGAACTGAAATCACTGAAGCTGCAATTGAGTTAGGAGCAGAGGTAAGTAATAATTATGGCCCGAGCTTTATGGACCTTCTCTATTTGTCTTTTGGCAAAGTGAGCTATTAATTTTCATTTGATTACGCTTGTTTGCTGCCAGTTTATAGAAAACGAAACTTTTTGCCTCTTGTATATATTGTAAAATAGTTTCAGATGCATATTTGATTTAAATATCTGTATAGAGATTTCTTATAAGTTCATACTAACAATCTTGTCATGTATGTAATGCACTTGCTATGTGTTATTACCTTTTTGGATAGGTATTTATATAATATTTTACGGTGTATCTTCAATTACTCCTGGTTTATAGTTACGTCACATCATTAGGCTGTTTGTTTAATGAGTTTAGCTTGATGATGTTTTGTGTTCCCCATCTTTGCTCTCTGATCATTTTCGTTTTGCCTTTTCTGAAAATTTCGGGAAGAGTACATTTCACTTTTAGGTCTCTTTTTTGAACATTAATGCAGTGCCACAAGACTCCCAGGATTATCTAGTGATACTGTATCCAGCTTTACCTTTGAATAATGAAAAGTTATTTCAAGTTCGGAACTCTTCAGGTGACAATGAGGCTACCCTATATTGATGGTCAGGTTTAATAGATGAATGTGTATATATATAGAGATGCGTTCTATGATCCATGCATTATGAACTGAGGAGCTTCGCTGGGAAGCACATTTTAAGAAGATTTGTGCATAAGGCAATTTCTTGAGGTCCTGTGATTAGAAGAAATTTGGCATTAGTGTTTATAAAAGACATTGTGAAGATGAAAGAAGGATATGAAATATCATGTCTAGAAGTTGTTCAAAGAGGTAGTTGATAACATCAAAGGCTAATTTGTAAGAATTCACTTGTAGATTTGGAAAATTTTGTTGTTAAAAATGCCCAGTGCTGATAGTGATGCGGAACGGAAAAAGGGGCAGTTGATGCGGAACGGAAAAAGGGGCAGTTGATGCGGAACGGAAAAAGGGGCCAATGATAATTATATTTATATTCAGCAAAATTAATTAGTAAATTATTTTAATTAAGAGAAAAATATTTTCTAGGTAAATTATATGATAAATAAGATTTTTGAATCCCGTAAATTAAGATATTTTAAAATTAAAATTAAATTTGATCGTATGATAAATAAGAATTTATCAATTTAGATTAGGGCGTCAATTTTAAATTCAGTAAATCAGATCCGAGGTTCAGGAATTTAGGACAGACGTCTCACAGATAAATCTAACAGTAATTAACACACAAGAAATTATCGGGTCACACAATTAGAGTCAAATAAATAATTCAAGTCAAGCGAATAATTTATGTAGAAATCAAATAATCAGCTTAATTGAGTTCGGGAAGAAGTTACCCGCGATTTG
>JAEMOT010003972.1:0-11307 GCA_019297695.1 Apostasia ramifera | reverse complement strand
TTTAATTTACCTAACAGAAAACGCCCGACGATCAGAAATACTTTGATTTGTCCATCTCACTATTATTAAGTTAGTTAATCATCAAATTTATATTCTGCAATTTTACTTACTGCATCTAACTAACTAACATTTACTTTCTTGTACCACTAACATTTATTTTTCTGTACTACTAACATTTACATACTGCAATACTAACATTTATTTTCTGCATTTTTTTTTACTAACATTTACTTACTGTATTTTTTTTTTCTTTTCTTTTTGCACACTAACTTTTATTTCTCTGTAATTTTTTTTTTCTTTCTCTGACTTTTTGTTATCTTTTTCTTTTTGTGTACATATACATATACTATATATACATATACATATATATATATATATATACATATATCTATTTTTATATATATATATATATATACATATTACTCTTACTTATTCGTTTGTAGGTGCCACTGTAAAATTGCTCAATTGCTCATGCTGAAAAGATTTGCTTGAACGCTCTTACTTGAAAATAATAAAAGCCTCACAATAATAAGTAGCTTTAAAAGTACTTAATTTTTTTTTAATATATATATTAATTAAATTTTAAAAGTTTAACTACACCCAATTCACCCCCCTCTTGGGTGTGCAAGTGGACCAACACAGCCTTCCAGCTTTAGGCCACAAGCAACAGTCTTTGGGCTTCGGTTTTCTTGCTTGCACAAATAGAGTTCAAGCATCGGCCATTGGGATTTGAGCTTCAAGCATGGGATTTTTTGCTTTGGGTTTCAATCTTCGAGCTTGGGCATTTGGGCTTTAGGCTTCATGGGTCTTCGAGTTTGAATCTTCAGAATTAGAGCTTCGGGCTTTGGGCTTAGACTTTTTGTACTTGGGGGTCAGGATTAGGGCTTCGGCCTTTGAACTTCGTGCTTCAGGCTTCGGCCTTCTAACTTCGTGCTTCAGGCCTCGGCCTTCTAACTTCGTGCTTCAGGCCTCGACCTTCGAACTTCGTGCTTCAGGCTTTGATCTTTGGGCTATGGCTTTTGGCTTAGAAATTTTAGCTTTAGGCTTCGGCATTGGGCCTTTGGCCTTTGCCTTCAAAATTTGTGGTTTTGGCTATAAGACCCTAGATTTGGGCTTTAGGCTTTGGGTTTTGGGCTTTGGGTAATGAGCTTTGGGCCTAGGCCATTGATGTTTAGGCTTCGAGCTTCAGACTTTGAGCTTGGGCATTCGGACTTTGGGATTTAATCTATAGGCTTCGGGAATTGTGCTTGGGGCTTTGGGCTGTAGGATTGGTCTTTGGGATTAAGGCCTTAAACTTTGGGTTTGAGCTTTGACATTTGAGCTTTCGGGCTCTATCTTGGGTGTTTGACCTTTTGGAGTTGAGCTTGGGCCTCGGGCTTCAGGCATGTCCATTCGAGTTTCGATCGATAGTCTTCAAATTTAGGCCTTCTTGCTTGGAGCTCAGGCCTTCAAGCTTTCTTAGGTCTTTGGGTTCTAGGCCTGGGATTTGGGCTTTGGGCCTAGGCCTTCTAATCTCGGGCATTAGGCTTGGACCTTCAAGCTTGCGCCTTTGGGCTTTGGGTTTCAAGCTTCGAGTTTGGGCCATGTGGCTTGGGCCTTCAGACTTTTGGCACATGTTTAAGAATTTGGGCATCTAGCTTCGACCATGGGCCTTCAACCATGGGCCTTCAGCCTTCAAGATTCAGGCTTCAAGATATGGTCTTCGGGTGTGAATTTTCAAGTTTGCGCATAGCGGATTCAATTTTCAGGCTTAGGCCATCAAGATTCGAGCTTCCGGCATGGGTGTTTTTGATTTGGGCTTTACAGTTTAGGCTTGGGCATTTGGGCTTTGGGCATTGTGCTTTAGGCCTGGGCCATCAATGTTTTGGCTTAGAGCTTTGAACATCGAGTTTGGGCATTCAGGCTTTAAGATTTAAGCATCAGGCTTCAAGGTTCTTGGCTTTGGGCATTTGGGCTTTAGGCATCAAGCTTGGGCCTTTAGGTTGCAGGCTTGGGCCTTCGATCATTGGGATTTGGGCTTGGGACTTCGAGCTTTAGGCTTGGGGCATGGGCCTTTTGGGCATGGTCTTTGGACTTTGGGCTTCGAGCTTCAGGTTTCGGGCTACGGTCATCAAGCATGCACATAGAGGGTTCAAGCTTCAGGCCTAGGCTATGAGGATTTGAGCTTCAGGTTGGGGCTTTGGTGTTTTGGGTTTCAAATTTCAGGCTTGTGCATTTGGGCATTCGACCTTATGCTTTGTATTTTTGGCTTTAGCATTTGGCCTTAGAGTTTGAAGCTTCGGGATTTGAGCTTCAGGCTTTGGGCTTAGTCCTTAGACTTTGGGATTCAAACTTGGTCCTATAGGCTTCGGGATTCAGGTTTTACGCTTCAGGAAAGCGCATTCGAATGTTGGACTTCGAGCTTTGGGATTAAGCCTTCAAGCTTTAGGCCTGGGCATTCAGGCCTTGACATTTGAGCTTCAATCTCAGGCCTTTATGCTTCAGGATTCAGGCTTGTGCCTTCAGGCTTTGGGCTTCAAGCTTCGTGCTTCAGCTTTCATGCAATGGGCTTAAGGCTTTAGGCATTAGGCTTAGGCCTATGGGATTCGAGCTTCGAGCATCGGGCCTTTAGGCACGAGCTTCCGAGGTTCAGGCTTAAGCCTTCATGCTTGTGGCTTCTGGCTTCGAGCTTAGACATTCAAGTTCCGGGAACCAGGCCTTGGGCTTGGGCTTTGGGCTTCAGGCTAGGGCCTTCGGGCTTCGAGCTTCGGGCTTACATCTTCGAGTTTGGGCCTTTACGCTTCAAGCTTCGGGCTTCATCCTTTGGCTTTCAGGCTTTGATCTTAGAGCTCAGGCCTTCATTCTTTGGGGTTCAAGGATCATGTTTGGGTTGAAAGCCTTCAGGCTTTAGGCTTAGGCCTTCAGAATTTGGGCTTGAGCTTTTGTGCTTTGATCTTCGTGCTTCGAGCCTTCAGGCTTCAAGCCTTGGGCTTTGGGCATTAAGGTTTGTACTTTCGAGTTTTGGCCTTCAGGGTTCAGGCTTCAAGCTTGGGCCTTTGGTTTCAAGTTTCGTGCTTCAAGCTTGGGCCTTTAGGCTTTAGGCTTCAGTCTCGGGTCTTTAGGCCTCAGGCTTTGGCTTTCAAGCTTCACATTTCAAGGTTTAGGCTTGCGCCTTTATGGTTTGATCTTTAGGGTTAAGGATTCGAGCTTGGGCTCTCAAGCTTTAGGCTTCAGGCTTTAGCTTTTGTGTTTTCTGATTCAGGCTTAGGCCTTTGGATATTTGGCTTAGGCCTTTAGGCTTCAGGATACAGGCTTTTTGTCTTTGCAATTAAGGCATGGGCCTTCAGGGTTCAGACATCAAGCTTTGGGTTTGAGCTTTGGGCTTCAGGCATTCTTCTTCAGGCTTCAAGCTTGGGTATACATGCTTCGGGTTTGGAGCTACAAGCTTTGGGTTTTAGGCTTTGGATTTGGGACTTTGGGTTTCGGCATTTTGGCTTGGGCCTTCGTACTTTAGACTGTGCGAATAGGCTTTCGGGCTTTAAGCTTTGTGCTTTGAGCTTGAGCAACCGGGCTTCGAGCTTTGAGATTAGACCTTCAGCCTACTGGCTTCTAGCTACAGGCTTTAGACTTCGGCCTTTGGCCATTGAGATTAGACGTTTGGCCATCGACATTAGGTTTTGGTGTTCATCCTTCGACCTTTAGGCATGAGCCTTCAGGCTTTGGGCTTTGGGTTTTGGGGACACACTTCTATGATTTGGGCTTCAAAAATGGGCCTTCGGGCTTCAGGCTATGGGCTTTGAGCTTGGGCCATCGAACTACAGGCTTCAGGCTTTGAGCTTTGGGTATTGCGCCTCAGGTTTTGGCCTTTGAGCTTCGAGCTTTGACTTTCGGCCTTCAAGCTTTGGGTTTGTGCCTTCGATTTTGAGCTTCGAACTTGTGCCTTTAGGCACTAGGTTTCGAGCCTCGTGCAAACTTTAAGCTTCAGGCTTGGGCATTCGGACATTGGACTTCAAGTTGTGGGATTAAGCCTTTAGGCTTTCGGCCTAAGGATTCATGTTTGTGCCTACTGACTTTGGTCTTCAAGCTTGGGCATTCGAGCAATTGAGATTTGAGCTTTGTACTTAGGCTTTTAGGCTTTGGGCCTGGGGGTTGAGCCTTCGGCTTTTGGGCTTTCAGCTTTTGGGCTTCAAGATTAGTCCTTCTGTGTACGAGTTTCGAAATTCGGGCTCAAGCTTGGGCCTTTGGGCTTTGAGCTTTGGGCTTCCGGCTTCAAGCTTAAAGCTCAGGCCTTCATGCTTTCGGCTTTGGGCTTTGAGCTTGGGGCTTCAGGCTTCAGGCTTCAGACATGGGCCTTCAGGAATCAGGAGTGGGCTGGCGGGGTTTAGGTTTTTGGCTTTACACTTGCACCTTTCTGCTTCGATCTTCGAGGTTATTGTTTCGGGCTCAAGCTTTTGGGCTTCAGGTTTCGGACTTTGGCTTTCGGGCAGCAGAATTCACGCTTAGTCTTATGTGCTTATAGCTTGGGCCTTCGAGCTTCTAGCTTCAAGCTTTGAGCTATGAGCTTTGAGCTTGGGCCTTTGGTCTTTAGGCTTAGGGTTACAAGCTTTTTTTTAGATTTAGGATTGATCCTTCAAGGTTCGAGCTTCGGGATTAGGCTTCAAGCTTCTAGCCTTTGGCTTTAGGCTTGGGCCTGTGGACTTCAGACATCATCAGGCTTTGCGTTTGGGGCGTCAGGTTTCCAGATTCAAGCTTAGACCTTCTGACTTCGGACTTCAAAGTTTGGCGTAGGGCCTTTGGGCTCCGAGCATTAGACAACAAGCATGGGCCTTCAAGCTCAAGGCTTTGAGGTAGGGAATTTAGGCTCAAGCCTGAAGCTAGAAGCCCAAATCTTTTAACTTAAAGCCTGAAGGCCCAAGCCCAAAGCCCAAATGCTCATACCTGAAGCTTGAAGCCTAAAGGTGCTAGAGAAAGCTTGAAGCCCAAAGCCAGATTGCCTAAACCAAAAGCTAGAGCCCTGAAGGCTAAAGGCCAAAGGCCGAAGCTCAAAGCCTCGAAGCTCGAAGGCCCAAGCCCAAAGCTTGAAGCCCGAAGCTTGAAGCCCGAAGCTCGAAGCCTGTTGGCCCATGCTCAAAGCTCAAAGGCTGAAGCCAGAAGCGCACAGGCCTAGCCCAAAATTCCAAAGCCTAAACATTAAAGCTTGAACCTTGAATCCCGAGCCTGAAGCCTGAAGTGCGAAGCCCGAAGCTCGAAGGTGCATGCTCGAACCACAATGGCCCAAGCCGAAATCTTGAAGCCCAGCACTCGAAGCCCAATTCCCATAGATCGAACCCTGATGGTCGAAGCTTGAAGCCGAAAGCTGGAAGCCTGAAGACAAAATCCCAAGGCCCATGCTAGATAGCCTAACCTATAAGGTCCAAGCACAAAGGCCGAAGCCCGAAGCCCGAAGCCAATAGTCCTAAGCCCGAAGGCCAAATGCCCAAGCCCGTAGCCTGAAGCCTAAAACCTGAAGGTCCAAGCCCGAAGGCACAAGCTAGGAGCACAAAGCCCATAAGCTCAAGCCTGAAGCCTGAAATCCAAAGAAAGATGGCCCACCCCTGATGCTCTAAGGCGGAAAGCTTAAGCCAAATACCCGAAGCCTGAAGGCTCAAGCCAGAACACAATGGCCTAAACCCAAATCCTGGAAGCCAAAAAGTCGAAGCACGATGCCTCAAGCCCCGAGGGCCCAAGCTCGAATTGCTAACCCCAAAGATTGAAGTCTGAAGGTGCTAGCTTAAATCCTAAAACTTGAAGCTTGAATATCAAAGACAAATTCTCATAGCTTGCAGTCTAAAGCTCGAAGGCCCAAGCTCATCCCTCGGAGCTCGAAGATCAGAGTCCAAAGCTAGAAGCCCAAAAGTCTACGCCTGAAGCCCAAAGACGCAAGCATGAAACAGGAAGCCCAATGAGCTAAGCCTTAAAGCCCGAAGCTCGAAGGCCATTACTAAAAGATCAAAGCCCAATGCTTGAAACATACAGGTCAAAGCCTGATGCCCATAGTGTTAGGCTCGAAGCCCAAAGTGTTAGGCTCGAAGCCCAAAGGCCCAAGCTCGATGCCCAAAACATGATGCCCGAATGCTCAAAGTCCCAAGCAGGAAGCCCAAAAGCCTAAGTCCAAACCTTGCAGGGCCAAGAGTCAAAGCCCAAAGCTTGAAGCCTGAGGGCCCAAGCTCTAATCCTTTACCAAGATGATCGAAGCCCAAAGGCACTAGCCTGAAGCCTAAAATATAAAGCTCGAAAGCCAAAGAGTGAAGCCAATATGCCCAATCCTGAAGCTTGAAGCCAAGTGTCTCGAAGTTGAAGCATGAGGCTTGAAGCCCGAGAGTTAAGCCTGAATCCATAACCACGAAAATCAAAGCCTATCAGCACTAGCCTAAACCCTAAAACCTGTAGCCTAAAGGCTCAAGCCTAAAGCCTGAAGCCCGAAAGCCCAAGCCTAAAGCCTGAAAGCCCAAGCCTAAAGCCCAATGCCTGTAGCCCAAGCTCAAAGATTGAAGCCTGAGGCCCAAGTTTGATGCACGACGCTCAAAACACGTAGACTGAAGGCCCATGCCCACAGCCAAAAGTCCTAGACTATATTTCTGAAGTTTGAATCCCGTCCACAAAAATCCAAAGCCCAGAGATCGAAGCTTGAAGCTTGAAGTATGGATCACGAAGGCCCAAGCTTGCATCTTGAAGTACAAAATCAAAAAGCCCAAGCCAGAATACTAAAGCCCAAAGACCAAAGCACAAAGCTCGAATACTTAGGCTTGTAGCCCAAGGCCCAACGAACAAAGCCCAATGCCCAATGCTTAAAGCCCGAAGCACAGAGTGCGAAGGCCAAAGAGCCAATGTCAAAGCCTAAAGCCTAAAGCTTAAAGGTTTGAATCCTAAAGCCTGAAAGCCCAAGCCCAAAGATCGAAGCCCAATGACTGAATGCATAAGCTTGAATTCTAAAGCCCGAAGTTCGAAGGCCCACCTTGAAGCCTGAATACCAAAGACTATGCCCAAAGCCTGAAGCTCAAATCCCGAAGCTTCAAACTCTAAGGCCAAATGCTAAAGCCAAAAATACAAAGCATAAGGTCGAATGCCCAAATGCACAAGCCTGAAATTTGAAACCCAAAACACCAAAGCCCTAACCTGAAGCTCAAATCCTCATAGCCTAGGCCTGAAGCTTGAACCCTCCATGTACATGCTTGATGACCGTAGCCCGAAACCTGAAGCTCGAAGCCCAAAGTCCAAAGACCATGCCAAAAGGCCCATGCCCCAAGCCTAAAGCTCGAAGTCCCAAGCCCAAATCCCAATGATCGAAGGCCCAAGCCTGCAACCTAAAGGCCCAAGCTTGATGCCTAAAGCCCAAATGCCCAAAGCCAAGAACCTTGAAGCCTGATGCTTAAATCTTAAAATACAAAGCATGAAGCCTAAAGCCCAAATGCCCAAGCTCGAAGATTGAAACCCAAAGCAAAAAAACCCATGCTTGAAGCTCAAATCCCAATGGTCGACGCTTGAACTCTATTTGTGCAAGCAAGAAAACCGAAGCCCAAAGACTGTTGCTTGTGGCCTAAAGCTGGAAGGCTGAAGCCTGTCGGCTAAAGCTAGAAGTCCAAATTCTTAAGCCCAAAGCCAAAAGCCTGAAGTCCCATGCCCAAAGCCACAAGACCAAAAATCGAGGCCCGAAGCTCGAACCTCCAAGCTTAAAGCGCAAGCCTAATGTCTGAGATCATAAAACCCAAGCCCACAACCCCAACCAAAAGCCCAAAGCCAAAACCCTGAGGCTCAAAGCATGATGGCCAAAGCTAGAAGCCTATAGACCTAAGCTTGAAGCCAAAAGCATGAATGGCTGAGCTCTAAGCCAGAAGGCCTAAGATCGTAGGCTCAAGTTCGAAGCTCGAATGCTCAAGCCCGAAGCTCGAAGCCTGAAGGCCAAAACTTCAATGCTAAAAGTTTGAAGGCCCAAGACCATGCCAAAAACCTTAAAGGTCGAAGCTTAAGCCCAAAGCTTAAGGCCCAATCCTGAAGCCCTAAGACTTAGGCACAATTCCTGGAGTCCCAAGCTCAATGCCTAATGGACAAAGGCCTACTCCCACAACCAGAAGGCCCAAGCTTAATGCCTAAATCCTAAAGCTAGAAGACCGATGCTGCAAAACCAAAGCTCGAAGGTCCATGCCCATATCCTAGAACACGAAGACCAAAGTTTGAAGGCCAAAGCCTAAACCCTTAAACCTGAGCTTAAATCTCAAAAACTAAAGCCCCAAGCTTGAAGTTTGAAACTTGAAGCCTAAACATCGAAGGCTCAAGCCCAAAGCACAATGCCCAAAGCCCAAAGCTCAAAGTGTAAAGCTCAAAGCCTGAAGCCCGAAACCAGAGTTTTACGTCTCGAAGCACACAGTTCGAAGGCCAAAGGCCCAACGCCAAAGCCTAAAGCATATAGGTTCAGCCCAAAACCTAATGCTAGAAAGCCCAAACTTTTGGCTTAGTCTTACAGTATTTGGGGTTCAGGCTTTGGGTTTTGGCCTTCAAACTTTTGGCTTCAGGATTTAAGCTTAGGCCTTTAGTCATTGGGCTTTAAGCTTCGGGCTGGGGCTTTCGAGCTTCAAGCCTTTAGGCTTTAAGCTTCAGCAATTGGCCTTTGGCCTTCAGACTTTGTGCTTTTTGCTATAAATTTGATTCAGGTTTTAGGTTATGGGCTTTAGGCTTTCAGCCATTGGCTTTCGGCCTGGGGCTTTGGGCTTTTGGCATTGGGCTTGGTCTTTTGGCATTGGGCTTGGTCTTTTGGCATTGGGCTTGGTCCTTTGATGTTTAGGCATCAAGCTTTGGACTTCGAGCTTGGGCCTTCGGGCTTTGGGATTTAAGCTTCAGGCTTCAGGCTTCAGGGTTTGGGATTTAGCCTTCAAACTTTGGGCTTCGGGTCCTAGAATTTGGGCATGGACCTTCAAGCTTTGGTTTTGCAATTTGTCTTTAGGCTTTTGAAATTTTGGCATCAAGCATGGGCTTTGCTCGCGGGCTTGGACTTGGGACTTCAAGTTTTAGGCTTCTGGCATGGGCCTTCGGGCTTTGGGCATGACCCTTTGTGCTAGGGCTTTGGTTTTTGGGCTTTGGGCTTCAACCTTGGGCAATCGCCTTTATGTTTAGGCCATTAGGATTTGGCCTTTAGGCTTAGTTTTTAGTGATTTGGGCTTCAGTTATTCGGGCCTTGGCTTTAGGATTTGAGCTTCAAACTTTGCTAATTGTCACTTCGGGATTCAGACCTTAAGCTTTGGGTTTGAGCTTCAGCATTCGAGCTTGCGGGTTCAGATTTTGGTCTTCAACTTTTCGGGTTTGAGGTTTTTGCGTTTGAGCTTCAGTCTTTAGACTTGGGCCTTCGGGATTCAATCTTTGAGCTTCAAGCTTCGATCTTCAATCATCGATCTTCAGGATCTAAGCTTCAGGTTATACCTTTTGGCTTCAGGATTTGGTCTTGAGGCTTTGAGTTTAGGACATCAGGCATTGGGCTTTTGGCTTGTCCCTTTGCACTTTAGGCTTCAGGATTTGGGTTTTGGGCTTCAAGCATGAGCCTTCATGTTCTAGGCTTCAGGCTTTGGGATTTGAGCTTGGGGCTTCGGGTTTTCGGTATGAAGCTTCGGGCATGGAGCTTCAGGCTTTGGCAATTGTGCTTTGAGCATTTAGGCTTTCATGCCATGGGATTTAGGTTTTAAGCTTCAGCTTAGATCATACGCGATCAAGGTTCGTGCTTCATGCTTTCGGCTTTGGCCTTTAGGCTTCAGGCTTTGGGTTTAGGGCTTTAGGTTTGGGACTTCAAGTTTAGGGCTTTGGGCTTTGGGTTCGAGCTTTGATCATAAGGCTTTTCGGCTCGGTATTGGGTCTTCGACCTTCTAAACTTGAGCTTTTGGCCTTCGGGCTTCTGGCTTCGGCTTCAGCATTCAAGCTTCAGACATGAACCATTGAGTTTAGGCTGTTTAGCTTACAGCTCAGGCTTTCAAGGTTTTGGCTTCAAGATTAGGCCTTTAGGCTTTTGGCTTTGGCAATCAGCCGTTAAGCTTCGAGATTTGGGCTTCAGGCTTTGGCTTTCAGGTTGGGCATGGTCTTTTGGGCTTCAGGATTCAGCCCTTAAGTTTCGAGCTTAGGCCTTGTGTCTTCGGGCTTGGGCTTCGGGCTTTTGGCTTCAGGCTTAAGAATTTAGAAATGATCTTCGGGCTTTGGTCTGTTAGTTTGCACATAGAGTGTTCAAGCTCCAGGCTTAGGCCATCAGGATTCGTGCTTCTGGCATGGGCTTTTGCGTTTTGGGCTCCAAACTTCTGACTTGGGTGTTTGTGCAAGCTTCATGCTTTGTGTTTAGTCTTGGGACTTCGACCTTTGAGGTTGAAGCTTCAGGATTTGAAAGCAATTCAGAGCAAAGAATGAATAAGTACGGAGATAGAGGACACCCCTTTCGGAACCCACAGGTTGCTTCTATCCAGCTAGATTTCTGGCCATTGATCATCAAAGCAAATCTCAGGGCTTCAACACATGCTAGAGCCCATCTACTTCAGGTGTTGGGGAAGCCAAAGTGCTACAGCATTTTTTGTAAAAAGTCCCATCTCATTCTGTCGTAGGACTGCTCCATATCAATTTTGATGGACATGTAACCAGTGGAGGACTCAGATGAAGCTAACTTCTGCATGATCTCCTGAGCTATTAGGCAGTTGTTAACCATGCCTCGACCCGAAACAAAGGCCCCTTGCTCCTGAGAAATGAGAGAGTTGAGGACATCCTTCACCCGATTGATAAAGATTTTGGCGATGACTTTGTAGATGGCAGTGTAAAGGCTTCAGTCCAGTTTAATTTTATAACCGAATTCGCTTAAAATCGGCCAGAACCGGTCTAAACTGCGGTTCAATCAGTCAACCGGTGAACCGGTACGGTTGGACCGGTTGAGTTTAAAATTTAAAAAAAAAAACTTTCCTAAACTCAAGGTCCCTAACTCAGCCTCCATTCTGCAACCTCTACTCGCGCGACAGCCACGAACTCGCGATTTCTCTTGCCTTACACTCTCCTCTCCAGCCCCCATCTTTTCGAAATTATTTAGTATTTTAGTGATATGAAATGATGAAATGATTTAGTATTTTAATATTGATAAAGCATACATTTGTTCAGATCTTTTAGTAATGTACTAAATATTATTCTCAATTTGTGATTTGTAAATATTTTGTTGGGTTATTGTTATTTCAATTTGCTTGGAATTATTTTTTGGGTTATTAACATAAGATATTATTTAACGCGCCGTTGCCGGGTCCCAAGTCCCGGATGAGAAATGCGGAGGGTTGCGTTAGGCAG
>JAEMOT010003971.1:378612-466835 GCA_019297695.1 Apostasia ramifera | reverse complement strand
ATCGTACTCTTAATACTTGTATTCCACTTGAAATCAACGTAATGAAATGAATAACTGCAAAAATATCACTATTCAAATAAAATTCATTGATATATCATAAATCAGACCCTAAAAGAGCCTATTCTCTTAAACTTTATCGATATACCGACAGATAGATGTGTAATTATAGGTATTATCTTAAATCAAAATCAAATGCCCTTAATAGATCGCCAAATATCAATTTTCGATTGAAATACGTCAATATACCAAATATTAGGTGTGTAATCGGACTATTATATTAAAAAACCTTCATATAGACATGATTAAAGTCAAATTTCACATATTCTCTTCAAATACAATAAAAACTAATTGAATACACACACAATTGCCTTTATTAGTTAAAATAAATTATTATACAAGGAATCGTACTCTAAATACATGTACTCCACTTGAATTCAGCATAATGTAATGAATAACTGCAAAAACATCACTATTCAACTCAAAATCGTTGATATGTAATAAATCAGACCCTAAAACAGTCTATTCCCTTAACATTGATCGATATACCGATAAATAGATGTGTAATTATAGGTATTACATTAAAACGCAATCAAATGCCCCTGATAGATCGCCAAATATCAATTTTCGATTGAAATACGTCATTATAGCAAACATTAAGAGTGTAATCAGAGTATTATATTAAAAAACCTTCATATAGACAAGATTAAAGTCAAATTGCACATATTCTCTTCAAATACAATAAAAACTAATTGAATAAGTGCAAGATTCAATCTCTAGATACATGTATTTAATTTAAATGCATTTTTATAGAAAAGAATGATTATGTAGTTGCTGCACTTCAGTTCAAATACATTGATATATAAGATGCGTAGAATCATTCTCTAAATATATGTGTTTGTTAAAATATATTGACATAATAATATATATTAGTTATACAATTGTGAGCATTACGTTAAAAAATCTTGACAATTAATAAATGAAAGTTTAAATGCTGGTATTAAATTCAAATATATTGAAAACTCATCAAATGGTTGTACAACTTCTAATATTCTATTAAAATAATGTGATGTGTAAAGAATCAATGTCTACCTACTTGAGTTCAGTTTAAATTCATCGATACATAAATGAAAAGTTTTGTTAATAGCCACTATTTCACTAAAATATATTGAGATGTGATAAAATACTTTGATATGTATTGAATCTATCTATACATTTGTCTATTCCTTTTAAAAACATCCATAAATCATTTATAAGTTGTATAATTGTGAGTATCAATTTATAATTCCTTGATATGTATTAATCTGATATCTGAATGTGAGTATTGTATTTAATTATATTATAAAATCTTCGAATAGTTGTACAATTGCTATAATTTATTTAAAATAACTTCACATGAAGCCAATCGGTCTATAAAAATATGTATTTAGTTAAAATATATCAAAGTAACTTTTATGTATCGTATAGTCTTGATATGTAAGAAGTCAATAACTAAATGCTAGTATTTCATTCAAAAACGTGGAACTGTCATGGAATTACATTTAATTAATGGTATTCTCTTAAGAATACTTGATATGTAAAAAAAGCAGTTTATAATTTTATATATTCAGTGTAAAGTCTTCACTATGGCAATGAATAGCTTTATAATTGCCATTGTTCAGTTTAAATACTTTAATATATAATAAATTACTCTCTAAAAGCATATACTAGGTTAAAAGAGATTGATATGTATTATGAAATAATTGTATAATTGCTAGGATTAAGTCAACAATCCTTTATCTATAGCGAATTGGTCTCTAAATATGTTAATTCCACTGAAAAACTTCGATTCAACATAAAATGCATGGATATATAATAAATCATTGTCTAAATACTAGTATTTTATTAACATATATTTAGATATCGTCAAATAGCGTTATAACTGCTAGTATTTAGTTGAAATAACTTGTTAGGAAATACAACAATATGGTATCATATAGTTTTAAAAATATTAAAAAACCTTCATATAGACAATATCAAAGTCAAATTACATATATTCTCTTTAATACAATAAAAACTAATTGAATACTCACATAATTACTTGTGTTCTTTTAAAATAACTTATTATGTCATGAATCATACTCTAAATGCTTGTACTCCACTTGAATTAAACGTAATATAATGAATAGCTACAAAAATATCACTACTTAATTAAAATTCATTGATTTGTCATAAATCAGTCCCTAAAAGAGCCTATTCTCTTAAAGGTAATGAATAGCAGCAAAAACATCACTATTCAACTCAAATTCATTGATTTGTCATAAATCAGTCCCTAAAAGAGCCTATTTTCTTAAAAGTGATGAATATACTGATAAAAAGATGGGTAATTATAGGTATTATATTAAAACGCAATCAAATGTCCCTAATAGATTGCCAAATGTCAATTTTCAAACGATATAAATTAATATAACAAAATTAGGTGTGTAATCAGAGTATTTTATTAAAAAACCTTCATGTAGACACGATCAAAGTCAAATTGCATATATTCTCTTTAAATACAATAAAAACTAATTGAATACTAACATAATTACTTGTATTCAGTTAAAATAACTTATTGTGCCATGAATCGTACTCTAAATGCTTGTACCCCACTTGAACTCAGTGTAATGCAAATGAATAGCTGCAAAAAAATCACTATTCAACTCAAATTCATTGATACATAAATCAGTCCCTAAAAGAGCTTATTCTCTTAAAAGTGATTGATATACTGATAAAAAGATGGGTAATTGTAGGTATTATATTAAAACGCAAATAAATGTCCCTAATAGATCGCCAAATGTCAATTTTCAAACGATATAAATCAATAAAGCAAACAGTAGGTATGTAATCAGAGTATTTTATTAAAAATTCTTCATGTAGACACGATCAAAGTCAAATTGCATATATTTTCTTCAAATACAATAAAAACTAATTGAATACTCGCACAATTACTTGAATTCAGTTAAAATAATTTATTTGTGCCATGAATCGTACTCTAAATGCTTGTACTCCATTTGAACTCAGCGTAATGCAAATGAATAGCTGCAAAAATATTACTATTCAACTCAAATTCATTGATATGTTATAAATCAGTCCCTAAAAGAGTCTATTCTATTAAAAGTGATTGATATACTGATAAAAAGATGTGTAATTGTAGGTATTACATTAAAACGCAATCAAATGTCCCTAATAGATCGCCAAATGCCAATTTTCAATTGAAATAAATTAATATAACAAATATTAGGTATATAATCAGAGTATTATATTAAACAACCTTCATATAGACAATATCAAAGTTACATTACATATATTCTCTTCAAATACAATAAAAACTAATTGAATACTCACGCAATTACTTGTATTCTATTAAAATAACTTATTATGCATGAATCGTACTTTAAATGCTTGTACTCCACTTGAATTCAACGTAATGCAATGAATAACTGCAAAAACATCACTATTCAACTCAAATTCATTGATTTGTCATAAATCAGTCCCTAAAAGAGCATATTCTCTTAAAATTGATCGATATATAGATAAAAAGATGTGTATTTATAAGTATTACATTAAAACGCAATTAAATGTCACTAATAGATCGCCAAATATCGATTTTCGATTGAAATACATCAATATAGCTAACATTAGGTGTGTAATTAGAGTATTATGTTAAAAAACTTTCATATAGACAAGATCAAAGTCAAATTGCATATATTCTCTTCAAATATAATAAAAACTATTTGAATACTCACACAATTACTTATATTCAGTTAAAATAACTTATTGTGCTATGAATCGTACTCTAAAAAACTTGTACACCACTTGAATTCAACGTAATGAAATGAATAGCTGCAAAGACATCACTATTTAACACAAATTCGTTGATATATCATAAATAAGTCCCTAAAAGAGCCTATTCTCTTAAAAGTGATGAATATACGGACAAAAAAATATGTAATTGTAGATATTACATTAACACGCAATTAAAAGTTCTTAATAGATCGCCAAATATCAATTTTGGATTGAAATACAATAATACAATAAACATTAGGTGTGTAATAAGAGTATTATGTTAAACAAACCTTCATATAGATAATATCAAAGTCAAATTGCATATATACTTTTCAAATATAATAAAAATGAATTGAATACTCACACAATTACTTGTATTCTGTTAAAATAACTTATTATGTCATAAATCGTACTCAAAATGCTTGTACTCCACTTGAATTCAGCACAATGCAATGAATAGCTGCAAAAACATCACTATTCAACTCAATTTTTTTTGATATGTCATAAATGAGTCCCTAAAAGAGTCTATTCTCTTAAAAGGGATGGATATACTGACAAAAAAAAGGTAATTGTAAGTATTACATTAAAACGCTATCAAATGTCCTTAATAGATCACCAAATATAAATTTTCAATTGAAATACAAGAATACAACAAACATTAGGTGTGTAATCAGAGTATTATGTTAAAAAAACCTTCATATAGACAATATCAAAGTCAAATTGCATATATACTTTTCAAATATAATAAAAATGAATTAAATACTCACACAATTGCTTGTATTCTGTTAAAATAACTTATTATGCGATGAATCATACTCAAAATGCTTGTACTCCACTTGAATTCAACGTAATGCAATGAATAGCTGCAAAAACATCACTATTTAACTCAAATTAATTGATATGTCATAAATCAGTCCTTAAAAGTATCTCAATCAAATACAAGCTTTTAAAGACTATCTTATCACATATCAATGTATTTTGAATTGAACGATAGTAATTATGCATTTTGTCATTACTCTATCGATGAATTTATGGTGAATATATATTATTTATAAACCTCTTTTTTTTATATCGCATATTCTTAATATAATCCTAGTAAATAAATGATTTCCATGATTCTTCAATGTATTTAAATAAAATATTAACACTTGGATATCGATTTATTATATATCATGATAATTTAACTAAATACACACAATTATACAATATATATAAATTGTATTATTTAATTTTAATAAATATATATTTTCAGACACTGGTTGGTTATATATCAAGTTATTTTAATTGGATCCTAACGATTATATGATTATTCAAAAAAAAATTTATTGTATTTGAATAAAATACTAATATTTAGATATCACATTAATACATATCAAGAAAGTTTAAATTAATACTCAGAATTACACAACTTATATATATTATATCAATATATCTTAATTAAATGCACGTATTTAGAGAATAATTTAATACATATCAAAGAAGTTTTTCTTAATAAAGAAATTACATAATGTTTTCATAGTATATCTATATATTTGAGCTGAATAAATGCCTCTAAAGATGATTTTATTATATATTAATGTATTTGAATTGAATAATGATAATTATATTACTATTTATTGCATAATAGTGCATTTAAGTTGAATACACATATTTAGAGATTGATTCATTATATATCGAGTTATTTTAATAGAATTCTAGCTATTGTGCGATTATTCAATAATTGTTTAATGTATTTAAACAGAATACTTGCTTTTAGATATTAATTTGTTATATATCAATACATTTCTACTTAACATTCATAATTTTACAACTTTTGTATGTTATATTAACATTTTTCACAAAATGAACACATTTAGAGACCGATTTGATATGTATCATGATTGCTTAACTTAATACCAGCAATTTTAAAACTATATAACAGTTTATCATTGTATTTCAACTGATTACATATTTTTAGAGACAGATTCATTGTAATTGAAGTCATTTTTACTTAATGTTAACAATTATGCTATTATTCAACGAGTTTTTAATGTATTTGAACAAAATAATAGTATTTAAATGTTGCTTTATTATTTATTAATACATTTCTACTGAATACTCATAATTATATAACTTATTATGCTATATCAGTGTTTTGCAACAAAATAAACTTATTTAGAGACCAATTTGATGAAGACCAAAGTAGTTTAATCTAATATCAGTAATTATACAACTATTTAATAATATATTAAAGTATTTTAATTAAATACATACTTCTAAAAACTCAGTTATTTAAATAAAATACTAACATTTAAGTATCGATTTCTCACATATCAATAATACTACCAGAGAAACTATATCTGCCAACACTACAGATAATAACAGCTAACTAATGAAATGGGATCTGAAAATATAAAAAGATGACTTATTTGTAAGTTCGAAGAAGGTCTAATAATTGATAAGGCCTACGCACAATCCATAGATATATGTGAAAAGTAGGATCAACTGTTAAGCAAAGGAGCAAGTAGAACAGCAAAATGCTCAACTTTCCTCTTCAACAGGGGTTTTGTTAGTTCAAGGGTACTATACTGCTATAAAGAGAAAATTGGATAAGTCATAACAGTATCATATGTTGCCACTTATCCTAATGTATGAAAGAGTTAGAATGATGATTTTTTAATTACCAAATTCTTGTCTGGATTACATCCATCTCTATAAGTATTCCAAACATAGTTGATGACCAATGGCTCAGTTTTTGATATTGTTATTGCTCTTTCTCATGTTCTGGTCACCGAGCTTGCCAGCAAAAAAATAGATTAGTATATGTCTATTTATTTTAGCTAAATACTAGCAATTGTACGGCTATTTGAAAGTTTTGTAATGCATTTGAGTAGAATTCTAACATTCAGATATGACATTAATACATATCACAAAATTTTAAATTGATACTCATAATTATAAAACTTATAGATATTATATCAATGTTTTTTAAATTTAGAGATCGATACGATACATATTAAGGGAGTATATCTTACTGCCAGTAATTATAGACTATTTGATAGTATAATGGTGTATTTCAATAATATACATGCTTTTAGAGATTAATTTACAGCATATCATTATATTTGAATGAAATAGTGAAATTACACAATTATTTATTGATATATGAATGAATTTAAACAGAATGCAGTATTTAGAGACTGATTCATCATATAAATTATTTTAATAGAATATAAGCAATTATACTGCTATTCGATAATTTTTCAATATATTTAAATAGAATACTCGCATTTAAACATTGATTTATTATATATCAATGTATGTCTACTTAATATTCATATATATTATATCGACATTTTTCAATGAAATCAACACATTTATAGACCAGTTCGATACTAATTAAGATATTTTAGCTTAAAATCAGTAATTATATAACTATTTAATTATTTGTCAAAGTATTTCAATCAAATACTTGCTTTTAGAAACTGATTTGTCACATATTAATATATTTAAATCGAGCAACAGTAATTATGCAATTAGTCATTACTATATTGATGAATTCAAGCTAAATATATACATTTATAGACATCTTTTCACATATCAAGTATTATTAACAGAATAATAATGATAATTTCATGATTCTTCAATGTATTTAATAATAGCATTCAGTTATTGATTAATTATATACTAAGATAATTTAACAAAAAACACATAATTACACAACATATATAAGTTTAATTGAATACATATTTTTAGAGACCGATTAGTTACTTGTCAAGTACAATTATTTTCAAATTTTTTAATAAATTTGAATAGAATACTTGTATTCTGATATCATATTAATATATATTAAAGAATTTTAAATTAATACTCATATTTACATTTGCTATATCGATNTATATATATATATATCAAAGTATTTTAACTTAATACTAATAATTATATAACTATTTGATAATATGTTGTTCTATTTCAGCAAAATACATGCTATTAGATATTAATTTATGTCATATTAATATATTTGAATAGAATAGTAATAGTTAAATAATTGTTCATTCATATATAGATGAATTTAACTGAATACATATATTTAAAAATTAATTCGTTACATAAGAAGTTATTTTAACAGAATATTAGCAATTATACGATTATTTGATAATTTTTTAATATATTTGAACTGAATACTAATATTTAGGCTTTCATTTATTAAATATCAAGACATTTTAATATAATACTCACAATTATATAACATTTACATGTTATATTATTTATTTCAATTGAAACCACACATTTAGGGAATAATTGATACATATCAAGATATTTTTCCCTAATAATAATAATTATATAATTATTTATAATATATCGATGTATCTCAACTAAACAGTAACAATTATATAACTATTCATTGCTATATCGATGCATTTAAACTAAATATACGTATTTAGATATCGAATCATTACATATCAAGTTATTTCAATAGAATTCTAGTAATTATGCTACCATTTGCTAATTTTTAATTATATTTTAATAAAATACTATTATTTAGATGTAGCCTTATTGTATATCAATGAATTTTTATTTAATACTCAAAATTACACAACTTATATATATTATAGAGAATATTTTCAATAAAGTAGATGTTTAGAAAGCGATTTGATGCATATCATGGTTGTTTAACTTAATACCAGTATTTTAAAATTATGTGATAATATATCAATGTATTTTAACTAAAAACACACCTAGAGATCGATTCATTATATATCAAGTGATTTTAATTGAATATTTATAATTATACAACTATTCGATAATTTTTTAATATATTTAAATAAATACTTGCATTTAGATGTCAATTAATTATATATCAGTGCAATTCTACTTAATACTTATAATTACACAACTTACATATATTATATTGATATTTTTCAAAAGAATGGACACATTCAGAAACTAATTTGATACACATTAAGGTATTTTATCTTAATACCTATTATCATACAACTATTTCATGGTATATCAAAGTATTTCATCTGAATTAATATTTTTAAAAATAAATTTATTACATATTAATGTAATTGAATTGAACAGTGGTAATTATAAAACTATTTATATCTATATTGATGAAGTTAAGCTGAATACATGCATTTAAAGACTAATTCATTATAAATCTAATTATTGTAATAAAATACTAATAATTATATAATTATTCGATGATTTTACATTTTATTTGAATAGAATAGCAGTATTTAGACGTTGATTTATACATATCAATGCATATCTACTAAATACTCGATATTTTTCAATAAAATGGACACATTTTAGAGATCAATTCAATATAGATTAAGATATTTTTAGTTTAATTCTAGTAATTATATAACTATTTTATAGTATGTCAAAGTATTTTAACTAAATATGAGCTTTTAGAGATTAATTTGTAATATATCAATGCATTTAAACTAAATAATAGTAATAATGTAATTAGTTATTACTATATCAATGAATTTAAGCTAAATATATAAATTTATAAACTAATCTTTTACATACAAGTAATCTTAATAGAATATTAGCAATTAAATGATAGTTCAATAATTCTTAATGTCTTTAAATAAAACACTGATATTTAGAGATTAATTTAAATAAATATTTTTAAAGATTAATTTATTACATATCAATGTATGTATTAAATAGTAGCAATTACACAACTTTTATTACTAGATCAATGACTTTAAGATGAGTACGAGCCACGTTATCTATCAAGTTTTTTTAACTGAGTACTAGTAATTGTACAACTACTCAATAACTTTTCAATGCTTTTAAATAGAATATGAATATTTAGTATTAATTTATTATATATTAAAATATTTTAATTTAATGCTGACAATTACATTATTTATATATGCATATTATCAATGAATTTAGAAACCAATTCATCCTATAACATGGTTGTTTAGCTTAATACTATAATTATAAAATTATCTAATAGTATATCAATGCATTATAACAGAATAAATATTTTTAGAGACTAATTTGTTATATATTTGTATTTGAGCAGTACAGTTTCAATAATATAACTATTCATTACTATATTAATGTAGTTAAGCTGAACAAATGCAGTTTGAAATTGATTTGTAATATATAGTGTTATTTTAACTAAATATTTGAAATTATATAACTATTTGATAATTTTTAATCTATTCGAAAAGAATAGTAGCATTTAAATATTAATTTATTTCATATTAAGATTTTTTAATTTGATAGTCACTTTTGAACAACTTATATATATTATATTAATGTATTTCAATTGAATATACATATTTAGTAATTAATTAGAGATATATCAAACTATTTTAACTTAATATTAAAAATTTACAACTACTTAATAGTACATCGATGTATTTCAAATAAACACATGACAATACCGACTAATTTGTTATATATCATTGTACTTAATAGTAGCATTTAGTTGTAGTAATTATACAAATATTTATTTTTTATCAAAAAAAATTATACAATTTTCATTGTTATATCGATGAATTTAAACTAAGTACATACATTTAAAGACGAATTTTTTTACACATCAAGTAATTCTAAAAGAATAATAGCAATAATATGATAATTTGATATTTGTCGTTATATTTGAATAAAATACTAACATTTAAATGTTGATTTATTATGTATCAAGATAGTTTAACTAAATATTTATAATTACACAACACATACTTATTATATTAATATATTTTAACTGAATAAATATTTTTAGAGACTGATTGATTACATATTAAGTTATTTTAATTAAACACTGGCAACTACATGACTATTAGAAGATTTTTAATTGTATTTAAATAAAATACTAACATTTAAACATCACATTATTACATATTATGGAATTTTATTTTAATACTTATAATTATATAATTTATACATATTATGTCGACATTTTTCAACTAAATTGATATATTTAGAAACTAATTTGATTTATATCATGATATTTTAATTTAATATCAATAATTATATAACTATTTATAGTACATTGATGTATCTCAAATAAATACATACTTTTAGAGACTAATTTATTACATATCATGTAATTAAACTAAATAGTGATAATTATATGATTATTCATTATTATCAACAAATTTAAGTTGAATATATATATTTAGAGATCAATTGTTATATATCAAGTTATTTTAAATAAATACTATGTGTTATAAAACTATTCGATAATTATTTAATATATTTAAATAGAATACTCATATTTAAATATCAATTTATTTATTATTAGGGTATTTTAACGGAATACATATATTTAGAGATCGATTCAATATATATTAACATATTTTATTTTAATAATAATTATATAACTATTTGATGATATATTAATGTATTTCAATAAATACATGAATTTAACGGTAGATTTGTTATATATCAATATAATTAAATATAGTAGTTTTAATTATATAATTATTTATTATTATATCGATACATTCAAACTAAACACACATATTTAAAGCTGATTCATTGCATATGAAATTTAACTAAAAACTAGAAATTATATAACTATTCGATAATTTTTCAATCTATTTGAATAAAATAGTTGCATTTAGACATCAATTTATTACACATCAAAAAAAAATTATTTGATACTCATGTACACGCAACTTATATGTCATATTAATGTATTTCAAATGAATATACATATTTAAAGACTAATTTGATATATATCATAGTATTTTAATTTAATGTTAGAGATTACACAACTACATAATAGCATATTGATATATTTTAACTAAATGCATATTTTTAGAGACTGATTTTTGATATATCAATATATTTAAATTGAACTATAACACTTATATAATTATTTATTGTGATATTAATAAATTTATAATAAATACACACGATTCATTATATATCAAATTTTTCTAACTAAATATTAGTAATTCTATTGCTATTTAATAATTTTTTAATATATTTGAGTATAATACTGCTATTTATATATCAATTTATTTCATATCAAGACATGTCTACTTATTATGGACAATTACACATCTTATATATTGTATTAGCATATTTCAATTGAATGCACATATTTAGAGATCAATTCGATATATATCATAGTTGTTCGACTTAATACCAGCAATTATAAACTATGTGATAATATATATCTATATACTTCAACTCAATATGTGCTTGTATAAACTAATTCATTATATATCAATTTATTTTAACTGAACAGTAATAATTATATAACAATTCATTGCTAAACTAATAAATTTAAGAAGAATATGTTGGTTTCCTCCCTTATGACAATATTGTGATTTTGATGTTTAACAATATATTTAAGTTAATTTGTACTAACATAATTATTTAGTATTCTTAATCTCAGGTTTATTAAAGTTGCATCTCAATTGTATACTAAAATTGAGATCTAATTAAGTTGGAGAGAAAGGTTTGAGCATTGAAGACTAAGTGAAATAAATTGCATTATTGTCCTTTTTATTCTATTTGAGAGTAGAATTATTGTGAGGTTGATCTTAATTGCTAGAATAGCCTGGATATGAGTTTGAGCATTTAGAATCTCTACGAGTTAACTAGATAATCTTAAAAAGTTAAATTCTCCTAATTATATAGTCTAGTAGTGGTAAAATTATTTTAGATGTTTTTTTCTGGTTGTGATAGTTCTAGGGCAACCTTGGGATAGTTGAAGGGTGACTTTCTGTAGTGAGGTCGACTTGAGGTCGACCCTAGGTCGACCTTCAGCAGCGACCCTCAACAGAAACTTTAGTCATTTTGAGGATTTTTCTAGGTCGACCTTCAGCAGCGACCCTCAACAGAAACTTTGGTCATCTTGGAGGATTTTTTCCAGGTCGACCTGGAGGCTACCTCAGTGGTGAGGTCGAAGTGACCGTTGGCCTATTTTTATCCTCCAATGACTAGCTGGGGGTCGACTTGAGGTCGACCTCCAGGTCTTCTCCAGCTCCTTTTTCTAGCCGTTGGAGCTCTTGTTATATAAAGAGATAAGGATTGTTGGTGTATTCTTTTTGGCTTATAAAATTCTCTAATTGCTCCCAACATTCACCTTCATTCTCCACCATCCTAAAAGTTGATAAAAACATTCAAGTGGAGTTTCAATCAAGAGTCAAGGCGATCTAGGTGAACTTGGACTCAAGTGCATGCTCAAACTCTTCATCCACTCTTCTTCTAGCTTTTAAGATTCAATCATAAGAAGAAAGAGTGAGTGATTTTCTTTTTTTGTAATATTTTAGTTGTTCTTTTCTGCATTCACTGTGTGTGTGAAGAGGGCCTCTAGTGAGTGGATAGAGAAGGATTTGTATGGGCTTCTCCGCCTAAACTAAGGAGTATGTTATAGTGATATTTTTCCGATTGGGGTTGGGTGGATTATGTTCTCATTTGAGCCGAACCACATTATATCGTGTGTTCTTTGTGGATGTGATATTTTTTTCTTGTCTGCACTTATATTTGCTTTCGCTTGTATTTTGCACTGACTGTTATATTTAGTAAATTAAATTAAATTTTAATTACGTCTATTCACCCCCCTCTAGACGTCATACTTGATCCTACAGATTACAAGCCTTTAAAGATCAATTCATTACATATTAAATTATTTTAAATGAATACTAACTATTATATAATTATTCAATAATTTTTTAATATATTTTAACAAAATATTAGCATTTAAATATTAATTTATTAGATATCATACTATTTTAACTTAATACTCACAATTACATAATTAATATATATCGTGTTGATATATTTCAACTAAATACACATATTTAAAAATCGATTTGATATATATTAATACATTTTATTTTAACACTAGTAATTATAGAAGTATTTCATAGCATATCGAGGTTTTTGAGCTGAATACATGCGTTTCGAAACTGATTTATTACTATATCAATAAATTTAGGCTAAATATATATATTTAAAAATAATTTATTTTATATTAAATTATTTTAACTTGATACTAACCATTATAAGATTTTTTTGATGATTTTTATTATTTTTAAATAGAATTTTAGCATTTAACTATTAATTTATTATATATCATGATATTTTAACTTAATATTTATAATTATAAATACTAGCAATTCTACAACTATTTAATAATTTTTCATTATATTTGAATTAAATACTAGTATTTAGAATTTAAATTATTATATATCAAGGTATTTAACTTAATACTCACAATTATATATTGTATATATGTTATAGCAATGTATTTCACCAGAATACATATATTTAGTAACCAATTCGATATATATTAAAGTAGTTTAATCTAATACTAGCAATTATTTATATATATGATAATATATCAATATATTTTAATTAAATACACACTTCTTAATACTAATTTATCACACATTAATGCATTTGAACTGACAAATGGTAATTATATAGCTATTCATTGTTATATCGATCAATTTATATTGATTATATGTTTATAGAAATTGATTCATTACGTATTAAATTATTTTAATTGAATACCAGCAATTCTATGATTGTTCTTATGAGATAACAAATTAACAAAGAGCAGAGGGATAATAAAAGCTGGAAAATCAAAAACATAAGATCAATGTATATGAATAGGATATCAATATTTACTTTTTTTATTTACATTTTTATTTGATATAAAAGATTTCATTTTTATTTAATATATAAAAGTTTTTTTTATATTGATTTAATATAAAAGATTAAAAATATTATCAATTGCTTTTTTTGAATTGAACCAAACTACATTACGACTTCTTCCTTCTCCATGATCGATCTCGATCTCCTTCCAATTAACAAATGTCTTCCTATAGAATGCTCGAGCCGGCGTCCCTGCCAGCTACCTATTCTCCTCCACCTCTCCGTCAATCTCGTTCTCTGCGTTCGTCAAGGAACGAAACCTATCGGGTCTTTCATCGACATTTTTTCGGGGATCGGATGCGATAGGGGCGGCAACGGCGGCGTGAAATAGCGAATGGGGTTTGGAGAAGGGGAAGAAGAGGAGGCGCTTGAGATGCCGATGTCGGTGCGGGAGTTGTCGGCGAACGGCCTATCCATGGACGCGTTGGAGATTGAGGCGAAGCTTGATAGTGGCAACATCCAGGAAGCAGAATCCTCGCTCCGCGAAGGCCTCGCCCTCAATTTCGAGGTCTGGCTTCTGCTCCTCATTTGCGAGTTCATGCTCAAATTTTGTTTTTGATTGCTTGATTTGTGCTGTTTTTTGGATGGGAGTAATGTTGCGGGATCTAATTCACCCAGAAAATGGACCTTCTTGTTTGTTGTACAATTTATTGATCAAAAACATCATCATCGCCTTCGATGGAGTTCTATGAATATGATTTTCATGGAAAAGCGCAATACTTGATCCTGATATTTGGAACTTGAATAGTAGATCTGCCAGGTCTCTGCTTGATTAGCCAAGAAATTCTTCATTGTTGGTACACGTTTGATTTTTCTCTGCGATGATACAGTGTAGGTCTTACAATCATTAGAATGCCTTATTTGGCATTTAGAAAATTTTTTTGTTTTGTCTGATATATTTTATCTCTTGGCCAGCACAGCAAGATGAAGTAAGGTCATCTTCTTGTATCTAATACAAGTTTTAATGCAATTGGCATCTTTAATGTTTTTTTTAATGACTGAAAAATTTGGTAAGCAATGGCATCTAACTGTTATCATTAGACTCCTCCATATGCAGATTATTGGATTTGATCCATGTTCTATAGAATGTTGGTATATTGGAGTTAACAATCATGTCGTGGTTATGATAAGAGTAAAACTGATTGGTAAGATGGGCCAAAATGAAACCATTTTGATGTAAAATGAAATGTGGAACATGATTTTTACGCTTTTAAATTTTAAGAAAAATAGATTTTTTTAATTATATCTTAATCAAAGTAGAGTTAAACAAGAAGATTTTGTCGAATTTTAACCACTTAATTCATGAATATGATTATCAATATGATAGCATCTGCTACCCACCATGGTACAATGTGCGAAATTCCATCTTTTCAACGGCACTGGCTATGCTCGACAACATATTGCCCAATTAAAGGTGGCCTACTATGACGTTAGGAGCAACAATATATACCTGCTCCACCAATTCATTAGTAACATAACTGAAATAGCCTTAGAATGTTACTCCGGACTCCCATATGACGCTGTCACAACCTTTGTTGAGCTTGAAAAACTCTTCGTCAGAAGATTTGCCAGCATAAGGGAATGAATTAGCCTTGTTTATCTCAAGAACAAAAGGACCAATCTGTCACTAAATGTGGCTCTACATTGGCATATCATGAGCCTTAAATGTGACAAACCTCTATTGAAAGAACAGGCAGTAGACTTGTCATCGCCAAATTGGAACCCGTGCTGGCAATACTTGTCTAAATGATACCAATGCTTACCTTTCAATAGTTGTTCAACAAAGTGATATTAACCATATCTTATATGAGAGTGGTTACGAACGCGCAAAGCACACATGAGCTAAAGACATAGGAAAGTCTAAAGCTTGATCACTAGCAACATATGCTGTCGAAAAAGGGCGAAGGAAAACAACTCAACGCCCTCCTTTACCCGAGCCAACGCCCTCCTTTACCCGAGCCAACGCCCCATCATCATCCAATAATGGGGGCGATAGAAAGAAACTTATGCTTGAAGAGAAAAAGAATAAAACATAGTCATTTCGGCATGACTATGTCAGGAAGTTGTTCAACCACAGTAATGTCAAAAAGTCACTCTATCAAAGACTGCTTGTCTTCAAGGACTGGTTTGAAAAGTGATACACATTGTCAGTTGTGGTACTCATTAGCCCTCAAAAGAAGACAGTGAACATGATCACCTTTGTAGGCACTTCCTTAGGTTAAAATGAGGACAATGAAGATAAAGAATGCCTCCCTATCGAATCTAAAAAGATAGAAAATGATGAAGTAACTACAAGGAAATTCGATTCCTCATTGGAAAAGCCCAATAGAACCTGTGTTGAAAGGAATGGCCAAAACCTGCATCAACTGGGGTAAGGTTGCCAAATTCTAAACTGTTGCATACATTGGGGACAATAAATGCTAAAAGAAAACACAAGCACTACTCCATTCGAAAAGTCAACACGCGATGGTGAAAGTTTGCTCAAAATAAGGAAATTCATACCTTTGCAAGGCTCATCTGCCTTGCTGACTTTATGAAAGGCTTAGCCATCGAAGCTTACTGGCAAAGGGAGCACAACGATGACAAAACCACCATAAAAGAAGAAACCCACCCGCTTGCCATATGGTAACAAGTAGGCGTGAGTCCAAGATTCATAACAATCTCTTCACTGCTTATGCATATAAGAAGGCAATGCATGCAAAAGATTGCTCTCCAAATTGTCGCTCAAATATAATTCTGTTGAAGAATCTGTTGAGCTTAATAAGATGTGACTCGACAATGACACTGAGTCTACCACACCTTCAACAAAGATGCACGGCCTCAGAAGACGAAATCTTATCCTAGTCAATGAATCTGATAAGTGCATGAACAAAACTACTAGGGCAAAATAATAAGGGCAAATCTCCCAGATCAAGTCGGCCAATAAAGAATTGTTGATGATAAGACCATCCCCTCAAGGCCACCCTAAAAAGAAATCGACAACCAAGAAGTAAATTACAACATGCTATTGCATCTTTGCAAATTACCAGTATTACTGAGCATCTATGATGCCCTGATGCTGTCAAAAGAACTCGTGAGAGTCTAATCAATGCTTTCATGGGCCCAAAACCATTCAAATCCATCTTCGCCGCAGAGGAGATGAAAGGAGCCTTTGTGGTGCATCTCACCAAAATTATGTTTTTCGAGGAAGAAATGCTTCTTGGAATGGAGGAACACAACCGGTCGTTATACTTCACCAGAGAATGCAATGACATCAAAATGAATAAAATCTTCATTGACAATAACTCCTTTGTCAACTTTATGAATTCGAAAGTGTTAGAAAGTATCTGCTTATAAGTCAAACATCTGAAGAACGATGGCATAAGACTTCATGGTTTTAATGACACTGAAGAAAAGGCATTGGGAACTTGCATACTTCCCATAAAAAGTTGGTGAGCTTAATATGATGACCAAGTTTCACGTCATCGATGCACTAACTTCATTCCGCTTCCTATTGGGGAGACCATGGATTTAGGAAAATGACATCGTGTTTAAAAAAAAAACATCGTCCCTTCTATGATGCATCAATGCATGCAATGCATCAAAGAAGGAGAGGTATACACCACAAAAGCAAAACTGCAACCATTCACTATAAATGAGGTGAGACTCTATGACGATGCTAAGTATTTCGTCCTAGAATAAAGCAAAATATCCACAAAAATAAAGCAGGCAGTCAAACACTCAAGCTCTAAAGCACCGCCTGCTTATCCTGGAAATCAATGAAAACTAAACAATAGAAACCAACAAAATTTAAACAGCAGAAGCTAGTTATGCTTGGGAAGATTTCCCCAGATGTCACTTGGGAAGCAATATTAAAGAAGAAAATGGAGAAGAAATCCTCTTTCAACCCAAAAAGGTTTCACAAGTGCGGTGTGCTAATCCAAAACTTTTTGTTGTCGTCCAGTCAACGTTTGCTATTGTTCGACTGTGAGAAAAACAACTAAAAAAAGACATGCTCGAAACATTGGCATTGGCCGAGAAGTATACAAAAGGTCCTCCTCCTTACCATGACCAACATGTCACAGAGTTGAAGACATTGTATGTACCTCCTCACCCTAGAAGATCAGAATGGGCAATATGCTTCTACAAATTCGACCCCAATGGCGCCTCGAAACAACCTGAGGACACCTTCAACTACTCAGAGGTTGATGGTGATTGGCTAGTACCTATTATAGCTAGTACCCACTATAGCTAGGTTCCTAAGCCATCTATATAAAATGCTTGAAAAGAAGTTCTCTCAATCCCAAACAAAGGAGAGAACTTGCCTATTCGAAAAACTTTGTGTGCGCTCGAAAAATGAAAAGTTGACAAACGTATATTGCATTTGAAGAATTCTTTATCTCGGGACAAGTTGATTTCGCCCTAGAGATAATAACTCTAAGACTTTAGAGTTTCTGGGGATCGACGATTTTCTATAAAAGCAAGCCTCTGTAGTTAATTACTCATCTTCCATTGAAAGATGGAACTTTTGATTAATGGAAAACATTCTTCATTATATTGATGACTTGGATTTAGGAAGTCAAGATAATCGTACTTATGATGCCGCCTTTAAGGTCAAATCAGTTGATATAGGTTTTCTTACTAGATTTATCTAGTTATGAAATTGGAATTTATCCACCTGTGATTTTTTAATCATTTTCTAACTCAACTCATTGAGTTTGCAAGATAACCCAAATGAGCGTCCTCTTTTAGTAAGTGTTTTCGAAGGGCAGGTTCTTAGTCATTACTTCGAAAGTGACCTTCGATGCATGGGTTCGATAATTCAACTATGGTGAGACTTTGCAAGCATTATTTTATGTATACCAAATATGATCTCTTTTAAGGTTGTGCATGAAGAGGTGTTCGAAGGAATAGGTTTGAAAATTTGGTTGAAAGATTCCTTCGAAAAGAGGGTTCGATTTTCTTTGGACAGGTTTCCATAAAAGAATAGGCTCGAATGCCTGGTTCGAATGAAAAAACCAGGTTTGAACTTCACAAATCCGAGCCTTTAGTAAATTTAGATCTTCGGCCTCGTTCAACAAAGACGAGGACCAGATACCAGGAGTTGCGATTGACAGATTTTAGAGACCACCCTTGATCTTATATTTCTCAAAGGTGAGCTGGTGCGAGATAGCTCAGGAGCTGGTGTTGACAAGCTTGCTGCGTAGGGGTATCGAAAAAATTAAAAGGTAGAATTTCAGAAAAAACTAAAAAGTAATCATTATTTTCTCCTCCTTTTTATAATGTTTACTCCATAATTTTAGAGTTCTGAAGTGAATTTCTTATTGATTTAAGGCAATGTTAGTGTTGCATCAGCCAAAGGGTAGCATCCTCATCATTTTAAAGTTTATGTTATTCTGACCGTTGAGTGAGATTTATAAATTTAGATTTACATCTCTTTGTTTATGAAAGTCTCTGTTAGCCTTATAGTGCTTCCAAGGATCCTAAGATATATCTTACTAGATTAGTCTTAGGGAATAACTATGGCCAAAATGAATTTTAGAATTCACTGGAGATAAAAGAGAAGTTTAGAACCCAGAAGGGGAAGAAGAGGTTCATCGGTCTTAGGTTCTTCCTCTGTTTGCTATTCTCCATCCTGCAGTTCAACACTTTAGGATTTCAGTTCTTTCATCAGTAGACTTGGGAGGTATTTATAAGTGACGCTTGTGACTGTTCTATTTGATTTTTGACGAGAGTCAGAGTTGATAACATTGGCATGAAGTCAGATATACCTTACACCCTTCTGACGATATTTTTGGTTCTAAGGGCTCCCAATTTGCTGTCATAAACTTCTTCAGAGGGTCATCATAGACTGGTGGATCTCATCATTTTTGAGACAGCCATGTTATTCTTTTAAGGGTTATACTCATTGGGTCAAATATATTTTGAAAACTCGCTCCGCCATTTTTCAACTAGCTAATATTTATCATGCAGTCTATTCCTCTTTATTTGATTATAACCATCTTCAGAATCAATGGGTTCTTGGTTTATTAGAGCACTGGAACATCCGCACAAACTCACTATGAGTTGGATGAGATAAGATGATCCTAACGCTTTGGGACGTTTAAATTATCACAGGCTTACTTATTTTTGGTTGCCCTTATGATGAATTTGTGCTTGCAGTGTGGATTTTTTTGATTACAAGTGTAGTATTGCTAACAAGTTTGAGGAGAGACTCATTTACTTAGAGGGGACATGGGTGGTTTTATGTATTGCCCAAGCTCTTCTGCAGTCCAGCTTCACAAGAATCATCACCTTGTCATCTCGGATTTTTTTTTCGTTTTTGACTTTCGAAGGTCACAACCGTCTTCCTGGAACCCTTTGAATTGTTTAAAAAGGCTTGGGGAGAACATCTTCGATCTGAGTACTTTTGATTCTGATGAAGGAATGGCGCTTCAGGAATTTCCCCAAGTGCCTTCTTTATAGGGTTTCTAGCCACATGACTTTTATTTTGCCTTCTTTGATGGCACTTTGTCCTTTCGTCCTGAAGTAATTTTGATAACTGGATTATTGGCAGAGGGAGAATCTGTGGTTCTAGCTCCTGCAGTTTTGGCCTATGTATGTAGGGGTCTTAGGGATGTACTTGGTTCAATTTTTTCTGAAAATTGTAGAGTGAGACTTCCTTGGCATATTATTCTTGGTTGGATTCATCTTCATGTGCAAGGGGCTTATGTTCTTTTGAATGAAGTTTCTCAGTATTTTTTTGAACATCATTTTCGTGCTCTCCTTCAGTTAATAAATGACATCCCTTACAAGAAGATGAAGAGAATAAGATTGTTTTTCTTTATTCCCCATATTTGTTATGATCATTTTCAAATAAAATCTTTTGTTGGCATGAAATTGACTGACTCCCACAGTAGAAATAGGGAGCTGCCTTTTCTTTTCAAGTCTTTTGCATCCTCTTTGAAGGAAGTTTTTTGATCAGCATTCATCCTGCCTAGCTGTTTTACGGGCATGATATTCAAATAACTTTAGAGATATATTATCCGAACCGTGCTAGTAGATAATTTGGGTTCTTTCAAGTATGTCCCAAGAATGGGCTTCTTTTGATCCCTGAGGTGAGGAGTCCTTTCGATTTTTCCTCTTTATCTTTTCCTGGCCAAGGGCAACATTGTTCTCTTTTGGTATCAATTCTAGTTTTCGAATTATGCCTTTGAATGAGCCCACTGGAGTTTCATACGAGAGACTTAGATGATTTTGAAGCAGTTTTGGTGGTATTTTTGAACATGGGGTGATGTATACTTCAGTAAAGTCAAGTTTTTGGGATTTTCGAAGGGCTCTTCTTTGAGATGATGTGACAAGCCTAGCCTTCCTGGTCCCCTTTGTAGAGGTTATTTGCTTGACATATTTTTTTTACTTTTCCTCTTCTGAGTTCTTAATATATCTGATTCTATAATTTTTTTGAATAGAACTTTCTCCATGGGTTAAGCCACGTAAAGCTCCAAGTCTTCTTCAAATGGACAACCCATACGTCCTTGCTCTTATAGCTATGTCATCTGTCTCCAGAGATAATTTGTTTGACCGCATTCTTTCATTTCTTTATTTTTTCTAACATAGTCAGATTGGATTATTATTTCTTTCATAATGTGAACCTTCTCCAGTCACATTTATGTGCAGTCTCTGCTGCAGAGGATAAGGTATCAAAGATTTTTTATATTATCAATTCTCTTTCCTCACTTCCTTCTTTTCCCTATAAATTTGCTTGTATGGTGTTCTCCACCTTATATCTTTCTCACCTTTTCATTCTATGCCATTGTCTGTTTTGACGTGAGCCAATTTGAACATAACTGTAGGGCCTTTGTCTTTGTCTTGGTTGACAAAGCCGATCTAATAAGTATTTGGAGGATGAAGTTTTATTTTCATGGTCTCAAGAAGGATGAACTTTTATTTCCACCCCTAGTTGAGAAGGGTCCATACTTTCATTCTTATCTTTGGCCTTCTCTCTCTTCTTCCTTCCTTTTTATGGGAGGGAGGGGTTGTCCCGTACTTTACCCTCTTTCACACCCAGCAGAGGTGTTTTTTTCTAAAGATTTGTAATCAATATTTCTGACTATAATATTATTATTTGAATAATAATCTAGAACTTTTTCCCTTGCTTGTGTGTATATATGTATCCCCATTGGCTGGTGAAGTGCCATAAACTTCATTTATGGTTGCAGATATATATATATATATATATATTTTATATTGACTTTTGATGTCATGCTTTGAATGAATACTTTTTCTAAGAAATAGCCTTTAATACTGGGCTTTAGCAGAAATTTCTTCGACGGGTAAACTTTAGAGGTTGATTTCAAGGGCTTGCTTTTTTGACAAGAGACTTTTTAGATAAAAATTTCACAAGCCTTTTTCAAAGGGTGGCTTTTGAATTTCGAAAGCACTCTTTTGACTCTTTACCTTCTCACTGGTCATTTATTGACTCTTTTTTATACGACGGTTGCAAATGGGCTGATTACTATTCCTCCCACTTCTTTTCCTTGGCTATTTGGGTGTTGCTTTCCTTCAGCATTCCTTTTGTTCCCTTCTTTTTGACTTCATGGATTCCTTCGTAGCACTTCTCTTCAGGAATTGCTATCGCTTCTCTCAGGGCTCATCTTCTTCTGATAAGTGCCCCTGCACTTCTGGATCTCCTGCCCCTCCCATGTTAGCGGTTGTTAGGGCAGCGGAACCATCTACTTCTGATCAAGGTCGTAGAGATCAGGAGATTTTCTCTCAAATAGACTTTCGTGTTATGGAGTCTCCAGGTTTTACTAATGGAGAGAATCACCTTTTTTCTAGGGTATTAGTGATTCTCTGTTGTTGGGGATTTGCTGTCTTTTTTCTAATTGTTTGTTTTTGGCCCTCAATTCTCAGGAAGGACTAGTAGTTCCTTCTTTTGACTTGTCTTCAGGGCAAGACCTCCCTTCTAATGTTTCGTTTGCCCCTTCTCCTTTGGAGAAAAACTTTCTTATTGTTGATGAGATGATTGCAAAATAAGATTCAAACTTGGATCTTTCTCTTTCTATCCATCCTTCTAGTCATAATGTTGTTCCTGTTATAGGGTCTTTCGAACCTACCTCTTTAAAGGATTTTGAAGGGTCCCCCTTAGCTTCCTGCTTCAGACGGTACTATCTCTGTCACAGGACCATTCGAACCTCCGCTTTCAATCTCAAAACCTTTTCTTCGTTCCTGTTTTGGAGGGACCTTTTGGACCAGTGGGAGATGAGGATATTTCTCTGCAGACAACTTCGAAGGAACCTTCGATAGCCAAGGTCTTTGAGGTTGTGATTGTTCAATCTGCCTCACCAATTGGTTCAAGTACAAAGAATAAAGACCTGCCTAGTCATCCTTCTTCTGACTCAAACTGTGAGATAACTGAAGAGGTTTTTAAGGATAATAGTTCAAAGGAAGCCACAAGAACATAGATTGAGGAACCCCCTGTGCAAAAAGACTTGGGCAAAGCCCCAATTGTTGAGGTGGATCTGTTGAAAGAAGGTCCTATCAAAAAGCCCTTCTCTTTGAAGGACGTAGTTCTGTAAATTCCACCCTTTCCTGATTTTGACTATGAAATTAATGAGGCCTTTGCCAGACAGGAGCCTTCCATTCATCATCTTTCCATTCAATATTCTACTTCTCATTCTCCTAGGCCAGCTGAATCTCCAAAGGCACCGAGGATTCCTCCTCCACCTCCTTCATTGTTTAAGGGGTCTATGGATGGTCCTTCTTCCCCTTATATAAGGGAAGTAGGAAAAGATTCTGCGCTTGAATCCTTCTACTCTCTTTTCTTGTCCACTAGAGCTGATATGAGCAAGAACATAGAAGAAATGTACAGAAGAATGTACTCTGTGGACTTTGAAGCTGTTGTGCAGGAAAATGTCAATTTTCACCAAGCTTCTTTCGGAAAGTAACAAATATAAAACCTTCAAAAGCAAATTATAGAGATGAAAAAGTACACTGCCACACTAAAGCAGTCCAAAAATGATCTCCGCACATATAGCTTCACTTGTCTTTAGAGGGAGCGCGATGATTTAGTCAGGGTTGAAAAGGCTATTCTTTCAAAGAGGGCACTAGAAGAGAAATTGGCCTCTCTTCGAAAGGAACTCTGGGTAGAAAAAGGTCATTCTTTGGAGCTTCAGAAGACCTTGCGTTGATATGAAGACTGTTTTAAAGATCTGAAGGAGTTGAAGGAGAGGGAGAGCAGATGATAATTTATTTTCCTTTTGTAAAACACATTTTTTTTAAATTTTATTCAGTCTGTAATTTTTATTCTTTCTGTAATCCTTCAGATTGTTCTTTGTAATGAAATGTAGTTTCCTTGTTTTCTTTGCTACTGTTTCTTTTTTGCTTGCCTTCATATGCATTTTGACAAGATGCATATTTTTCGAAGGTTAGACTTTGAAAGAATATCTTCGATAGAGGTCCTCGAAGATCAGTATTCGAAAAGATACTTTGAAGAGAGATTCTTTTCGAAGGCAAACTTCATTAATTCAAAATCCCATGCTGTCAGTTACTAACAGCTGTCTTGGGAAGCTGAAGAGTCTTTTTAAAATTGGATTTAAATATATATATATATATATATCTTTTTGCATTTTCTTTTCTTTCTCTCTCTTTCTTCGCTGCGGGTGCGTCTTCTTTATCCAGGCCATCTGTTCTAGGACTTCACCCTTTTTCCTCTCTATTCGCCTTCTTCGCTGTTTATCCCATTTTTGACATCCCTCTTCTTTATGTCTTCTTGTTTTGCGATGGAGAGCTCTTCTGCTACGAACGAGAAGAGGACTGTCCCTTATTTTCAATGGGAACTTTTCAACAATGCAGATTTCCCAGATTCCACCCTTTGAGTTCCTATGTGTATAAGAACTCAAATAAACTCTAAGGGGTGCGAGCGCGGCTCTTAGATTTCATCATCCCACTGTCACTCATACTCCCAATAATCCTTCTGAAGATCATGTCGTTGTCTTCGACTAGCATCTTTGGTTAGGTCTTCTTCTTTTTCAGGCCGACTTTGTGATCATTTTCACTTATTTTGAGATGGTTCCAATGTAAGTCCCCCCCAATGCTATTGCCTTCATCTGGACCTTCTTAGACATCTTGCGAGCAAAGGGATACACTTTTTCGATAGATCTCTTCAAGGCTGTCTTTTGATAGAGTGTTAACCCCCATGTCTTTGGTTGTTTCAACCTTTTTGGAAGGAACAGTAGGGCTTTTCAAAAAGTCTCCACTGGTTTTGCTGACAAGAGGAGAACTTTTTTTTTATGTTAAGGAATCTGGTCTCCCATATTCACCATTCGCTGTCGTGACTTCGAATTTCGATGAATATGCCCCCCCTGCTGATGATGAACATAACCAGATGAGGGAGTGAATTCAGTACTTCAACTTTACTACCTTTGATGTTAATGCCTCTGTTGCGAGGCTTTGGGTGGTTATCAAGGCTCACACCCGTAATCTTCTTTTCTTCTATGTTAATATTTATCTATCTATTTTGAAATATATGCACCTTACCATTTTTTGTTTGATATGGTTTCTTAGGGATTGAAGACCTATGGTTCCAGATGAAGGAAAACATGGGTCCTTCGAAGGGTAAAGCTGTTGCTTCAAAGGCGACTCTTGCTACTACCAGATCAGAGAAGCAACTAGGTATTGTTGTTTATGTTTTCACTGATTATTCTGCTTTCTTTAATACTATTCGATATGTGTTTCTTTTCTTAGTTAAAGGCAAGAAGAGGGCTGCTTCGCCTATCCTCTTCGAAGACATTCCAGAGGGAGAGAAGAACCTTCTGGCATTGTTAACATCAAAGTCTCTCCTTCGTAAGACATGGACCTCAGCCACATAGGTAAAGCGCGTGACCCTTGTTTTATTTAGAATGCAAGCGATGGCTCTTGCGGAAGTCTTCCCTCCTTAAGAAAATTAATAAGGGATTTTCTCCAGTCATTTGCGCTCTCAACAAATACATCTGCTTGACTATTCTTTGTTCGGGATACCCTCACAATAGCGGACTTCGGTATCTTCCGTAGTAGTTGAGTAGCTTTCTCATAATATTTTACTAATCAGGATTCATTGACTTTATAGTCATTTTTTATTTGGTTTATAACCAGTTGTGAATCACCATAAATCTAAAGTTCCTAGATCTCCATTTCAATTGCAAGTTCAAGCCCTATAATTAATGTTTCATACTCGACCTCATTTTAGTACATGGTTCAACTAAACTGTATGAGTATCGTATTATCTCTATTTGTGGGGTGACAAAAATTATCCCTATGCCAGCCCTGACAATCGATGTATTGAAGTGCTGTAAATATTTAAGAGAGGACACGCCACTGAAATACATTTCCCATGCAAATGCCTTTTCTTCTCGAGTGATTTCAAGGATTCATTCGTCAGGCAATTCATTATTTAAAGGTGAATATACTGAGAGGGAGTGTGTTGCCATGAAGTTCGCTAGTGTTTGTCCCTTTATAGCTTTCCGAGAAATGAAAGAAATGTTATATTGCTGTAATAACACTACTCATCATGCTAGCCTTTCTGTCAGCATTGGTCGAGTCATTAAAAACTTCAACAACAACAACAACAACCAAGCTTTAATCCCACTAGGTGGGGTCGGCTATATGAATCATTTGTTTCTATTGCGCTCTATTAGTTACTAAATTCTTATCTAAGTCTAAGTAATTAAGATCATTCCTTACAGTTTCTTGTTATGTCTTCTTTGGTCTCCCTCTTCCTCTTTGTACATGGGCAAAATACAATAACTCAATTTTTCTAACTGGAGCTTCAGTCGGCCTACGATTTATATGTCCAAATCATCTAAGCCAACTTTCTCTAAGTTTATCCTAAATTGGTGCAACACCAACTTTTTTTCTAATATACTCATTTCTTATTCTATCCTTTCATGTATATCCACACATTCACCTTAGTATTCTTATTTCTGTAACATTTATTTTATTTTTATGTTTTCTCTTTGCAGGCTAGCATTCAACACCATATATCATCGCTGGTCTTACTACAGTTTTATAAAATTTATCATTGATTCTGGATGAGATTTTTCTATCGCACAACACGCCAGAAGCATTTTTTTATTTTACCCATCCTGCTTGAATGCTGCTAATAATGTCATTATCTATTTCACCATCATTTTGTATGATTGATCCAAGGTATCTAAAGCGCTCTCTTCTTGACAATTTGATCACCAATTATCACATCTCCAACATAAGTATTTTTTTCTTGACTAAATGTGCACTCCATATATTCAATTTTTGATCTACTGAGATGAAAACCTTTAGATTCTAGAGCATTCCTCCAAAGCTCTAGTTTTGCTTTAGCTCCCTATTTAGTTTTCTCAAAAAAGACAATATCATCTACGAAGAGCATACACCAAGGCACCTCATCTTGGATATGTCCAGTCATGACTTTCATAATCAAAGCAAAAAGATACGGACTTAAAGCCAAGCCTTGGTATAATCAAATTGTAATAAGAAAATTCTTAGTCAAACCTACTTGTGTCCAAACATAGGTAACAGTTTTTTCATACATGTCTTTAATAACTTGAATATAAGCAGTGCAAATCTTTTTCTTTTCTAAAACTCTCCAAAGTACTTCTCTTGAGACTTTATCGTAAGCTTTTTCCAAATCAATAAAAATCAAATGTAGGTTTTCCTTTCTCTCTTTAAATTTTTCCATTAAACTTGTTAATAAATGAATGTCTTCTATAGTAGATCTACCTGGCATAAAACCAAACTAATTCTCTGATACCTTACTATTATGGCGTAACCTTTGTTCGATCACCCTCTCCCAAAGTTTTAAAGTATGACTCATTAATTTAATTCCTCTATAATTGGCATAATTTTGTACATCGCCTTTATTCTTATAAATAGGTACTAATATACTGTTTTTTCATTTATTTGGCATCCTTTTAGTTTTCAAAATTATATTAAACAATTTAGTGAGCCAAGAAACTCTTATCTCCTAAACACTTCCAAATATCTATTGAGATGTTATCTGGTTCTACTGCTTTTTTATACTTTATCTTCTTTAAAGCTTTCCAGACTTCAGCTTTACTAATACGTCGGATGTAGAAGTAATTTTTACTTTCTTTTAGGGTGCTGAATTCTATAAGATCAATTGAATTTTCACAATCTTCATTGAAAAGCTGTTGAAAGTAACTCATTCATCTATCTTTGAAATCTTCTTCCAAAATAGTAGACGTCCTATATCAGGAGAAAATGAGAGTGTATGCTCAAAGAAGGTTCGTCTTCAAAAGATTGTCATATGAGAAAAGACATTCAATTAGAAGGATGGTCTGCACAATGATCAAGGACAGATTGTGATCTCGGCAGATCATGCAAAGGAAGAAATACTACCATTGTTTCCGAATTTATTGGAGAGTCATCAACCTCCAAAATCCCAAGCTGGAGGGAAAGGCGTAAAGCATCTGCTAGTCAGAGAATGGCAAAAGTAGCTTAAGCAGAGCACTTAATCCCAAAAGTTGAGTAACAAACAATTATTTCTGTCCCAACATCAAATATGTTTGGCTTGGTAAAGACTGTTAAAAGAAACAATATGACTGTAGTCCTCAAGGCCTCTATTGCAGCACGAGCACCTGTCAAAGTAGTTCTTTAACAAGAAAGAAAAGGAAGGATATTGAACTTTAAAATTTATAACGTGCTTAGACAAGTGAAAGAACGAAACTGCATCGACAACAAAGACAAGGAGATAGATATCAGCATGGCAAGGCCAAACAATGATGAGCTGTATCCGCAAAGAAGAGAGCAAGTTGGAGAATTCCCTTTCCTTGCACGACGAAGCTTCGAAGAAAATCTACTATGGTGAACATCAAAGGGATGTCTGGATGCCTTTCTGCGGGTTCCCACCCCTTGAGAGGTGTACATTGTTAGTTTATTAATAAGAGAATTTCACTATGACAATGAGCACAACGATGAATACCATATCAACAGATTTGGATATAGAAGGTCCCATCAAATTTGAGTTCAAAAAACAGATAAGTGTAAGGGTAAATATCATGGGTTCACTCTGCTAAATAATCTTGATGAAGTGAACAATCATGAAAAGTCCCCAGATGAAGTTAGTCAATCTCAATAAAAGGAAGATAAAAATCCTCAAAAAATTTAGATCATGAATGAAGCCGAGATAGAAAGCCTCTTTTGGGTAAAGAAATGAGATGAAAACAGGAAGGGCAAAGAAGCTCTAGATGAAAATTCTAAAGAATTACCCTCACAATCACATCCAAACTATAAAGTTCATACGATGTGTGTTGTAAGGACAAGAATTAATAAGGGTGCATCACCACCTCAAGAACCAACTTACCCGAAGGAAATAATGAGCAAATCGCGCGTGAAGAAGGTAACATCGAAGTAGAAGAGAAAGTGACTCTAATTCCCACTACTCGTCTTCAACAATTGGAAAAACAAACTCAAATGCAGAAAAGTGAGCTTAAAGTATTGGACGATCGTATAGAGCGAATGGAACTTTTGATAAAACTATTATGCTCGCATCTCGAAGGAATTATTAGCGTGCAACCTTGGGTAACAGAAATTTCATCCTCGGGGAACTCCCAAATGCCTGATCAAAAGAATAATAACTCTGTCTTCAGTAAATCGAACATAAGGCCATCTTTAAGCAATATGCAAGATACCCAGACAAGAGAATATAGGAACATGTTAATGCAGAAAGCTTGCTGACACAAGTTGAAAGGATGGTAAAAGCTTTTTCGGCTTCAGAAAGACAAGATGCAAGAGTGAAGATATGGAGGCCTTATCCGGCCGAGTACGATAATTTAAAATACCCACAGTTGTATAACGTCCCTAAATTCAATGTGTTTGATGGAACCAGAAATCCACAATAGCACATAGCCTAGTTTAGAGTAGCGTGCTGTGATACTAGAGACAATGATGTTTACTTGTTAAGACAGTTTGTCAGTAGCATATTAAAAGTAGCTTTTGAATGGTATTCAAAGTTGCCTAAAGGTTTGATAATAACTTTTGCGAAGTTAGAAGATTTACTTGTCAGAAGATTCGACAGTACTAGAGAGAAGGTGACACTGGCAGATCTCTCTAGAGAACAACAAAATAAAAACGAAACAGTAACCAAATTCGTGGCTAAGTGACAGAATATGAGTCTGAAGTGTGATAAGCCACCTTCAGATGATTAAGCTGTCGAATTAGTCATAACTAAGCTAGAACATGCTATGGCAACGTTTGTGCAAACAATGCTAACTGCATCGTTCCAACAATTACTTGACAAGGTTGCTACTTATGAGATAATCAATCCACAAAAACATGAAGTTGGCTTTGAACGAACTAAAAAGCAAAAACCACATGAAATAGGAAAGTCTGAAGCTTATATAGTAGACAAAGAAGAAAGGAATATACAATTAAAACTCCTCTGCCACAAAGTAATCCCTTAGCCACCAGGCAAATCTATGAAGAAAAAAGAAGACCCTTAGAAGATAAAAAAAAATAAGACGTACTCCTTCAGAAAGGATTGTGTCAAGAAATTATTTCTTTCAAGCACTGAAAGCAAGTTTAAAGTTGCCAAAGCCAAAAAGGCTAGAAGAAGTTAATAAAACAAATGATCCAAACTATTGCCCGTATCATAGATGCGTCAGCCATCCCATTGAAGATTATTTTGTTTTCAAAGATTGGCTTAAAAAGTAGTATCAAAGTGGACAATGCACATTATCTGATAAAGTATTAGTTAGTCCGTCAAAAGAGATTGTTAATATGATCACGATTGCTTGAGAAAAGGGAGAACCAGAAGAAGAATGGGACATGGTCGTCTCAAAAAAGGACTCACAAACTAATAAAGCAATTAAAGGGAAACAATGTCATTCATTGGCAAATCCCAACACAGCCTGTCCATAAAAAGTGAGCTCAAAGAACCCCTACTATAAGCAAAAAATTTGTTAGACAACAATAGGCATCCCCAATGCAATAAGATGTGATTATTTGGTCAAAAGAGAATAAGATAAACAGCAAAAACAAAGACCAGTTAATATGTCAAAGCAATGTCCAAGAAAAGAAAACGATTGAAACAAAAGCATGTAGAACCGCCATTCAATTGACAGATTATATGGACAATTTAGCTGCTATTAAAGAAACCAAGTTACCTATGAGTAACAATGGCACGAAGAAGGCTGGTTCCTACCATGTGATAAAAAGGGAAAGAAACGAACCCAAGAATCATGTCGTAATTGCCCCCGAAAATGAAAAAAAGTTTTTATCAAAATCAAAACTAGATAAAATGTCATTAATTGTCCCTGAAAGACGAGACACAACCTTGAGAAATTGTGCAAGGAAGTGATACTGAGTTTACTTCCTCGGAAGAAATGTTTGGGTCCCCCAGTAATAAAGATTCACACTCAATAAGCTGCAAAGTCAAACAACTGATAGAGGGAGCTAAAGAAAGCTTAATAACCGGGGTAATTACTCGAAGTAGAGCTGCTCATAAGCAAGCGAACGAAAAAGAAAATTATAATAAACAAGAGGACGTGTCCCTCACAACCTCAAGAAAAAGAAAATGCTGGCAAAAAAGTGAATTATAATGTCTTGACGCATCTTAAAAAATTACCCGCATCACTTAGTATATACATTGCATTGATAATGTCAAAAGACTTACGAGAAAGCCAAGGCTTTGTAAGAGCCAGAACACTTTTAGACCTTCTTTGCAAAGGAGAACATGCAAGAAGCCATATCAACAGTCCAGCCGTCCATAATAACCTTCTCAGATGAAGACGTATTAGGAACAATCGAACACAATCGACCATTATATTTCTCCGATGAATGTAACGGGATTAAAGTCGATAGAATCTTTATCAATAATGGATCCTCTATTAACCTAATGAATTTAGAAGCATTGGAAAGTGTTTGCTTATAAGCAAAACACCTACTAATGAGTGATGGTATTAAATTACGAGGCTTTAATGAAAAATAAAAATCCATAGGGACGTGTACTTTACCACTTAAAGTCGGAGTTAAATGTTCTCGTGAAATTATTGATGCCCTGACTTTTTTTCGATTTCTCCTAAGAAGACCATGGTTGCACGAATACGGGATTATCCCGTCAATATTGTATCAATGCATGAAGTACTGCGAAGAGGGTTAAGAATATGCCATAAAAGCCGACATACAGCCTTTCACCATTAATAAAATCGGGATGTATGATGATGCTAAATACTTTGTGATGAAAGAGGTAGAGGATCTTTCTGTGTCTAAAGAAGATGGAACAAGAACAAAATGGAAGAATTGAGAAAAAGTACCTTACTGATAAGAGCACCCCTAAAGTATTATCTGGGAAGCGATATTGAAGAAGAAGATAGTGAGAAAATCTTGTTCCTGTGTAAAGGAACCCCTCAAAAGCCTGAAATAATAGAAACCTTAGAGTCGGTCACAGTCATATTGCCCTACTCAACTGAACCAATAGCAAAAGAAAATATTCATGTCATCCCGGTACCGAAAGGACTGGTAAAGGAACTCACTCCATATTACGACCAAACGACGGTCGAACTACAAACTATGTATTTGTCTGCTTGCCCTGGAAAGCAAGAAAAGTCAATACTCTTTTATAAAGGAGAATGTTAGAGGTCCTCCGAACTAAATAACTCGTTTGCATATTTAGAGGTTGACAATGATTGGTCACTGCTTCTAGTGCTAGGCTTGCCAAAACACCTCCTTGAGTTGATGAAAAAGCAGGGCTTGCATAGAAGTTGGCCTCACAGTGAAATCCAATCATTTGGAGAGATATGGTCTCGGCAACGCAGGGCTTTTGATTCCAAGAGCTGAGATATCCTCCTTGCAAAGATTAAAAAGAACATGAGCACAGGTGTTGCGTAATCATAACAGGCACATCAACAAATGAAGAAGCCTCACCAGAAAAAAAACCTTCTCCCTGCTTCTGATAAATTCAAAGAAGAAGGTAAAGCGACAGTTGATAAGCTAAAAGAAATTAACTTGGGGACTAAGGCCTACATTTGTAAGCAGCCTATGTCTAAAGAAGAAACACAACAATTTACGTTGCTATTACAAGAATTTAAAGACTGCTTCGCTTGGAATTACGCAAAAATGCCAGGGTTGTCTCCTGAGGTAGCAATACATCGACTAGCGATAAACCCCCAAGCGTCCCCAATAAAACAGGCTCCAAGAAGAATGTGACTAAAAGTTGAAACAAAGGTTGTGGCCAAGATCGAGAAGCTCATGGAGGCCGGTTTTATTCGAGAAGAAAAATATGCCAACTGGATTGCCAATATCGTTCCTATGAACAAGAAAAATAGACAAATATGCGTCTGCATTGATTTTCGCGACCAAATAAGGCATGTCTGAAGTTGTTTTTCCATTACCAATAATAGAACTGATAATACACGATACGTCAACACAGGATATTTCCTTCATGGATGGTTTTTTGAGTTATAATCAAATCAAGATGGTATTCGAAGATGAGAAGCATACAGCGTTCAGAACTCCTATCAACATTTTCTGTTATATTGTAATGTCATTTGAGCTTAAGAATGCTGAAGCAACCTATCAAACGGCAATGACAAAGATATTTCATGACTTAATTCATGACAAAGTTGAATGTTATATGGATGATTTGGTTGTCAAAAATAAGGATAGTCACAATTATGTGGAAGACCTCAAGACTGCATTTAAAAGATTATGACAATATAATTTTAAGATGAACCCCCTGAAATATGCATTTGAGCTATCTTCTGGAAAATTCTTAGGATTTATGGTCCGGCATAGGGGCATAGAAATAGATCTATCTAAAATTAAAATGATCATAGATATGCCTCCACCGACTAACCTAAAACAATTAAGAGCCTTGCAAGGACGTCTAGCGTATATAGGACGTTTTATTTCTAATTTGTCAGGAAGATACAACTATTTGGGTAGCTCATGAAGAAAGAATACTCCTTTCGAATGGGATAATGAATGTCAAAAAACTTGTGATAGTTTTAAACAATATTTGATGAGCCCTCCAGTCTTAGCTGCTCCTATGCTACGACAGCCCTCAATGAATCTCTGGGAGCACTTTTGGCTCAACACAATGAAGAAAATAAAGAAATTGCTCTATACTACCTCAGCCGACGTATGATTAGGGTTAAAAGAAGCATTGCTTAGCATTAATATTCACCGTCCAAAAGCTCCAACACTATTTGCTGGCTCATAAGGTCGCATTGATATCAAGAATAGATCCGTTGAAGTTCTTGATAACTCAGCCGATGCTAACAGGAAGGCTAGCGCGATGGGCAATGTTATTGGACCAATCCAATATTTCTTTTATTCCTCAGAAAGCTGTAAAGGGACAGGCACTTACGGACTTCCTGACAACACACGCCCTCCCGGCAAACTTACCTCTAAATGATGAACTGCCTGACGAATGAATTCTTGGAATTATCCAAGATGAGAAAACGTTTGCTTGAGAACTGTATTTCAATGGTTCATTCTTCTTTAAATATTTGCAGTACTTCAATTCACCCATTGTCAGGGCTGGCATTTGACAATCTTTGTCGCCCCGCAAAAAGGGATAATACGATACCTATATGGTTTAGTTGAACTATGCACTAATAATGAGACTGAGTATGAAGCACTGATTACGAGGCTTAAACTCGTAATCGAAATGGAATTTAGGAACTTTGGATATATAACGATCCACAATTGGTCATAAATTAAAATAAAAATAACTACAAAGTCAATTAGCTTCTACTAGTAAAATATTACAAGAAAGCTATTCAGCTACTTTGACAGACACTGAAGTATGCTATTGCGAGGATATCCCGAATAGAAAACAGTCAAGCAGATGCATTAGCTCGCTTGGCCAAGGAGATGACAATTATTAAAGAAGAGCCTGTATTAGTAATGGTGTGAATCAAAAGAATTTTGTATTTTACCATCGTCAATATGACAGAAGGATGTACGCTCCGATATGAAGATGAGTAATAAGAAATCGATAAAAACTTAGAACAAGACGAACGGAGGGATGCAAGCTAAGACTCAGAAGGACAGTGGTATCTGTTGAGAACACAAATGACTGAAGAAAACCCTTTATTGATTTTCTTAAGGAGGGTAGACTCCCGCAAGAGCCCTCATTAGTATTCCAAATAAAGAAAAGGGCAATACATTTTCCCTATGTGTCTGAGGTTCTGTATAAAAGTTCCTTCAACCAACTTTGGCTGCGATATTTATGCTCAGAAGAGGCCAAAAAAGTCATTAACGAAGTACATAGACTTATGTGGGGCCCATCAATCAGGAGTTTGAAATTACTAGGGTAATCAAGAGTTTGAAATTACTCATAGCATATGTACGTATAGCTTGTGTCACTGCTTTGATCAAAACTTCCTTTCCCTCCATTGAAACTTGTCTTTGATATCTTTAAAAGTGTTCTTTCTCTGCCCACCATAGCCAGAAGGCCTTGATATTTATCTAAATTTCCTTCTTCTGAAACTTTCATAAGATTTATGATGAACTTCTTGTTCTCCGAAGAAGTGTTTCTACTAAAGAAGGGCCTCAAATTGTCAAAATTTATTTGTTGATCGGAGACTTTTCCATATTCTTCTAAAATACTCTTGATTCTCTAGGCCTCCTCCTTGCATGCTCTAAAGGAAAGGATATTGTCATCTGCAAAAACAAGTGAGATATATCTAGACTTCTCTTGCTAGCCCGAATGCCATGAATGTTCTTGTTTTTCTCCTTTTTGTCTAGAAGAATGGTAAGTCCCTCTCATGAATGAGGAATAAGAAGAGGGAGAGAGGTTCACTTTGTCTGCGGACTGATACTTCCAAATCTAGCACCATTTAGAGTGAAGTTGTATGTAACTAAAGAGATGCATTCAAGAATGAGGTCAGTAAACTTGCGTGGAAAAGCCAATGCCTCCATCATCTTCTCCATGAAGAACCATTCCACTTGGTTGTAGGACTTGCTCATGTCGAGTTTTAGAGTGCAGAATCCCCACGAGCCTTTCTTCCTTCATCTCATGGCATGAAGGCTTCGTCAGGTTGAAGTATGTGTTACGGAGATTTTAAATTTTTTTGAGATGGAGATAAAGAAAATTATTTTTAATATTATCATATGAAAAAGGTTATTTAATTATTTAGGATTGTGATAGATATGAAATGAAATTGATGTCAATGTAGGATAAGAAATAATGTTGAGTCTTAAGATTGGGATTTATGTAAGATGTGAAATAAAATTGATTTTTAATATTTAAATTCTTGTATGATGTGAAATAAATATAAAATATTAATGAAAGTATGTTTTGAGAAATTTGAGAGTTTTTTAAGTCCAAAGCAAACGAGGTTGAAGAGACGCATTAGCTATTATAATATTGTTAGTGGTTAGACGTTTAGGCGTAAGGGCACTTTGATTCTCCTAAATGATGCTAGGGAGGACACATTTGAGACAATTACCAAGGTTTTTGCTATAACCTCATAAAGCACATTGCAAAGATTAATCGGATGAAAGCTCTTCATTTGATTGGCACTCAGCTGCTTTCGGATCATCACTATGTTTGTATAGTTAATATCCCAAAGACTCTTCCCTTCATTGAGCATCTTCAAACAATAATTGAGTCCATCCCCTCCAACGATGTCCCAAAATATCTGGTAGAAGATGGCATGAAAATTGTCGGGTCCCAGCACCTTAGTTGGATGGAGTTGGAATGAAGCTTTCTTGACTTCTTCTTTACTGTACTCCTTGTTGAAGCATCTCAATCAAGTCCCTGAATATAGTCTTTTGGATTCCCGATGTTATAGACCTTGCCTCCTTGGAACTTGTGGATGTGAATAAATTGTTGAAGTAGTTAATAATAATCTTGCGCATCCATTGCATCTCCTTATGAATCCTTCCTTCCTCATTATAGAGGCAGTGAAAATGCTTTCATTTCCTTCTCTGGTTTGCCACCAAATGGAAGAACTTAGTGTTATGATCACCACTTTTAAGCCATTCAACTCGTGCCCTTTGTCTCCCACATAAGCTCCTCTCTTTCGAGTAGTTCATTAAGAACGATTTGCAATTGTTTTTCTCTTCCTTGTTCCACAATGATCTGACAATGAGTGAGCATGATTGATTTGATAATTAGGAAACATTCGCAGCCAATTCGAGGATCATATCATTCCCAGACCTTCCATTCCACCAAGTATATGGACCTCCATCGAAACTGAGGTCGAGCAGCCCTCAAAAATCTATTGTTTCCCTAAACATCTCCACTTTCCTGTCATCCCTTGAGAGGCCCCTGCACTTTTCTGAGTGTAGGATTTCATTGCAATTGATTCAATACTTGCTAAGAGAGATATTTCCGAAATTCAATGGAATCCCCATAAAAACTAGTAAATCTCCACTGCGAAGAGTCATGATGCATAGTGACAACCACGTCAATATGATACCTGGAGAATCTTTGGAGGGAAACATCCAAAGTTTCCTTCCACATGATCCCAATACCACCCCTTCGTCCAATACTATCAACAGCAAACGCAGATGCATAGCCACACATCAATTTCACCCTATCGAATTCATATCTAAACAATTTTGGTTCCAACAGGAAGACCAACTGAGGCTCAATTGGTCCTTTAGCTCTAAACCATTCCTCATGATATATCAGCTTTTCACGTCATTGTAGCTATATGGTTGGTGGCTTTGTGGGTTATTTTTAAGAAAATGTGGGCATTTTTGTTCTTGATAATTCTATTGTGTACAGTGGCTAGATTATATTATTATGTATTCTGAACTATATATAATCTTAATAGCTAATATTTACCATGGTTGTATGCAACAAATCCAGCACATAGTTATATGTAAATGTATTGTACCAACTTAAGATCTGGAGTTTGTTAATCAGGTTCAGTTAATAGTTCTAATCATTTATTGAATGTTATTATTTTAAATGTCACAGGAAGCAAGGGCTCTTCTTGGGAGGCTGGAATTTCAGAGAGGTAATATAGAAGCCACGCTTCGAGTATTTGATGGAGTGGATCTCCAAGCTGCAATGCAACGTCTTCAACCCTCTCTTTCTGAAAAATTTTCTCCAGTTTCTTCAAGGAGATCCCATTCTCATGGTGATTCATTGCATATAGGGTCTCATCCTGGTGCTAACCTTGTTCTTGAAGCAATTTACTTGAAGTCTGCTTCTTTGCAAAAACTTGGCAGAGCCATTGGTAATATAGCTTAATATTTTCATTTTCATTATTTTGCATTAGATACTGTTTCTCTGGTCCTATGTCATATGTGTCATATTTTGGTCTTTTTTTTAAGCCTTTTTTTCTGGCCATTACAGATGCTGCTCAAGAATGCAAAGGTTTACTTGATTCTGTGGAGAAGATATTTCAAAATGGAGCCACAGATCTTGCAGTTGACATTAAGCTGCTAGACACCATTAGCAAGGCTGTGGAGCTCCTTCCAGAACTCTGGAAGCAAGCTGGGGAGACTCAGGAGGCTCTTGCTACCTACAGGAGGGTTCTCCTCAATCAATGGAACCTGGATGATGAGACCTACGCAAGAATTCAGAAAAGGTTTGCTGTATTATTACTACATGGTGGCTTAGAAGTTGATCCCCTCATTTTTCCAACACAAATTGATGGTTATTTTATCCCCAAGAATAATCTAGAAGAGGCTATTTTGATTTTGATGATACTACTAAAGAAATGGCACCTTGGTAAGATCCCATGGGATCCTTCTATAGTGGAGCATCTAAACTTTGCGCTTTCTATATGCGACCAGACTTCTCACTTGGCAAAACAATTAGAAGAACTTAAACCTGGAACATACCATCGCTGTGATAGGTGGAATGATTTGGCTCTTTGCTACAGTGGAGCTAAACAGGACATGGCTGCATTGAACTTATTGAGAAAGTCCTTAAACATACTTGAAAAACCAAATGACATGGTGGCTCTATTATTGGCTGCTAAGATCTGCAGCAAAGATTGTCTTCTTGCTGCCGAGGGAGTAGAGTATGCTCAGAGGGCTCTTGGGAATGCACAAGGAGTTGGACATCTAAAGAGTGTAGCTCTCTGTCTCCTCGGCATTTGCTTAGGTAAACAAGCCAAAGTAGCGTCCTCAGATCTTGAGAGATCTCATCTGCAAAATGAAGCCTTGACGTCATTGGATGAGGCAATTGTCCATGATCGTAGTAATCCTGACCTTGTATATCAACTTGGCCTTCAATATGCTGAACATCATAGCATGAGTGCTGCACTGCGATGTGTAAAAGATTTTATTGATGCCACTGGAGGATCAATTCCAAAGGGTTGGAGATTGCTTGCCTTGATTTTGTCAGCTCAGCAAAGGCTTCGTGAGGCTGAAGTTGTCACAGATGCAGCATTGGATGAGACCCCGAAGTTGGAACAAGGGCATTTACTTAGAATTAAAGCAAAGCTAAAGGTTGCTCAGTCTTCATATGTGGATGCTATAGAAACATATCGAGTCCTCCTTGCACTTATTCAGGCCCAAAGAAAGTCATATGCATCATTCAGGACTACTTCCACAGTTTGTATAGCTTGTGCTTCTATTTTTCTACCTTTGAAAAACCCCTAATGTTAAAATATTCTTTTGTACTTATTTTGCTTTTATGTACACCTTCGTATTTTCTTTATGAGTTGTGGAAAGTAACGAGATTGCATTCTTTTTCCTTTAGAACTTTTCTAATGAAATGTATTGATTATCAGGGGTCCTTTTTGACAGGTTTTGTTTTTCTCTTTGTTTTTTTTGAAACATCTTTGACAGGTTGAGGATGATAAATTCAGTGAATTTGAGGTGTGGCAAGACCTTGCTAATCTGTACTCAAGGCTTTCACACTGGAGTGATGCTGAGATATGTTTAGAGAAGGCCAGAGCATTGATGCCCTATTCTGCTTCGCCGCTAAACACTGAAGGTAAAAATCAAAGCCTTGCTCAATGTAAATAGTACACCTATTATCCCTTTGGGTGGTTTGTGGGTTGGGGGTGGTTTATGTTGAGTTATGGGTGTCAATAGTGGATAAGCTTGACAATTCGGATGAATTTCTAAAATTGCTTTTGTTGCGGGGTTGGTGTTAAATTATGGGTGTCAATGGCGGATCGAAACATAATGCTTCTTCTTCAGGTCAAGCTCGATAATTCTGATGCATTTTTGAAATTGCTTTGGGTTCAACTTGGTATAAGGTCAGCTCTGTTTCTGTATGTCATGCATTTTGTGGGGGAAAGTTCTGCTATAAATGAGTCTGATTGGTACTATCTAAATATTAATCGACACTGGTCTTGTCTTATTCAGGCCAACCCAGTTACTTCGTGTTTGAGTTCCTTTTCGCGGTTTTACATCTATTTCTGCATGCAACATCGGCACTATGATTAATTTGCTTTAGGTCAATTCATTTACAAGTTTATTTTGAAGTTGTTCAATGCTGACTCATCTCTTTTCCCCAAAAGCAGGGAACCAATTTTTGTTTCAATTTTTGCACAAACTCCTCAAGGAATGTTGCCCAAAAAGAACTTAATTATTCACCAATAACCCCAAACTTCTACTGGCCTATTTTTTTTGTTACCTTAAAATTTCTTTGCTGCAAACTTTTATGTTTTTCTCAGAAAGAAAAAGAATTCACAATTTTTCATTTTAACCTTATCCTCTTAACCAAAAAATAAATTTTTGTGAAGTCATAACCTTAAGCATCTTTAAATTTTTCCAAACCGCACGGGTTGATAAATATAACCAGCGCAGTTTGTTTTATAGCTGAATGTTTCTTATTAAGAACAATATTAGAACATGCATCATGATATGTTTCTTATTAATTTTAGCATTTCTCAATATAAAACAGTGCTTTACCAATTAAACTATTCATCAAGAACAGTATTTGAGGCAGTTTATATACTTTTCCCATTGTCTAGGTTGTATTTATGAAGCACTTAACCAGCCTAAACAAGCAATAGCTGCTTACAACAATGCTGTACAATTGGATATTGCTCATGCAACATCCAAGGTAGCAATTGGTGCTCTTCTATGGAAGTCAGGCTCCAAATCTGCAGCTACAGCAAGAGCATACCTCTCCGATGCTTTGCGGCTTGAGCCGGCTAATAGAATGGCCTGGTATAACCTTGGGATGCTTTACAGGGATGATGGAAGATTCACTGATGCTGTCGACTGCTTTCAGGCAGCATCAATGCTGGAAGAATCTGAACCAGTGGAGAGTTTTGATATGATTACTTGAAGCTCTGTCTCGTTCTCTTCTCATTTTATCTTTCATGTTTCATAATCAGTCTATTGCATTGCAATTGAGAATTATATTTAACAAATGATCCAGTTCAAATGAAAATTCTATGTTTGTTATTGTAATGTTAGCTTTGTATGACAGATCAATAGAGCTATCTCAGTTTCAAGAACTTCACTATGTATTCAGTATCAGGTACTCCATTCTCTGACGTAATCGTCTCCTCATTTAATGGAAGCATTCAAGCAACCACTCGACACCTTAGGGGCATAATCTCCAGCCGTGACGAGGACGAGCTAACGGTTGCCATGCTGATCTCTAAAAATACCCTTTTCTTCTCAACGATGGTGAAGGTATTAAGTTCATCTGATATTACTTTCTTGTTTACAGTAGTTCTAAATTTTTCTTGAGATAGTGAAATATTCTATAGCTTTTGGGATTCATCATAATCACCTCTTTCACATGCATGAATTTCCGTAGGCCCTTTTTCCTTTACTCTCTCTATAATTTTCATTAATTTGTTCCATCCTGCAACCTTATGCATGCAAATTTAACCTCCCATCAGCCGTGCTGACAGGATCTTTGGGCACGCAAATAAAGCAGTAGTAAGCAATTAAAAAGCCTTGAATTTTAGTTTTCATTCCATTTTAGGGATTTTTGATAAAATTTTCATAACAAATTATTGTAACTTCAGTTCAGTTAATGGATTTGAAGCTAAATAATTCCATTAATTGATGCAATTGTTCTCCAAACTATCAGCTTAGATGGTTTGGACATATAGCATACCTCTAGATGAAGTAGTTGACACCTCTCTTCAACTTCAGCTGCTAACAACACTCTTCAACCCATGTAATCTTATTTATGTTTACATGACTTCCATTGCGCATCTCCAAGATCAATTGAAGCATAGCGAATTCCTGGGAATGCACAGTCAATTTTTGAAAAATAGAAAATCATCGCATACCAAAAAGTTTTATTTGATTCCCTTTTTTCTGAAATCTTCTTCGTCATAGTAGAACTTATTAATGTTGAATCACGACTTCCATTTTTATTATTGTTAACAAGCATGCGCGTCATCTAAGGTTAATTATAGTTTTATTTAGGGGGATTTAGTTCAATGTTATTTTAATATTGTCATGTTATATAGAGAAAATAATTATTTGGTTTGATGATATATGTTGATAACCTTCTAAAGGTTGTGGAAATGTTAAGATGATATTTAAATGTTATGACATTTATATACCATGATATAATATCTAATACTAAACCAAACTCCCCCTTAGTGATGATTGGATAATAGACTCAGGCTTATTTAATCGCATCACTAGATATCAAAACAAGTTGTTAAGTTTGGCAAAATATGGACGAGAAGTGGTTGTCACCAAGAACAACTCAAGGTTTCCTGTCACCCACCAAAGGCAAATAGTGATAATACTTTGTTTCAACTCACACAAGGTCAAGCTACAATATGTGTTTCATGTGTAGGAAATGAAGAACCTATAATCGGTATCACTATTCAAAATATTAGGCGACTATGTAGTGTTTGGCTCAAATGATGTTAAGGTGTATGGAATTTGAAGTCCACTGGTGCACCAACCATGGAGGGACAATCTATTTATATAGGTCACCCATCACTCACATTGATATCATTATCATCTCCATTCCTGAGCATACATATTTTATGTATTTGTACGTTGGTAGAGTATCTTTATTATTTTTTAATAGGTTGTATGGGTTGTATATGATGGAAGAGTTCAAGAAGTGAATACAACAAAAGGAGAACATATGGTCGGATAATCTAGTCCACCTCCACCTAGACTCACCAGACTGAGTTTTGGGATGGCACAATATTGTTGGATGATACTCTTTTCACCCAAATAGTCCTAGCTAATATTAGTTAGATTGTTCGTCCTTGAACTGGATTGTCAACTTTTCGTATAAGGGAGAAGTTACACGAAGAGTGCTCACCTCCTTGGCCAGATAGTCTAACTTTTGCAATTACAGAATTGTATAGGTATTCAAATTTGAATTTCACCCACTTCACTAACAGTTAGAGGGAGTTCCAACCCAAGTAATGGGGGAATAGAGCCTTTAAGAGGCTAGGTGGCATCCAAGTTGGGGGAGACACTTTTGGTGAAGAATTTTGATGTATTAAAGACTATATTACACTAGAAATGCTATTGAAGGCTGAAAAACTAGGTGAATTCTAAGTGATTTTCGGAGCGAGGTAGGTGGCCAAAATTCCAAGGAGTAGATGTGCTACTCTCTTTGCATTCTAAATGTGCTTGGAGGTACCTTAGATTTAAATCCATTTTTTAAACATTTTCTCAATTATTTGTCAAAATTCCGAATACACATATTTTCTTTTTGGTTTATTCCATACACCTTGTATTTGTTGATATTCAGAGCGAAGTAGGTGGCCCTGTTTGTTTTGAAGTTAAAAATTAACTTGGTTTAATTTTAACTTGGCATATCACCACATATAAAATTTAATATTAAAAATTAATTTTATTTCAGATCCTATACACATTGTTAAAATAATGACTAACTTATATCACATCTCTCACATATCTCGACATAATAATTAACTTTATATCACATCCCTCACATATCTCAACATAATAACTAACTTTATTTTACATCATTCTCAACTTTTAATAACAAATATTTTTATTCAAGTTTAATTTTAACTTTGTTAAATTTAACCTTACAAACAAACAGACCCTTAGATTTTTTGAATTGTTGAAGTTGTTGTTTACTTGACTTATAAATGTTCTGTTTTTTGAAATTACAAGATTCTATTGAATGATTGTAACTTAGCGTTGTTTGTCTTTTTCATGTTTCATGTACTACTATGTGATAGGTTATATCTTGTGTTTAGTGCAATTTTATATTAAGTTTATGTTGATCTCTTATTTGATAACCATGATATTATACCTTTACATGTGGCATGGCATATAGATTAGAGAACAAAAGATAAAAGCCCAAATTTAAAAGATAGGAACCCTAATGTTTCTTTATATCAAATTCTAATTCATTTGTAATAAAAAAATAAATAAATTCTGGTTCATCCACTACATTTCCCCTTTTAATTAGAATTGCATCTCTAGAAAATTTTATTCCCTAGTAGAACAAAATCCCACCACCTACACTCTGTTTGGTAATAAGAAAAAAAGGAAGATGTAGTTGAAATTTTTAGTCATTTTTTGAAAAATGTGTATGATATGAAATAGAGTAAGTTGGTTATATTAAAAATTATGTATGATGTGAAATAAAATTGATTGATTTATTGAGAATTGTGTTGGATGTGAAATAAAGTGATTGTTTAATGTTAGAATTTGTGTGAGATGAGATGTAAAATAATTTTTTAAGTTTTTTTAAAATAAATTTAAGATTTTGGTCATTGATAATTTTAGTCATGATTTTTAGTCCATTGCTAAACAGGGCCTTTAGATCTTGTTATAGGCGGTCACTTTTAAATACCACCACCAACCGTCACCAATTAGCTTCTCTAATTCATCTGTAATCAAAAAATCCCCTTCTAATTAGAATTACATCTCTAGAAAAATTTTACTAACTGTTACTAGGAAAATTTGCACTTAAATCTTGTTATTGGTGGTCACTTTTAAAATCCCACCATCAACAATCACTCATTAGCTTCCATGAGGACTCAAAATTTGTGGCTAAAGACACTCCTTGGGCTCATCCACTTAGATGTTGTTGGATCTATAAAGGAGGCATCAATCCATAGGCTAGTGTCTATAATGATTTTGATTGATGATTTCTCTAGGTACATTTGGGTTTGTTTCATTAAAAAAAAAAAGAAATTTAAAAGCATTTATTAAGTGTTTACAAGCCACACCGTCCTAGCCGTCCATGTGGCAACTTGGTCAAAGAGGTAAAACTCCCTAATCGAAGTGCCAAGTTGAGATGATTTGGTCCAACCTCGACTTACTATATAACGTCCCGATTCCGGACGCCAAAATTTTTTTTAAAAAAAAATCTCAACTCAAATTCTTAAATGTCACAATTAAGAATTACCTTCAACTTCTCTTTCCTTGTCCCGTGATCCTTCTAGTGTCACACCTACCACCAAAAATGGCATGAGTCTGTTAATACAGACCCAGTAAATAAAATAATATCCAAAATAACAATAATCAATTCAACACTACATACAGATTGAATACATTTCATGTATTTAGAATTAAATCAGAAATTAAATTAATTTCTACTATAATAATTTCAATATGCAAGATACACTTTAAATATTATACTCTAATATCAATATCATAATCGTCTTTACTAGAAATAATAACTCCATTATTTATATTTTTGAGCCCCAAGTTTCTCAACTAATCACCTCAAATGCCTCAATCATTTTTTCATCAACCCAAAAGGACTTGGACGTCGTCGCGCCTAATCACATAAGTTAAGCTCGAGCTAGGCATGTATGATCGCTTGTGAGAAACCTGCCTTTTAACAATCATTATTTTTCCTTTCGAATCATGTATGCAAATTTTCATATTCTTTCTTTACTGGGTCAAAGACCTTCTTGTAATATTTATAAATTTTCATATTTTTTTTTTACTGGGTCAAAGACCTTCTTGTAATATCTCATCACTTTATTAATAATATTTACATTTCATATCATAAATCTTAACGACATAATATCAAATATAATATACATATTAATTATCATATTCTTCACGCACAATATGCTCAGAATCAATATCACATTAAGAATTAAGCATAAGGTTACAAACATCATACATAAAATAGAAATACATTTCACATAGTTCTACTGACTGACTGAAAAGATATTAATTACTTTCTTAAGTCCCATCAATTTATTTCTTTACTTGTTTTAATAACATATAAGGATCAACCTTAATAATTTTTTTCACTTCACAATAAATGAAAAGATCACTTGTCTGACCTCAATTGTGAGTTTTACTTACTCTTCATTCTTCTATTCTTATACATGTCCTTTTTTTAAACCGTTGCAGACTCCTTTCTATACTAAGATAAAAATATAATTTTTTTTTCTATTCAGCTCATATATGAAAATAAATATAAATCTTTTTGTTTTTCACATATCTAATCATGAAATTGATTCTTATTCAAATCTAATCAAATATCATCTTTTTCTCTAATCATTTATTTGAATCCAAATTAGAATATAAATTATACTTAAATTAAGTCCCAATTTACCAACCAGATTATTCACTTTAACCAATCAGCTGCTTATTTAATAATATAATCTTCAATTTAATCTCATATACTCTCAATCAATTTATTTCTAATTTTTCTTAGTTTTTACATCATACATCCCATAAAGACACGTCTACTAAAAATTTCTTAGTAATTCGAAATTCACTTAATAGATCAAAACATCAATAAAAAATAGCCAGGGAATTTATTACAAAATTCTACCAAATTAATTCATTCTCAAAAATATCATCATTTCCCATGTTCTTGTAATATTAAATTATATTCACAACATAATATTAAATCAACATCAATTTTAGGTAAAGAATTATTTATCAATTTATCATTTAAATAAAGCTTAGAATATGTCATTTATTCTCCTTTTTCTTCATCTTCCTTTTTTCCTCCTTCTACTTCTCCTTTTCCTTCTCCTCCTCTCTGTTTTCTTACAGCTGGCGCTGCTCCTGCTGCTGCTTGAGCTCGGCGGAAACCAGCGAATGTACAGAAGCGGGCGCGGGCAGAGAGAAACCGAGAGGGAGAGTATCTCTCCAAGCGCAAGCGACACGCGGAAAAGGCAGAGCGAAGGCGGTTCTAGTGGCATGTTTATGCCATTTAATGGGAAAAATTGTAATTTAGTCTCTCTATTTTCTTTTTCATATAAATAGCTCTAAAATCATTTATTTTAGGTCTAAAATCTTTTATTTTCAGTTCAAATCAACTTTAATTTTTAAACTTCAAATCAAATTTTGTTTTAATTTCTTTTAACTTCAAATCAAATTCCAGGATATCACATACTAGGTCACCCAAAAAATGCCCTATTTCACTAAAATCCCATGGAAACCTACCTCGAGCATATCCAAAAAAATAAGCTCATCTACGATGAAGTGCTTCCCCAATATTCACTCTGTGTGGCTAATCCTCCAAGCAACTTTCTACATCCCAAAAGAAGATTATTTTAAGCTCTCATGCCAATCCCTGGATTGCCCGAAGAATCTCCTCGGGATCAGTCCATGGTACAAGTTATTGTTGCATTTGGATCCGCACTTCTTGATCTGGACCGTCCACGTAGGAGCTTGCGTGGAATCCACGTAAGCAATGCCTCCACGTCAAACAAGAGATGCATTATCCCGAACTGCGGACGACGAAGAGCGCAAGGCGAAAAGTAAGGGCCTGATCTGACAGACGCCCGACCGTTGGGAACCGTACTGCTCTGGCAGAGGGAGCGGTTTTCCCGCTGACAGGTCGTACCCCTGTACATCATACAGCAGAGATCAGATAGTAGCTCTCTGCAGGCATTAAATGAGCCGTCACTAGGATTGTAGATTATTCGGCTGAAGTGACTAGACAGAGCAGACCAGGGTATATATACCTCATGTAAACAGCCTTCAAGAGGGGGCTGAGATCCAAAAAAAATTCTTTGAGCATACTGTAACCAAAAAGAAAAGTAATTCTAGTGATCTTTCAAGCCTCTTCGAAAAGGAGCTTTGGTTTTTCCGCCAGCCGGTTTTCCACGTAAAAAATCTTGATTGTTTCCCGTCATAACAGTTATAGAAGGATCAATTCGTGCCAAATCTTCTATAATAAGTGGTGATCGTAGATACATAGCAAACACAACCAACTAACGATGGATGTGTTAACAACTTTTCAGAAACACCTCAGCCACTCAACCAATGCAATGTTGTTTCACTTTTCTGTAAATACAAGACCCATCTTTAGAGAAACACAAATTGAATGCTTTTATTGGCTGATCGAAGTATCTAGTTAGCCGACTGAATCATTCATTCAGTCACTATATAAATAGATATTAGGTAAGTATTTATTAAAAAAATAAGTATAACTTAAAATTAAGTAAATATTAATTAGAAAAAAAAATATAATTATAAATAATACTTAATTAATTTTAAGTTATATTTATTTTTTTAAATAAATATTTACTTAATTTAGTTACTAAAAATATTAAGAATAATTACCTACATGCCACACAATTTAGTTTTATTTATGCATTATCCATCCATTTTTAGTTAATTACGCTATGCATACTCAAAACATTATAAAATTTTACATACACATATTTTAACTTATTTCTATTATAATGAGTAATCATAATTTTTCAATAACCTAATTATAGTTAGATTAAAAAAATCTGGGTCGTTCTTCATATTATTTTAAGAATATTTAAATCTATTTTGAGTGAAAATCTTAAAATCTTAATATTTAGGTGGCGACAAAGAAAGGAGATATTCGTGATGTGAATTGATATTAGGACAAATCAATGTTTTAGTGTAGTATTGAGATATAATTTTAATAATTTATTAATAAATTTTTTTTTTTAAATAGATTTTGATTAAATTTTAACTCAAATGTGTGTATGTAAGATTTTATAATAATTTGAGTGTGCATAATATAATTAATTAAAAATAAATAAATAAAATATAAATAAAATAAAATTATGTGATGTGTAGATAATTATTTTAAAAATTATTGAGTCAGAGCGAATGGACAGTAATCGGACAGGTCGATCGGGAAAATTAACCTCGTTTATAATATTCCGCGCAAAACGGGGCGGCTCAGATGCGTGCGTGGCTCTCCGCGATTGGAGGAGGGACGCGGCGTCCGAAAATAATTTTTCCTCTCGCGCACAAGATCTCTCCGTCAATAGCGGCTTCGCATTGGAGCTTCCATCTCCCGTCTCCGTCATAGCTGACGCCAATCTAGGGTTTTCCAAACGCCGTCAGCGGGGTAATGGCGGACGAGGTGGAGGGATTGGCGTACTGGATCCAGTGGCAAGTGGCGGTCTGCGCTCTGATCGCCATTCTGCCGGGGGCTGCGGCGGTGGCGCTGATCATTCGGAAGGGAAGGCCGCCGCTGAGGGCGTCGGACCTCTGGGCGCCGTGCTGGGCTGAGCTCAGCCCTTTCTTGTTGCTGACCTACCGTGCCTCCGTCTTCTTGGTGATGTCGTGGGTGTTGAGCCAGACGGTACTCATCGACGGGGCCGGTGCCTTCTTCTTTTACACTCAGTAAGGATTTGTTTTCTTGGTTGATCCCGTTTCAGCAGTGCCTTCTACTTCTACATGGAGTGATGTTGTATAGTTAAGCAACAGAATATTCTTGAGATTATAGTTGAGATGCAGATGCTTAAATGGACGATTGGTTATATAAGAGTAGATGACATTAAAAAGGATTTTATAAGGGAAAGGGCGGGCATGTCACATGTAAAGGATAAAATGCATAGAGATGTTTAAGGTGTTTTTGGACTTTGCCTCATTGTTGACATCTAGAAAGTAGAATGTGAGGGTTCCAAGTTACAATAGAGGAGGGGGAAGTCCAAAATTAACTTGGAATATGTTCTGTAAGCATACCTTGACTGATTAGTGCTGGTAGAGAACATTGCTTCAATAAAAAAGTTGAATGGATAAGTGTAGCCGACACCAACTAGTATTGGATAAAGGCTTTGTTATTGATTTTATTTTTGTAATGTCATCTAGGCTCACAAAAAATGACATGGGATGTCATTGGAGATGCTAATTATTCACTTGCTCTTACTAGAGCATTACTTTAAGTAGAGTTAAATGCAAAAGAAAAATCCTTGTAGTTAGCCCTACTAGTTTAGCATTAAAGCTTGTTGTTGTTATATGTCATTAAGGTTACGGTTTGGTCAGGGGATACCTTTTACATTGAAGAGGTGATCAACAATAGTTAAACTCATGATCATTAGTTAAATTTTTTAATGTAGCTAAGGCCATAGTTGATTACATAGTCATCACACATGCTTTGCAATAGCCATATGTCCATTCCATCTTCTTTGTGAAAACTGGGCCATCTAGTTCTTGAAAATCTGCCATAATTGGAATAGCATGTATCTTGTCTTGGGGTTTGGCTAATGCATACCCTCCAAGTGCTTTTGTCTTAATTAGTAGTACTATTTGTGAGGAATAAGAATTGGAAGTCCTTTATCCCCTTTACTTTTTTATTTCTATGCACAATCCCCAATATATGATTTCCGAAAAACCATAATAAAGCCTCATAGGAGTTTGCCTTCCTATAAAAAAATTATGTGATCATATTATCGTTTAGGTCTCAACTGCTTTAGCTCTTCAAATGCACTAGAATAATGTTCATTAACTTATCTAACTCTGTGATTAGCAATGCAATATCTCCATCAAACACTCCATTTTCCATTTCAATAGAGAAAAAAGGTCAAATATGTAATATCAATGCTAAACTCATGGCTATTATTACCGCTTTTTTCTCCTTAGAAATTTGTGCCTTGGCGTGGGGTCACCTTTCAGGAGTAAGGTTTTTCCACTTAGTTGAAACTCCATCTTGTGATCCAAAAAGTTTTTTGTCGCCTTTTCATGTTCTTACAGCTCCCGAATTCCTTTTAACATTGTATTGTTTATGGAATATAAGTACTTCTATATTGAATGACATCCCTCTCAAGTTTCACTTTAAGTTTTTGACCACTTTTTCTTATGAAGCATAAAAAATCAACATCACATCTCAGCTAAACACATAGCATAAAACAATCTACCTTGGGAAAAGCTAAGCGAGGAACTTGAAAACCACTCATTCTGGAACTTTCTTCTCATCTATCTTTGACAACACCTTTTCAACAATTGCTCTACGGAAACCTTCTCTTTGACAATCTCTCAAGTGGGCATACAATCCTTTAGCCAATCTATCTGTTGGAAGCCTGTTGACCCTTATCAGTACATTAATCATTGAGCACCATGCTTTGGCTATAACCCTTCAAAGTTTGCATGGTTGAAGGAATGAGAAGTTGCACTCATGTATATACAAACATTTTTTTGCCCTTTTGAATATCTCCAACTGCACAGGCATAGGGGCTCTCCCCCCTTTAAGTTCTTCTTTCTGATTCACAATAACTTTATTGTTCATTCTCTATACTAACGTCCAAGCTCTCTTATTTCTCTTGTAATCAATACTCATTAATTATTTTAAACCTTCCTTGACTTGTGTTGTGGTTTTCTTCGCCTTTGGGTTTCTGCGTAACATTCTGGTCTCTATTTTATGTTCTTGCTTGTTTAGGCTAGCTCTCTCACTACCTTCATATCCAACAATGGGGATCTATATCAACAAAACCTGCGTCAACATTTGGTGCTTTCATTGTGATCTAACAAATTCTCACTCCTTTGATATTGTGGTTGATGAACAATGTAGCAAGGGCCAAGTTAACCTCATTATGTAGCGAAACAATCACCCGCTACCACAAGCACATTAGCAACTTCTGCAAGCCATTCGCATGCGACTTGTGCTTTGAACCAGTTGCTTTTCCAAAACTTGTCTTCCTTGTTAATTTTCTAGAGATGAAATTTTCCTCACGTGTCCTCGGATAGCTTTGCCATAGCAAATTGTAGCCAGCTCGCAACTAGTGGTAGTTTTGCCCTAACAATCTACCATAAAATGTGATTCTATAACCAAAGGTCGTGGCACAACAGCAGCTGGCGGTTGTTGATAATTGCAACATTATCACAAATGTAGGTTGCACAACCTGCGATGATGGTGCCACCACACACGATGTTGTAGCTGCCATGATGTCTCCTTGTCCTTTTCTAATGTCTTCTTAAGCGGTGGGGTCTTTAGAAGATCTCCCAGCTCCTCAAATCTCACCGCTCAAGGATGGTGTTCTTAGCAAATCACCATTTCCTTAGATGATGGAGCAAGATCTTCAAGTGTCACCCTCATCTCTTCTTGACCAGCATCGGGAAATATGGGGCTCATTCCAAACCCCACCTTGATTAGATCCCTCCGGATATTGCTTCTCCTAAACCCTTGTATGGGGCAGAGTTTTCTTTATCATTTGCTCCTCCTTAAGCGTCTTTTCTGGAGCTTAAGGGGAAGTGGACCTGGATGAACCGTAATGACCTCACTTCCTTGTGCCTCAGGCACCAAGCTTTTGAGCAATGAAGTCATGCTTCCTTCAAGAACCACATCTAAACCATAATGGCCTCTCTTCCTTGTGCTTCCTTCAAGTTTTGAAATAATTTGTCTATTAAGAATTTCCCTTGAATTATTTCTTCTGTTGCTTACTTTATGCAAAAGTTTGTTGACTATGAATAATACAGGTGATGTGCACGCTATGTTCTTATTTCAACTTCAGCAGTTCTTGCATGCTTTAGGAAACTTTTTTATTCAGTTGATTTCTAACACTGTGGTCTCATTCTTCTCTGAATTTATGATGTAGGTGGACATTCATGTTAGTCATCATATATTTTCTGGTACAGTTCTCTACCTATGTTCTTCAATTACTCTGAACTTTTGAATTAGTTCTGTAAATCTTACTTAGTAATGATAATTTTAAATCCCTTCATCTTGCTGTGTGGGCATGTACCATCTTCCAAATTGGCACCAGTATTCTTTAAAAACAATATTTATAGTGCCATCTTAAAAATAGTAACTTTTCAACTCATTATCTATGTATCTTATTTGCTTTCTTCCCATTTTAAAGGCAGTTATTTGTTGTATCCAGCTCCTAATTGTTGAATCAGTATTTTTAAAAGTAATAATTATTGTGCCCTTAAAAAGTCTAAACTTTTTACTGATTTATTTATTTACTTTTTTTAACTGATTTATTTATATAGTCAGTTTTCTTGTCATTAAAAACAATAAATTTTGTGCAGCTAAAAGAAAATATTTTGGCTCTTTCACTGCTTCATGTGATCATGTACAATTTCCTCATTTGAAGATTATTTTAATGTATTGCTGCCTTTAAAATCTTCTTTGTTAACGTTTTGTTTATAGATTGGAACTCTGATATCTGTTCAAGCTAGCTGGTATTATTTAAGAAGAAATAATAAGGAAATTGGGGGACCTAATGGATTACTTAAAGGTGACGTCATTCACAGTAATACAGACAATTTGAATCTTCAAGATGAAAAAGATGGTATCCGATTAACAAGCCATCGTGAAGGACAAATCCATGATGAAAGAGCTGGATTTTGGGGCCATGTAATGCTAATTGTGTATCAGGTTTGCCTTTAAACTTAACTTTAAAGATCTTAATATTCTTTCACAATAAAAAAAAGATCTTAATATTCTTCTATCAAAATAAAATGTTAATATTCAAATGCATAGCATCCCGTTTTTTTAACCTTTTGGTTGGCTTTATAGATCTTGTTAATCCCATTCAAGCTAAGATATGCATCATTAGAAACATTATATCTTTATAGGGTAATTTCATCCATGCCCCTAGATAGATTTACGATTCCACGTAGGTCCACAAAAATGAAAGATTTTTTTCATGTGGGTATCGTTTAATAGATTTTGTTTAATTTGATTGTTCAAATGCTGTTTAAAAAATTAAAGATATATATTTAAGTATTGAAAATATGTTTAACAATTTTTTATTACTATTTCAACATTAGTTTTCTTTTTTCTCTTTATCATCTCCTAAAATCATAATTTTAAAGCTTAACATGATTTTTTATTTTATTTTTAAAATAGTAACTTAATGGTCAAATTCAACGGAATCTGTCAAAAAAAATCCATATGGAAAAAATTTTGGGCCGAAAGAATTCAAACGACATGTTTTCGTCTTTATGAACCTGTGTAAAATTAGAGGTTTAGCTCATGAGCTTATATGAATTTTTTTTTTGTGATGGAAGAAACTATATGAAATTACTCTTATCTTTATTATGAATTTTTCTTAATGTTGAGGGAATAATTATGCGAACACACTATCAAAAAAAAAAAAACTATGTGAACACACAACTTTAGGTCTTATATGTGCAGTTATATTGCAGACTGTTGAGGTCTAGTTTTTTGTTTGTGCAATTATGAGCATGCGACTTTCTCTGTCACTTGAACTATGGTATTCAAACCATTTTGCTTATTTTACAGATAAGCGCAGGAGCCGTGATGTTAACAGATGTAGTCTTTTGGGGCCTTCTCGTGCCATTCATGACTGATGAGCATTTTAGGCTTAATTTGGTCAGTGAATTTTTCTTTAATCCATTTAATATAAGTATTATTCACATTACAGTCACCTATATGAAAATACAAATGCCACATTTTGATCTGCTAATACTCGATTAGTAGCAGATTATCAAACTGTTCAGGAGTGACCCATCTTTAATTACTTTTGCTTAAAATTTCTTTGTTGCACTATCCTATATAGTTCTATAACTAGTCTTAACATTCAAATAAAATAACAACAATTACAATGAGAATTAGTAACTTTTACACATTACCACTATATTGATTATTGCTGCATTATCTATCTAATTCTATTCTATTACTTTTTCCTTACATTGTCCTTATAGTGTTTCTGTGATGTACCTGGAAAATGTAAATAAATTTGGTGCGAGTCATAAACATAGTACATGAATCTAACTCAACATGCTAATAAAAGCGACTTACATACACAAGTACTAATATATAGCAGTTTCAAATTTTTAAATTTTTGTCTTACCTATGGACTTTATTTCACAGTCAATCATAACAGTAGCACTCCACAATAGAAGTGATAAGGGAATATAATCAAACATTGATCAGACAATCGTACATTACATATAATTCATCAAAATAGAATAAGCATGCATCATGCTCAACAATTTACAAATATATTTCATATCATTATGATTCTTCATTATTACTTATTTTAAGGCCCTCGACTTTTCTTTTAAAACGTATTCTTCCTTTTTTTCATAATTTTAGAATCTATTTCTACCCTAGTGCAGTGGTGAAACTCCCTATAGTCTATCTTCACCCTAGTGCAATGATGAAGTCCCCTCATTCATGATCGGATCATTGGACTTAACCTCACCTAGAGGAAGCCTCTCACGCATCTTCAATGCATTTTTATTTTCTTGATCATTTATTTCTCTGCAAGCATTATCTCATAACCATCACATCAACACGATTCATGTTCATCGTATGATTGTGTTAATCTTAACAATTCATAAATAAAATTATAAAACATTCAACACTAGAGCATATGAATGTAATTAATATAAAATCATGTGAACATATTCAATGTAAACATGTCATCATGAAAATAGTATGTTTTACTCTTTCGTGTTTAATTTATACACATGAAAAGTTAAATCCACTTACCTCTTCACTTGTTCAACAACTCGTTCCAAGAAATATGCCCTGAACAACACACAATACTTGCATATGTGAGTTTTCGATGAATAACTTGCTAAAAAAACTCTATTAGATATCCTAAGCCAGAGGATGGACCATCCTATCAATCCAGTCCAGCTAATTAGATGGTCTGGTTAGCAATGGACAACGCCAAGTAGACTGTTCAGTCTCCTTCCCTGCAAATTGAATTGCCTTCTTTACCTAATATCTTGTCCAATTCATGAGAAATGTGCGACGATACTTTGTATTGCCACAAATTTTAATCAATCATTACTCTCACAAATTTGGAGTAAAAGAGAGAGATAGAAAGAGAGAGAGAGGAAAGATAGAACCAAAAAGGAAAGAAGGAACATAGAGAACAAGAGAAAGAAATAGGGGTTAGTGAACCAAAGGAGGTGTGAAGGGAGGAAGTAGAAACAAAGCTTGTGATAGGAGAAGAGAATCAATTCTGCTTGCTCTCAATTCAGTTTTGAAACTAGTAGACTAATTTTCTTCCCTCTAGGACATATAAACTAGAGTTATATCCAATAAGAGATTGCGTTTTGAGATGAATGCCCTTCCATAAATCGGGGGTCATCTATTTATAAAATTTATAAAGCATATTATCAGTACTACTAGAGTACATCTACAGTGCTTCCACTTATTGCTACAGTACTAATATAGTAATTCCGTATTGCTATAGTATTTACTATTTTCATAGAATGTTGTCTTCCACTTCCATAGAATGCTCTTTTATTATGCTTTCATAGGATGCTCTGGCTTCCACTATCATTAAAGGAAGGGAAAATAAATATTGACTTTCTTAATAAATATAATCAGAACATAATATCGACTTTGGTGGCAACTGCAACTAATTATAAATCAGATATTCTCATGTTTTCGAAGACATAATATGATAAATGGTCTGTGGAAGATAATCGGAGGGTTACAATATAACTCCTCCTTAATATATATCATTCGAGATATAGTCTCATACATCTATAATATGAAAATATCTCTTCATAACATTGCAAAGAAACTTCAGCAAGAAGAAGAATACTCCAAATTTCGTCATCAACGGGGTGAAGAATTTCACTCGAAACAATATGGTGATCTATATCTTATATTGGAAATCATATACAAATTCAAAAATATAAAAACTCATCATAGGGCGAAAGCAACAAGGAAATGGTGTTTAAATAAGGTAATGACACTATTACCTAAGGACCTTCAAACCCTGATTCTTGAACCAAGACATTCAAGGCTCTGATACCAAGTTATATCTGCAATAGAAATGGAATGCATATTAGTCTGGAATAGAAAAATTTTATTAAAGGAGGAAGAGATTGCGTTTTGAGATGGATGCCCTTCCACAATTCGAGGTCACCCATTTATAGAATTTACAATGCGTATTATTAATACTGCTATAGTTCATTTACGTGCACTTTCACTTATTGCTACAGCACTGCTACAGTAATTCCGTATTGCTATAGTACTTACTATTTTCATAGGATGCTCTGTCTTTCACTATGCTCCTATAGGATACTCTGTCTTCTATTATATTCTCATAGGATGCTCTGTCTTCCACTATGTTCCCATAGTCTTCTATTATCATCGACAGTGCTTCCGCTATCCAAGTTAATCAGGAAGGGACATATAAATGAGAGAATGAAGGGACATATAAATGAGAGAATGAAGGGACATATAAATGAGAGAATGAAGGGACATATAAACTAGAATTTCATGTTTACTTCATAATATATCTTTTCTAAGAACATATAAACGAGATATAACTTTTAAGGAAGGGAAAATAAATATTGGCTTCCTTGATAAATAAAATCATAACATAATATCAACATTGATGGCAACTGCAAGCAATTGTAAATCGAATATTCTCATATCTTTGAAAACATGCAATATGATAAATCGTTTGTGAAAGATAATCGAGAAATAGTCTCGTATATCTATAATATGAAAATATCTTTTTATAGTATTACAAAGAAACTTCAGCAAGAAGAGGAATTCTCCAAATATCTTTTTCAACGGTGTGAATAATTTTATCCAAAATAATATAGTGATCTATATCTTATATTGGAAATCATATAAATTCAAAAATATAAACTCTCCTCATATGGAGAAAACAAAAAGAAAAGAGTGCTTAAATAAGGTAATGACATTATTACCCAAGGACCTTCAAACTCAGATTCTTGATAACATATATGAGGATAGAGTTCTACAATATCTATTGAAGGAACAACTAATCACTTTGCCAGATAGAAGGCAGAGGATTTTTGTCGCATTTGAAGCAAATATGAAAAATTCTATAGAACTCGGGATTTTAAGAAGAATTATTATTGATATTCACCATTATAAAGAGTGGAAAGGACTTTCATAAATAATTATGATTGTTATATCCACTATTCAAAGAATTCTGGAATTCGAAATTATATCAACTTTTGTTGAATCTTATGAATATCTAGTTTATTCAGTATTTCAAATATGGAGAATGTCCAAACATAAAACAAGAGGAAAGCCTTCTACAAGAAAAGTTTTTAGATATTCTTGGGACTATGACCAAAAGAGAAATCTTGCTGAATTATTATCAGTTTATAAAGAACATCATAATTATAAATATATTTGCAATAGTTGTATTATGGTTTATGATAAACAAAATTTAACAGAGATAAACAATGAAAATAATGAATTAGAATTTTGTTGGGACCACAAACGGAAGAATTATTGAAAGATATTCAAATTGGATTCTTAGCATTCCCAGATAATATTTCATTGCAGTCATATTAATCTTCAAGGCAGTGGTACGTTGATAGTGGAAGCACTGTCCATGATAGTAGAAGATAAAGCATCCTATGAGAGCATAGTGGAAGACAGAACATCCTATGGAAATAGTAAGTACTGTAGCAATACGAAATTACTGTAATAATATTGTAGCAATAAGTGGAAGTATTGTAGATGTGCTATAGCAGTACTAATAATACGCTTTGTAAATTCTATAAATGGGTGACCCCTAGGTTGTAGAAGAGCATCCATCTCAAAACGCAATCTCTTCCTCCTTTAATAAAATTTTCCAGTTCCAAACTAGTTTGCATTCCATTTCTGTTTCGGATATAACTTGGTATCAAAGCCTTGAACTTCTTGGTTCAAGAATTCGGGTTTGAAGGTTCTTGAGTAATAGTGTCATTACCTTATTTAAACACCATTTTCTTGTTGCTTTCTCCATATAAGGGGAGTTTCTATTTTTGAATTTATATATGATTTCCAATATAAGATATAGATCACTATATTATTTCGAGTGAAATTCTTCACCCCGTTGAAGACGATATTTGGAGTATTATTCTTCTTGCTGAAGTTTCTTTGCAATGTTATGAAGAGATATTTTCATATATAGATGTACGAGATTATTTCTCGAATGATGTATATTAAGGAGAAGTTATATTGTAACCCCTGATTATCTTCCACAAACCATTTATCATATTGTATGTCTTCGAAGACATGGGAATATCCGATTTATAATTGCTTGCAGTTGCCACCAAAGTCGATATTATGTTCTAATTATATTTATCAAAGAAGTCAATATTTATTTTCTCTTCCTTGAAAGTTATATCTCATTTTTATGTCTTTGGAAAAGGTATATTATGAATTAAACATGAAATTCTAGTTTATATGTCCCTCCTTTCTGTCGTTTATATCTCCCTTCTTGATTAAATATTTTATCCCGTTTATATGTCCTTGGAAAATGTATATTTTCCCTTCCTTCTCTCTCTCTCTCCTCCCTTTCCTGTATTCTCCACTCCCCCTCTTCTACTCACCCTTCCCTGCCCCTCACCCTTCCCATAACACTTGTCATATTAGATATATATATATAATATTATATCATATTACATATATATTATATTATGACTAATTCACTTTTTAACAACTAATTAATTATATTTAACTTTAGTATTTAGCATACACTAAGCATACTGAACTATGAATAATCATCCCAATTAGTCCATTTAATGAACTTTACTAATGAAAGTAGGTACTCTATATTCAAAATATTTATTCCACTAATCGAGTTCATTAATTTACTTTTTTTTTACAAAATATAAATATTAAGGTAAATTACATCTAGGTCTTTGAGTTTATAGAATGATATCACTCAAGTCTATGATTCTAATTTTTTTACATCTGGGTCCTAATATTTTGACATAAATATCAATTGGGTCCCTTTCTTATTATAATTTTTAAATTACTATTTTATCCTCCTCTCTTTCTCCCCCTCCCTCCCTCTCCCCATGCGGCCTGCCAGAGGTAGCTGGCACGCAGAGATGGCGGTTTGTCGCGACTGAGTGATGCGGGGGGGGGGAGAGAGAGAGAGAGAGAGAGAGAGGAGGGGGCGGGTGGCCTCCTCGCCCCCCTCTGCAAACAAGCGGCGCCCCACCGGCCGTTTACCCAGACCCGAGAGAGTAATTTTTAATAATTTTAATAAAAAAATTTAAAAATGGCCCAATTGATAATTATATCAAAGCTAGAGACCCAAATGTTAAAAATTTAGAATCATAGATATATGTAATATTATACTCTAAACTTAGGAACCTAGATGTAATTTACCTTAAATATTGTTATCACGTGTTATTTACTTAAATATCTTGCTTTTTCTTAAGTATATCCCAAAATCTTTTAATTCTACTAAACATGCTTAACATTATTTACTGTGGAAAGTTAACTTGTTTAAACATTCAGGACTTTACAGTAACATATATTGTACATTCATTTTTCGCAGTTCTTTTTTTATAAGAACAAAATAACCTCTCTTATCTTTTGCAGATACTGGTCTCCATGCATTCTATTAATGTTGTGTTTCTTCTTATTGATACTTCTCTGAATATGTTGGTAAGTATTATCATATGCTGTTGTTAGCAATATAGATGTTTTTCTTAACCCCCCCTTTTTACAGCCTTTTCCTTGGTTTGGAATGGCATATTTTGTCATATGGAGTTGCATCTACTTGACTTTCCAATGGGTTCTGCATGCTTGTGGTCTCACCTGGTGAGCACTTGTGCAGTCAATGTTAATTTTTTAAAAATTTTGCACAAATTTTATGGTACAAATTTTCTAGGAAATATGGTATTAGTTGTTATATTATTTAAATTTAGTCTTGCTAACAACTGTGTCTGAGTGAGTTTTAGACTGTAATTAAGGAGTGTAATTAAGTTGAAAAAGAATAAGGTTGTTTGGAAGTGCTACCCAAAGTTTAACCAAGTCTCATACCAATTAGGGCTATTTTAATTTACATTCCATTTTTATTTATTTTGCAATAATGTATTAGCAATTGTTTGATCTTGCACTTTTAACAATACTGTAATCAAAAGTGTCAATGTTAGGTCTTCTAAGTGGGAGTGTCAGGGAGGGTCTGCAAGTGGGAAGGTTAGAATTTTGACGAGTACCTCCCTGTTGATAATTAGAGCCCCATCGTTCTCTTGGGAGACCCGGTTGTTTCATTTGGGCAAACCACGGTGGAAGATCCAAGGAGATGAGATTCATCCTAAGGGAAGCAAGTGTTCGTTGGACTGGTGAGCGACTTGGTGGAAGAGAAGTGACAGCAGCTGGGTAGAACCAAAAACAATGCGCTTGAAGCTAGCTGTCCATTGATATAGGAGAGGAACACCAGCATGATGGACACAAGGGGGGCAACAAGCCTATCTCTTCCTAGCAGCGTTAAGTGGTGGAAAAAGATAAGGGCGTTCACCATGATGGACATAGAAGAGGAACAAGATACTAAAGCCCACCAAGAAGTGCAGTAAAACTTTTATTATCTCACACATTGCTGGCAGTCAATCGATGTCCATTGGCCTGGACTGGAGCTACCAGTCCCTATGAATATTTCATCTTGAACTGCTAGGGTTGGGATGGCCCCGGGCAATTCGCATTTGAGAACCCATCAGCTTCAGCTGGTTTTCCTTTCTAAGTTGAGGCAGCAGTGGCAGTAAGCAGTCTCAGTCAAATTGGGGGTACGTGTCTCATGTGGAGGAACACAATCAACTTCATCCTAGAGAGCTTCTCTAGATATCATATCAATGTGTTATTCCAGGCCAAGGATAATTCACCAAAATCACCACTCTGGAAGTTCACAGGGTTTTATGGAGATCCGGTTGAGAGTAGAAGAGCGCATACCTCGCACACTCTAAAACAACTAAAGCAGAACATCTTTGGTCCCTGGTTATTTGCAGGAAACTTTGAGAAAGTTTTATGCCATTCAGAGAAGCATGGGGGAAGTAGGAGAAATATTTAGAGGCTTTCTGGGTGCTCTAATGGAATGTGGTTTGTATGATATAGGTTTCACAGGATGTTTCACTTGGTAGAATGGAAGAGCAGGGAAGGACATGATGCTAGAATGTCTAAATCTGGCTTTGGGCAAATATTAGTTGGCTAAAATAACCAGGTGAGGCATCCTGATTTCTTTTCTGATCATACTGCATTAATAATTATGATAGAAGAGCTGAAACACATGAACATCCAAAAGAAGGATAAATCATTCAGATTTGGACCCATGTGGTTGGGTGATGTGTAGTATAGAGGTAGCCTTGCAGAGCTTGGAGAAGCACCTGAAGGTGGGAAAGCACGTGAAAGAGTGGAACACCAAGCACTTTGGCAACGTCCAGTGAAGGATTAAAGATTAGCTGAGCCAACTAGAGGAATGGGACATTCACCTACTTGGAGGAACATGATTAGAAGGGAAGAATTAACATCTCAGAAAGGAGACAGGACCACAGCATTTTTTCACGCATCAGATTCAGCCACCTAAAGGAACAAAATTCCCCACCTTAAGGAAGATAGACCAGATCTAATCTGAGGACGATGTGTTGCAGCGCATAGCTACTAGTAATTTTCAGAAGCTATTTCAATCTTCCTTAACTGTGGAGGCGGAATTGGTGGCAAGAACAGTCCACAAGTGAGTGCTGACAAAGCTGAAGGAAATGTTGCAACAGAAGTTTACTTCAGAATAAATTGAACATGCTCTCTTCCAAAAGGACCCCACCAAATCTCCTGGACCAAACGGAATTCATGCTTTATTCTATATGAAGTTTTGGCACATTATCAAGGAGGATGTAGGATTTTTTGCCTTGACTTAATGGGTCTAAAAAGTTGGAGGAGATTAACACCACCACCACCATCATCCTTATTCAAAATTGAAGGGAGCTGCTCATATGTCGCGCTTCATGCCGATAAGTTCATGCATTGTACTGTACGAGATTTTGGCTAACTTACTCAAGCAGGTTCTCCCAAGTATTATAGAAGACAATCAAAGTGCCTTCGTTTCATAGCGGCTAATTTCTGACAATATTATTGTGACTTTTGAAGCATTACACTCGTTGAAGAGGCACAAGACAAGTGAGGTTGTGTGCTTTGAAATTAGACATTTGCAAGACGTAAGACAGATTAGAATGGGATTTTATGTTGCAGATGATGAAAAATATGAAATTTTCAAATGTCTTTATTAAACACATTGTGGATTGTATTTCATTTCTCTTATTTTATTAGCTTAGATAGATCTCTTTTTAGTAAAATTACATCTTAACATGGTCTTAGGCAAGGGGATCTGCTGTTATCATACCTCATCCTCATATACGCTGAAGGCCTTACATTACTTATCAATGCAGTTGAATCTATTAACCAAATACATGAATTTCGAGCCTACAGGGGAAACCCAAGTATCACTTCTATTTTTAGTTCGAGCCAACAATCTACTTGTAACATCCTGTGATCTCAAATAGTAGAAGCGTTTTTTGGAGCAAAACCATGAGGCTAATGATGGAAAACTCCGCGTGCTTGGGCTGGAGTAGCACTGGGATGGGTGACCTCTTGGGAAGTGCTCAAGTCACGCAGTTTTCCTAAAGCCAAAGCGAACAATACCTCTACATTGAGATCACGTGATATTACACTACTTTTCTTTCGGACAGGCAAAGAAGAAGGGGAAAGAGCTCATGAGATCCTCAAGACCTATAAGCGAGCTTTAAGCAACAAATAAACTTTGACAATTCAAGGTTGTTTTTTAGTGGTAATACACCCCATGCTAATAGAGTGGTGCTTATGGCCCTTACAAATATTAAAGCGGAAGGAAATTTCAAAAATTACTTCGGTCAATCTCTAATGATTAGAAAAGCAAGGAAAAAAGTCTACAATGTCATTAAAAAGTGGATCGACCAATCTATTGATGGTTGGAAGGAAAAACTACTATTGGTTGGAGAAAATGAAGTTTTAATCAAAGCAGTACCTTAGGATATTCCTACCTATGAGACGTGTATTTTTAACCAACCAGCTACTCTTTGCAATGAAATTGAAACATTAATAGCCCGATTACTGTTGGCGGGCCTTAGCTAAATTTGGAGTCATGCGCTGGGCCCGTTGGCATGAAATATTTAGATCGAAAATGATGGGTGGCTTACATTTTAACCCAGCAATTTTGGGAAAGCAATGTTAAAGGCTTATATAGAACACTAATTCCCTGAGTTTAAAGTGCTCTAAGCTCAATACTTTCCTGTAAGGAACTTTGAAGATACCGAGTTGGGTTACAACCCCTCTTTCATTTGGCAAAGCATTTGAGAGGCTAAAACTATCATTAGAAGGGGAATAATTGGCGTATGGGTAGTGGCCTGGCAGTCAAATATATGGAGGGATAGGTAGGTTTCAAGGCCTTATAATGCTTCCCAAGGGAGTGCAACAGTGGATACTCTGATAGTTCCAATCCACTCGAGCTGCATGATAGCCATTATACACCAATGTTTTGATAAAGCAGATGCAAAGACAATTCTCCAAATCCCTTTGGGTGACATCTCAACTCAAGATCGCAGGATTCGGGTATATCATACATATGACATCTGAAGTCGGTACCGCTTCATCTGGAACTTAGTTGAACAGATGGGACAAGCAAGTGGCATGTTGGGATTGGGCCGTGAAATATCCTCAACATCAAAACAACTAGCACCTTGGAGATACATTTGGCAGCTTCAAGCTCCAAGCAAAATTCAGATCTTTGCCTGGCAAATATTTAAAAAAACTCCCCCCATTCCAAAACTACTCAATGTCTTACACATGTTGACCCGGCACGCGTTAACTTGAATGGTCCCGAGTTCTTTTCTTCTACTATGCTGAATGATTCTAACAGTACTTATGATGCTCAAATGAAATCTTTGTTTTCTATCACAAAAAAGGGCTGATCTTACGAACTTATTACTACTAAATACATTTCAAAGGATCTCTACTTCATTTTGGCTTATTCATCAATGTTTTTCCTGATTCATGGCTAGGTGGCCCTATCCTTTCATGGAGCTTTCTACTCCTTGGGCACCTCTATGGTCAGCTTCATTTATACCATTCTGTCTGCTTGCTCATGCCTTGTTCATCTTCATTTGAAATGTTGATAAAAGTTTATCTTTTATTGCAGGTATCTGGCCATAGCATTGGTGCATATTCCTTGCTTTAGCGCATATTTCCTGATTGCTAAGGCGAAGAACTCCATTTTTTCAAAACTTTTCCCTAATTCATTCATCAAATCATATTAGAGAGTTTTAACTCCCATGTGGTGGTATAATTTTATCATCTTTTATTTATTACACCATGTAAAGTCCATGTAAAATATTTATTTACAGTATATATATATATATATATATAATATCTAAATAATTATAGTTTTTCTTAGGACTATCATTAGCTCTTCAGTAAGAGCTAGAATTCATCTTCCAGATAAAATACAATTCGGATTATGAGACTTATATCTCATCTTTCATATATTTTAATATAATAAGGTCCAATGTGTTTTGCCCATGGATAGGGACAACAGTAGCTTTACCTGTGACAGGCTAGTTTGCGGTTTCGGGTTGTGGAATTCGACAAATGGTAGTGGTGATGGATGTTTTGGCATGAGAATTTATTTGGTTCGAACTGGTTATCGTGTTGAGTTTTTTCTACTCGAGGTTTGTGTGTTACATGTGGGCCTGCAGCTCGGCCAGTGCAAGATGCATTCGCATTTGTTTTGACGACATGGAATGTGATGCTGTTGAGTGGGCAGTGGAGCTCACAAAGCCCTGGGACCAAATATTTTTTTGAATGTTGGGGGATTAATTATTATAATCATCTCAAGTCAACCCAATTAAGATTTTGACAAATCTGATTAATTTTTTAACCTTTTGATTTCGATTTAGATTTGATTCAAAATTCACTTTCTAAATTTTCTTTGTTAAAACTACTAGAAATTTTTTGATAAAAAGACAGGAGACATTTAGGCCACCTTTGGTATAATTTTAAATTTTTAACAAAATATGTTATTTTATTTACATTTCTCTTAGATTTTGATTCATAATAGACTTCGAAATGGTATCACGTTAGGTTCTGATCTGCTTATGTTTGATTTTTATTTGGGATTTGACATTTATTTTATAGGTTATTATTTACTATTATATAATATTATTAATTTTATTATTCTTATAAAATTTATTTTTATAATTTAGTGAGATTTATGTTTGTTATAATATGTCAGATTTATTCTTGTATGTACAAATAATATTACATACAGGTGTGTGTTCAAAAAATTATATATAATAAGAAATTTTAGTGCACTAATAATTATCAATTACTTTTTTATTTGTGTTAATGTACCTAAAAATATTTGAGAAGGTGAGTTTATATTTGAGAAGGTGAGTTTTATGACTCAAAACTCTTTAATCATATTCATATGAAACAATATAATGGCATATTAGAGATACAATAAATTAAATATAGATTTTTAATAATAATATTAATTATAATAGTATGCTTATTATATTAAAATAATAATAATAATAATACAAGAGTGATATCGATAATAATGACTATATCATGGATTTTTTTATTTTTAATTTATTCTAGGGATAATTATATTCAGGTCTCTGAGTTTAACACTTATAACGCACAAGTTTATGTTTTTAAAATTATAATATCGGGTTCCTGATTTTTTTTATTGTGGTCCCTGAGTTTTAATAAATTATCAAATACGGCGAGGCGGGCGGCTGCGCGGTGCTCATGCGACTGCCAGCGGGGCGGGCAGCTGCGCAGTGTTCGTGCGACCGCCGGCGGGTCCCACTGCCCTCGCCCGTGCGCTGTGCGTGGGTCGCACACACCGGCGATCGCGCTGCATTACTTGTGCGCGGAGATTGAAAGAAGAGAGAGGCGGCTCCTGTACATTATTAAGTATTAAATTCAAAAAAATTGGTGTAATTATTCTTTTATCTGAAGCTACTTTAGGTTATTATTCAAATAAGTTTAAATATTTATAAAATGAATTTGACTCGAATTAGAAATCTTCAGTTTAGGTAATCTCGCTCGCGTACTTCTAAGCGGTAACCGGCGTGTGGCAACCCTCCTCGCGGCCATGGTTTCCGCGCCGCCGCTTCCCGCGATCAGCACTGGCGGCGCCGTCCACCGCATCCAGTACTTCCTCATCGAGACCCGCTCATGTTCCACCGCTCAACTTATCGCCGCCGGCGATCTCATCTCCCGCCCCGACTTTGAGGACGTCATCGTTGAGCGCACAATCGCCGGCTTCTGTGGCTATCCCCCATGCCCTAACCTTCTTCCCGCCGACCGCAGTCGCCATGGCCGCTTCCGCATCTCGCTACGCGAGCACCGAGTCTACGATCTGGAGGAGACCTATAAGTACTGCTCCGAAGAGTGCTTCATCAACAGCCGAACCTTCTCGGCGAGCCTCGGCGAAGAAAGGGTGTCGGATGTTGGCGAAGCTAAGATTGAGCAAGTGTTGCGGTTGTTTGGGTATGGAAAGGATGGAGACGGGGGGTTGGGAGTGGAAGGGGATTTGGATTTTAATCGGTTGAGCATTAAGGAGAAAGCTGATGCGGGAGCGGGAGAATTTTCTTTGGATGACTGGATTGGTCCGGCTAATGCGGTCGATGGTTATGTGCCCCAGCACAACCGAGCTGGAGATTCTGGCAAGTTTCATGTGAATTTTTCTCTTTTTTGGGCAATTTAAGCTATCCTTTTCCTTGATTTTCTGATTTCAGTTGGCTTGGAATGCAAGTTAGAACTTCAGGTTTATACTTGGATTCATAGGGATGATGTTGTCTGTTTGACAACAACTTCAAAACATTAATAAGTGTAAGCTGCTTAAATTTTTAAACTACTTCAACTTTTAAAGCAGCTTACATTTTAAGCAGCTTAAAGGGATTTTTGAGCTTCTAAAGCGCTTAAACAGCTAAAAATAACTTAAATTCTTTTGGTGTGTATGGTAGCATTTGAAAGTGCTTTAGGCGACCAAACAGTTGGTGTTTCGCCGCTCTGTTAAAAGTGGATTAATGGTCATTCAATTTTCCATAGGAAAAGCTCCTTGTTACTCTTGCATGTTTATGATGCATAAAATTTACACCTTGTTTATGGCATACAAAGTGTCAATCTAGACTGTCGACATTGCCATCTTATCGAGTCGGTTTGAATAGCTAGACCCGAGAACTTCACCAAAGTCGATGTCGAGACAAGCTTTGACCGCATTCCTAGGCTGTGGCACAATGTTTTATTGTGAATCGCCTAGCTTGGTTTGGCTCTTGGATATAGAGAACATCTCTGAACAAGCCACATAAATCTTGATGTTATTGTGATATTTTTGCAGGCTCCCTTATGCCATACAAATTTTGCCATCAACACACCACCTCAAATCTTGTGCGGTTGTGACAACAATAGATTTTAATGTGTTGTGTGAATGTTTAGTAAGAATCATTATTTTTGGTAGTTTCCTTGTCAATCATATGTATGAGGACTTTTTGGTTAATTTGTTTTGTATGAATTCTTCTTGCAAATGAGCAGCTGCATAGAGCTTAATGGGTGGAAGAATTTGTCAAAAGGAATGAGATATCGTAGAGCACTGGATGTACTTTCCTTGTTCATCTTCTTGAATATTTGGACATTTAAGTTCAATCTTGCATAAAAATGGAAGTTCTGGCTTGTAATCTCTTGGTCTGCTTTTAAATTGATGTTTCTTTCACTTTCATAAGCTTTTCTACTATGGTAAGATTAAATGGTTCCTAAAACTTTGGAAATCTGTTTTTATAAACGTACATGCCACACATTAACTTTATCATTGTTTCTTTGGATTATATTCTTTTCTCCCGGCTATTTGTATAACTTTCATTATTCTGTCTTTTGATCACTTAGTTCTTTTTTGTTGTTTTGCATATATTTACACAGTTTGATTTCTTTTTCAGGGCCTAATCTTATATCTGAACGAAACTCCAAGAAGATGATTGAAGATGCTGGAAAAACTGTAATATTTACTAGTGTGATTAACAGCGATGAGACTGTTGACTCTATTTCCGTGTCATCTTCCAGCGATGAGACTGTTGACTCTATTTCCATGTCATCTTCCAGTGTTAAAGAAGAGTTCATAGATATGATACCTACAAGGGTGGAAGAAGCAAGAATTTCTGAGGTAAAAACAAGATCAAAAAAATCCACATCCATGACATCAAAAGGAAAGAAAGAAACGAAGCTTGATGACTACGAGTGTGGGAATATGAATTTTACAAGTAGTATAATTGTTGGGGATGAATTTGACAATCAAAAGGCTTCGTCTAGCACTAGACTTAATATTTCAGAAATGATTGCTAAACAATTGGAAGATATGGCTCTTAAGGAGAATGAAACTAAGAAAATTTATGCAATGTCAAAATCAACCAGATTTAGATATCCCGTGAATCCTGATGACGCAGCAAATGGAAAACTTAGTTGCGGTAGCAGTTTAATTGATGGAAATGATGTTGACGTGGTGACAGCAATGGCATCTCCTGATATTTGTGGAAGTCCTTCGAAAAAAATCCCTGGAAGAATAGAAAAGGCAGTTGCGTTGGAAAAGAAGATTGGTAAAAAGCCATCAAAATTAGTAAAACCCAAATCCAAGAAAAAAATGATTGTTAATGACAGTAATAAAGTAGATATTGATTGTTCTTCTAGTATCCTTAAAAAGGATAATGCAGTTTCTTCAAACGTATCTCCCTTAACACAAGGTTCTTCAAAGGAGCTTGGAGGAGATATGCTAGGCGTTTCCTTTCCAAAAGAAATAGAGGAGACTGCTATATATAAGTCTTTAGTACCTTCAGGAAGTAAGAAAGCATGTAGTCAAGTTTCTGTTGAAGAATTTGATGGTGTCATTTCCTTAGAGAGAAATACCGCATCAGAGGAGAAGCAGCGTAAGTCTTCCTTGAAAACCTCACAATCCAGAGATGGACATCGCTCTGTTAAATGGGCTGATGAAAATGAAATTGGAACTGTTGAAGATAAAAGGTTCATACAAGAATCATTTGAAGATACCGGTGATTCTATAAGGTTTGCATCAGCTGAGGCTTGTGCAGCTGCACTCGCTGAAGCTTCAGCGTCTGTTGCCTCTGGGAAAGCTGAAGTTGAAGATGCAGGTAAATTTTATAAGCAGCCCCATGTTCAGTGTTGATTTAACCTTCATATATTAATCATTTTAATGATTCCTTCAAACACGGAAGCAAGAAAACATATTTTTTATTATTTTGATATCTTTGTTACAGTCTTGAAAGCTGATATTTTAATTTTGCCACAACTGCAACCTGTCCAACGAGAAATGAAAGAAGATGATGACTTTTTTGAATTTGATCGAGGTATGGTGAAGTGGCCAACTAAGACTGTGCTTTTAGACACTGATATGTTTGAGATTGAAGACTCTTGGCATGACACACCACCGGAAGGTTTTAATCTCAATGTATGCTTCTACTATATCGTCTTGTTGCTTTCTTTGTCGGAGATGTCATGCTCACATTATCATATATTGTTTTGCTTTTTAGTTATCATCATTTGCAACAATGTGGATGGCATTATTTGGTTGGATAAGTTGTTCCACTTTGTACTATATATATGAGAGTGATGGGAGCTCACTTGAAGACTTCATGCTGGTTAATGGGAGGGAATATCCGCAGAAGGCTGCATCAAAAGATGGCCAGTCATCAGAAATAAGGAAAACACTAGAAACCTTCATTTGTCGTACCTTACCAGGACTTATCATGGTCCTCAGGTTGCCCATGGCTATTTCAACCTTGGAGCAATTTATGGTACAAACAAAATGCTTTCAAAGTAATCCTACATTTTCCTGAAATTCATTTTTTTCTTGAAATTTGTAATTCTACATTTTCCATAAATTGTATTAGTACATAGATCGATTTGTTCTTGTGTGGTGGTGTGTTTCTTATTACATTTAATATCATAGTTGCAGCTGCATCTTAATTGCAAGAATATTGTTATTTTTTACTTTTAAGTTGTGGAAGTAAATTCTTTTTGAGTGCTCACTTTGTGTTGTATTAATATAGGATCTATATGCACGATCAGGGATGAAAGCATTGGAAAGATGCTAATTTAGAAGCAGCATGATTGAAAAACAAGATTTGACTTTTTGAAAGAGAACTCAATGTTGTCCTCAACATTTATTATTTATTGAAATCAGCTCTAAATTTTTCATGGACTTTAACCTCATAAATGTCTTCAATAATAATATGCATTAGCATGCCATTGTCAGATTGAACACCTGAAACTACGAAAGTGAACATATTGAAACTACCTAAAATCATTCTTCCTTTTCAGCAACCTATCAACCTAATGTTTAAAGTGCCTTTGTGTACTGAGTACAATTCTCATTACAGCCTGAAGCTTCTTGTAACTGTGGCTAGCATTTCGAGATATTGTGTATTTTAGAGTTGCAGAAGGAACTATAGATAGCATAAGGATCATATTTCAGAACTAGAGACCATCGGTTGCATTCTCACAAGGTGTAGCAGATAAGCACCTTCTTTTGGCCTGACGACCACAACCAGCTCTTGCCACTTCAATTCTGTGATTCTTAATTGTTTGAGCTTCAAGTATCACCCAGAGGCCAGAATCATCGAACTCTAGCAATGGCGCTGTATCATAGTCAAAACGAGACTATTTCAGCCTTTTACTCTTTTTTTCTGTTTTTATTTGCAATAGACGTATGCTTCCTCTTCTTCCTGGCTCTAAATTCTGAAGGCAGTCTGTATTTGTCTATATTCCTTCGGTCATAATCATCATCATCATTAGTTAACAAGCTGATGTTTTACCTGCAATAATACTTGATTTTGTATGGCTCTTAAATAACACTGTTTATCTGCTTTGAATAAGTACTTTATTCTTTTTCAAGGTTACCTCCTAATAGAATAATTTTTTTCAATTTTCTCTATGAGTTGCTTAATTTGTCTTAGCAAAGTGTTTTTTCAAGCAGTCTCATATTTGTACTTGTATCTGCTAAAGGTCGTAATGTAAAGAACACTTAACTAGAATAATGTAATGATAACTAATTGCTTTTACATCAGCTTATGTGAAACTGTATTAGAAATATAGTGGTGAGAGAATAAGCACCGAATTATTATGATTATGTCAGTCCAACAACTTCTAATCGAGTTAAATATAATTTGCGATTGCTATTAAAAAGACTAATTGATGTTTATATATTCTGCTAATTCTTTTTGTAAAATTTTGATGTAGTTGTGTATTTTCAGGGCCGCTTGATTGAAACAATGTCATTCATGGATGCAATGTCTTCTCTCAAAATTAAGCAATGGCGTGTGATCGTTCTCTTGTTTCTTGAGGCCCTCTCTATTAAAAGGCTCCCTGCTTTGGCGCCTTATTTCTTGAACAGTAATGTGCCATGTCAGGTGAATCTCCATGCTTTTTTTTCCCTTCATTGGCTTTTAGTGGTTTGCAAATGCTACCTATTAAGAAAATGTGTTTGCATGAGCTTTTCCCTGTCCATTCAGTTCTGGTTGTTGAATTCTGACCCCATGAGAAAAACTGTTGATTGTGATTGCCTTTTAAGCTTTACTTGGTCAGTGTGTGTTTCCTCATAAACACTGAATTTCTTAACCATGAATCATCATGACTCCCAAAAATTAGATTTGATTAATATTTTCTTACAGAGTTCCTTTCTATTCAACAACAACTAAGCCTCAATCCCACTAGGTGGGGTCGGTTATATGACTCCTTTGTTTTTATTGCACTCTATCAATTAACAAATTCTTATCTAAGTGTAAGTAACTAAGATCACTTCTTATAGTTTCTTGTCATGTCTTCTTTGGTCTCCCTCTTCCTCTTTGTATATGTGCAAGATCTAATACTTCGATTTTTCCAGATGGAGCTTCAATCGGCCTACGATTTATATGTCCAAACCATCTAAACCGATTTTTTCTAAGTTTATCTCAATTGGTGCAACACTTATTTTCTTCTGGATATACTCATTTTTCATTCTATCCTTCCGTGTATATCCGCACATCTACCTTAGCATCATCATTTCTGCAATATTTATTTTATTTGTATGTTTTCTCTTTACAGGCCAGCATTCAGCACCATATATCATCGCTAGTCTTACTACAGTTTTATAAAATTTACCTTAGATTTGGATGAAATTTTTTTATCGCACAACACACCAGAAGTACTTCTCCATTTTACCCATTCTTCTTAAATCCTGCTAATAACTTCATTATTTATTTCACCATCATTTTGTATGATTGATCTAAGGTATCTAAAGCACTCACTTTTCTTGACTATTTGATCACCAATTATCACTACCAATATAAGTGTTTCTTTCTTGATCACCAATATAAGTTCCTCTCTATTCATACAAATAAGTATATATACACACATCATTGCATCATTTATGGTCGAAGATGGCATTGTTACGCTTAATGTTTTCTTACACATAATGCTCGGATAATGACATATAAATGTACGTAGATATTGACACATATCATTGTTTCTCTTGCCAAAGTTTAAGGATGAAGATGGCATTGATTGGCTCAATGGGTTCTTGCACATGAATCACGGACATTGGTAAATAAATATCAAAACATAAGCAACTTCACAAATTCACATTTGACAAAAGCTTGAGTTGTCCACATGAAAAGTTGAACACCTTACCGAAACTGTATAGTCCCTGGAATTAGAAGAACTAATAATCATATCCCGTATGAGAGGTTCTAGAGAAAATCCTTGTATTTGGAAAATTTTGAGAACTACCTTACTCTTAGCATAGATTACCAGCGAACTCGATGTTGTTGAACTAAATATAATAAAATAAAATTAGATAAAATCAATTTAAAAGATAATGAAGAAGCTCGTGCTATTCTGGACCATCTATCAAAGACAGACATGAATGGTCAAAATTTATTGTGCATCTTACATCGGATAACCAGCGTAGTATTTGTCCATTTTGATAGTTTCCTGACTCAATAAAAATAACATAATTGGAGCAAGCTGGCCAACCGCTTAACCATTTCAGCTGGCGCTTTGCAGCGGTGCAATCTGCAAACCACCACATATAATGCCTATAAATACCCAGTGGAATCAAAGAGAAAGAACTTCTGGGAATCTTCTATTTATTCCCAGTTGGTACCACTAAATCAAAGGAAGAACTCTAGCGTAATTTATTCTTCATTTTTCCCTGATTCGTTTGAATAGCCCCGGACAATAGAATTCATTGTGCTTGGCAAATCGTTCTCTAACCTTAAGAAGCTGATGTAAGTGAATCAAGTACATTAGTTGAGCTTTGGATGATGAAACTATAAGATCTTGACAGAGTTCTTCTTTCACTCTCTAGTAAAATTGTGTCATTTGGTTAGTAAATTGATCTAAAAATCCTAAAGGTAACCTCTTTAGGGTGAAATCTGTTATCAGTTTGTCTTAAAGGGAGATCCCGGGAGAGCTTTATCGATTAAATCAGATAAATTCGGTACACTCATTAAAGCATGATTTTAGAGTGCATAGATGCGTTCTTTTATCTTGGAGCTCGCTTCTGTAACTAAGTTGTTCAAGTACACCGTTGCTCAGGTACTTAATTCTGCTCAAATCAACAATGATCAGTACGAGACCATGAGAGAGCTCATCCTTCCGCTCGGCAGATCGCCAGAATTCGCCGTGTCAGGTGACCGATAATGCTCCTGCCATCTTTTGTGCACTGATTCTCAGAGCTGTAAATTCGATTGGCAAAAATTGTAGATGATGTTACAAAATCATACATGTGCTAGATGAGAACTTTGCTTCAGCTTGATGTCAATAGAATTTGGGAACACCATCTGTTATGCATTGTGATCTTTGATATAAAATTTTCAGGAACTTATTCTGAGTTTCCAACAAGATGAAATCAGCATGTGGTATGTGTTGGTTCCTCTCTTGTTTCTATTGGTGCTTTTATTTTGATGTTTGACAATGAGTTTAAGTTGACCCATTATTGATCTGTGTTCTAATTGATTGTGCAGGCTTGAATCGGGTGAAGCTAATGTTGAATGAATAAATTATTATAATATGAGTAAAAAGATAGTGGATGATAAATTGAAGTGTGAGAACTATTTTGGATAAAAACGATCCAAGCAATCAAGATCCTCAAGATGGTGCCGAGTCAACAGAGCAACTCGAATCTTTTTATTTTGTTTTGATTTTGATAAAATCTTTGTAAGATTGATTTATTGAGTGTGTGAAGTGAGTCAAACAAAGGATAGAGTAATAGAGTTACGAGTTTAAGATAATAGGTTCAGGTTGAGATCCTCTTAAATTCTCTATAAGTAGATGTGTATTAGTACAGGCATTGGTAGACCAAGTTGATAGACTGAGCTAGTTAACCAAGTTGGTCTACTTATAACAGAGAATTTGAAAAATAATTTATTTATTTTGTTAATCGATCAAGTTAGTCTACTAATTGTAAGATCAAATGGACGTCTAGATGGGGGTGAATAGACGTGATTTTGATAAATAAAAAACTATTCATACAACCCAAAATTTATTAGTAATAACAAAAGAAAATATACGCAAAAGCGATAAATAATAATTTCATGCAGAAGAGCACACGAGAATATTTGTGGTTCAGCACTTCAATGTGCTTACATCCACAGCCCGAAGACACAAAAAATTCACTATATCAATTACTTCGCACTAGGGCAATGGAGAAGTTTTTTTTACACCATTACACAATCACCTTCCTCCTTCTAGGTTTCACTCACCTAGAGTCACATACTCATCCTTTTTCTCTCAAAGAAAATAGAAAAATTTTCAAAAGAAAAAAATTTAAGGACAAACTAAAAACTAAAACACAAGAATAATATCAGATTTTCTTTTCTTATGATTGACTTTAGTGTATGAAGAAAGGTAGAGATCACCCTTTGAAGTTGAGCACATGAGATTAGAGCACTTGGATTGCCTTTAAATCACTTGAGAATGAATAAGAATATTTTTCAAGCAGCACACACTAATCTCCCATGAAAAATATTTATACACACTCCAAACAGCTAAGAAAAACAGTCAAAAGCATCTCAAAAAGAAATTAAAAACGGCTAGGAATGTATCAGTTGAAACAGCACTTGATCGACCAAATTCAAAAACATTCCAAAATCAGTCGCAACAGATAGTTGTTGGTAAACCAACTTGGTCTACCAAAGGCTTGGTAGACTAACTTGGTCGACCAACAAAATAAATAAATTATTTTTTAAAGTCTGTTATAGGTAGACCAACTTGGTTAACCAGCTCAGTCTATCAATTTGGTCTACCAACGCCTGCACTAATACACATCTACTTATAGAGAATTTAAAAGAATATCGACTTGAACCTATTATCTTAGACTCGTAATTCTATTACTCTATCCTTTCTTTGACTCACTTCACACACTCAATAAATCAATCTTACAAAGATTTTATTAAAGTCAAAACAAAATAAAAAGATTCGAGTTGCTCTGTTGACTCGGCACCATCTTGAGGATCTTAATTGCTTGGATCGTTTTTATCCAAAAATAGTTCTCACACTTCAATTTATCATCCTCCACTATCTTTTTACTCATATTATAATAATTTATTCGTTCAACATTAGTTTCACTCGATTCAAGCCTGCACAATCAATTAGAACCCAGATCAGTAATGGATCATCTTAAACTCATTGTCAAACATCAAAATAAAAGCACCAATAGAAACAAGGAAGGAACCAACAATCTCCCCCTTTTTAATGTTTGACAACTAGTTTAGGTTGAAACAAAAAATAAAGATAAAATAAAAGGCTGCAACTATAGAGAACTCCCTTGATGACAATTTGTTTTGATGGAAGCTCTCTCTTAAACATAGGCACTCCCCTTTGATTACAGCTTCCACTGACTCTTCTAGAAGTGACATTACCTTTTGAGTGGTGCTATCTCAGATAGAATTTTGGCAAAATCTCCCATATACTAGAACTATTTTCAAAAAAGAGAACACAAAAGATGATATATCCATAACAACATCCAGATGATATCAGAATAGAATCAAAATAATATCATCACAAATTAATGAGAATAGATATACTAACAATCTATAAAAGTCAACTTAAACTAATGATTCTCTCCCCCTTTGCCACACATCAAAATTAGGAGTAAAGATGAACAAAAGTGCGTAGAAGAATAATCCTAGAGTCAGATAAATATCTGCAAGTTTCCTTATCTAGACGAATAACAAAGTAGATCTAAAAGTTCTCAATGCACAAAATATAATAGTAAGAGAAAGAAGAAAAAGATTCAAGCATATAGATGCTCGTTATTTTGACTTGAATTTCTTTTGGGATAACTGTAGTTTGTGCTTTCTTATTGATCATTATCAATGGAATATGTTTGCAACATGCACCTCAAATTATCAATGGAATATGCCGACAGAGCTGTCGGTTATTCACAAGTGCCGCCTGCCCGAAGGCACTAGGACAACGTAGGCCATGCTCAATCTCGGGAAACAGGCAACTCTGAGCGCTGGCTACCCTCTGGCGGACCATCATTTTCTGGCAGTTGCGCAACACAATTGTGCGGGAGAGACCACCGTGCAAGAGGGTAAGATAGGAGTAAAATCTCAATTTTAAAATGTTTTTAATAATAACAAAATTACAAAAAACCCATTTAATAATTATTTCAAAAATTAGAGACTTAAATGTTAGAAATTAGAATTATGAACTTGTATGGTGTTATGCTTTAAATATAAACATCTAAATGTAATTTATCCTATTATTTTTTGAAGTCCGCCTCAGTGCTTGTTTCATGTCAATTAAGACGGCAGGCTTTCAAATTAGGCGTGATAATCATGGACTAATTTTCGGATTAAATATGACCTAAAATGTTATTTTTCAAATAATTTTGCTGGGAAGTCAAGAAAGTTCTGATTTTTAAGTAAAAAAAAATTTGAAAAATATTTATATGAGAATTGATTTTTTTTTAAAAAAAGACAGAATTGAAAGATTTTAAGCTTGACTTCTTTGCAAAGGCTCTCTAAAACGAAAAATTATTGCAGTCAGATAGCCTAATACGTAGATTTTTCGGCAGTCATTGGCGTGCAACACCTGCGTGCGGGTCCCACCATCACGGCTCGGCATACGTAGCAATTTTTATTACATATGTATCATAAAATATCTCATGCGTAGCAGATTTTATGATATATGTATCATAATATATCTCATACGTAGTAATTTTTATCACATATGTATCATAATAGTTCACCAAAATTGCTACATATGAGATATTTTATGATACATATGTGATAAAAATTGTTACGTATGAGATATATTATGATACATATATGATAAAAATTGCTACATATGTCGAGCCGTGATGGTGAGACCTGCACGCAGGTGTCGCACTCCGAATGGCTGCCGAAAATCTACGTGTTAGGTTGTCCGATTGCAATAAATTCTCCTCTAAAACTGGGTCAACAAAAATTGGAACTTTTGAAGATTCTGTAGAATATTTTTAATTGACATCAATCCAAAAGTAAGATTTGATGATTGAACAGATTTGAGTTCAAGCTTCAATTAAAAACATGAACTATTCATGTTCGTAGAACTTAAAAACTTTTCCCATTTGATTCCTTCGTAATCATTCATACGTATTATGATGAAGATGATAGTAGAGCTATAAATTTTGCTCGAAATCAAAAAATCATTCAAAACTCAATCGACTTTAGCTTCTTCTTCTTAACTCAAGCTTAACTTGACTTATCATGACTTGAAGTCTCTTCACTCGAAATAAAATCAACACCGCTTGACATTTATAACTTTATATCTAAAAAACTAAATTACACTCAGGTTCTTGAGTTTAAGACTTAATAATGCACAGATTTATGTTATAATATCGGGGTCTATGAGTTTTAATAAATATCAAATGGGTCTTTTTTTATTTTTTATTATTAATTTTTTTTAAATTACCATTATATTCCTCCCCATATCTCCTCCTGATCCCCGCGCACGCTGCCTCGTGCACAGCCTCCGGTGAGTCCGGAGGCCGAGCGGCGTGTGCGACCCACTAGCCTGCAGTCGCGCGGCCTCGCATGGATCGGGAGGAGAGAGAGAGGCCGCCTCCTCTCTCTCCTCCCAATCCCCGCGTACGCGGCCTCGCACGCGGCTGCAGGCGACCGTGCGGTGTGTGTGACCCACCGGCTGCCACGCGGCCGCCGACGGGTCGCGCGGCCGCCTCTCTCTCTCCTCCCAATCCCCGCGCACGCGCGAGGCCGCATGGCCGGGCGCGAGGCCGTGTGAGTGGGAATAGGAAGGAGAGAGCCTCCAGAAGGAATCAGAGCCCGATGAATCGTGGCCATTGAATTTCAGCGGTCACCGGCAAACCACCTTCAATATTAATCCCATACACTCTGCTGACAAATAAGATAAAGAAACGTGGCACAAACTTGAACGTAATACCTGGAGAGCCCAAATTCTTCACAAATATCTTATCAAAAATCACCAGGTTATCTTCAAAAGTGCAATGAACAATGACTTTAACGTAATACACAAGTAAATTGCATATAGATATCTGATTTGTTCGCAAATTTTGAATCATAATATTGAGCTTTCTGAGGTAATAAAGACTTTTGCATATTGGTTCATGGATATTAAATCGTAGGCCTTAGGCCTCTGATGTTGGCCATTTATTGTCAGTTTGGTTTCCTTACATTTTAATATTGGGAGATTTACATACAGAACACTGAATTCATCACAAATTACACATTTCACCATCTTTTAGTAAATATTACACATATCACACTCTGCTTATAGGTTTTACAATAGAAATGTAAAAAGAGTGTGATATGTGTAATATTTACTAAAAGATGATGAAATGCGTAATTTGTGATGAATTCAGTATACTGTATGTAAATCCCCCTTTAATATTTTTCATGCTTAGGCCAATTGAATATAATATTACAAGTGATAGAAGGACCATACAGTAATAAATCATCAACCTTTGGAAGCTTAAATACTATGATTCAAAATTCTAATATCTTTGTGCCAAAATCTTAAGACATAAGTGTTACGATTTAAAAATCTATAGATGCTGTAGCAGGAAATAGAGAAGACATCCTAACCATACACGCGACAAGTCAACACAAGTAGCTAGACCTACCTCCTCTAAGCTTCTTCGCTTCCCAAGTTCGACTCAAAAAGAGCTAGCCTAGAAGTTTACCTCTTTTCCATTCTCTTTCTTTCCTTTCCCATTTTGTATTCTTAATTGTAACAAAGATTACTTAATGAATTTCAGGCCATTTTCAATGTGATTTTCCTCTGATTCATAGGATTTGCATGCTAACACTTGTATCTCATACTTCACTTTTCATTTTGCAGCCTCCTCCTTGAATTCTCTAATAATGGGATTTAACATTAGAATAACATTAAACCGAATGTTTCCTAAAATTCTTCCACATTAACAGTAGACCAGTATAAATCCAGACATCAAGAACCTGTTCCCTAACTTTACTCCAATATCTCATCTAAATCAGCAGCTTATCATTAAGCATCATTTTCCCAATTCACATTTGAGATAAGCAGAATGAATTGAATGCATCTTCAACAAATACAGCTACCTGTAACCTAAATTCTACACAAATATCTCATTTAAGAAATCACCAACTTATCATAAAAAATCATAACTTATTTCATAAACAAGATCACGAAGGAAATGGACAATAAGTTTGAACATAAGATTGGCATATAGAAATAAACAATAACTTAAACAAATAAATGCTTTTTTTTTCAATTTATCAATGGAGAGATGACACATCATTTTTGCCACTGGAAAATCAGTGCAAATCAATGCCCCAATGGCAATATTAATCATAGTAATACACCGAATATCATCTGAACTACTATCAAACATATGTACACCAATTAGGAAAGAAACGACACCTACAAAACTGCTGGCTGCACAGCCTAATGAAACAACAGAAACAGTAATTTCACATTTGCATCATCAACAATACATCATCTCTCGATATATATTTACACCCAGTTCAGCTTCCAATTTTCTAATCCCCGCAGCTATCTCTCTCAAGCAAGCTCCTCAGGTTGCAGAGTGCCTCCGCCGATAAGCTGCAGCTCCTCATCCTTAAAGACGGCGGTTGCTGCTGCCTCAGTGGCTCTGTGGGTGAGGCGACATCTCGATTTTCAGCAGTGAAACAAACAACAATCACCGTGAGGTTATCAAAAGTGTTAAGCCTCAATGCCTCCATGACCAGCTCCCTTGCGCATCGTTCTGGGTCATCGTGCCGTCGAAGTCCCCTCCTCACGACACTAACAGCATGCTGGCTAGACATTACATCCCATATACCATCACAGCCAATGATTAGAAACTCATCATCCTCTGTAAGAACCACTTGTCTAAATTCCGGCTCGGCAATCAGGGGAGATTGGGAGCCTCTAGGAAGCTTCATGTCCCAGTCACCTAAAGCACGAGAAACAGAAAGTAATCCGTTGAGGTAACCATCATCAACATAACCACCTGATTCCTGCACCCTGCACTGTTCAGCAGTGTAGATGGGCCTGTGGTCCTGTGACATATCAAATGCTTCACCCTTCCGGCACAAGACAGCCCTGCAGTCTCCGGCATTTGCTACTAATAAAATGCTGCAAGCAAGGATATCAAAAATGTCAAATATATGTGACATATGGTATATAAACATCAATAAACTTGCACTTTAGATATTAACCATCTAAACCACAAATTTACATCGTACGTACTGTATAGAAGTGAATATCTACAAACAGCACAATTAAAAATTTAATATTTAAATGCATCGCACATCCCAAAAGGGCCAAAAACATAATTTTTTAAAGAAAAATGCCGAAAATATTTAACCATCGAATTTGAAGTGTGAACACTATAAACTTATTGATTTGGATGGTTAAGTAGATATGTTTACTGTAGCATAAATTTCCCAAACTGTATCATCAGGTAGTTCAATTATTCACGCACCTCCCAAAAACTAGTGCTGCAAGAGCAGTGGTTCCACAGGAAGTGCTAACAGTAGAATCATCAGCCAAGGCAAGGTCTGCAAGAAGAAATGATTTGCGTACGGAATTCTCCACTGAATTCAGGAAGACAGTGTCAGCTTCTAATGCCTGTGGGAACTCAGCATCTTCGAAGAAAAACCTTATTGCATGCTTCTTAATATACGCTGCTGCATCTGAGCCCCCATGGCCATCGAAAACCTGAACAAACAAGAAGCATTGTTACCAAAAACAAACAATATCATATCAAAGTCAGAGTCTTTAAGATAATTACCCCATAGAAGGCACTTGGTGTAGGCCAACTAAACAGAGAGCCAAGGTGTGTTGCTAAATCATCGATCCTTATATGCTCATCTTCCATATCTCTCCTAGGTCCAATATCAGCAAAACTTCCAGATCGGATAGTAGGAACCAAGCCGAAAAGCGCAGGTACTTCAGAAACTTTTGAGCTAGCATCTGTGGTTCTCAATTCCTATCAAGAAGAGCAAAGACATATCATTCTGGTCTATTTGGCCAAATGAAGAGACTGGCTAAAACAAACTCCACAAATCAAACATAGGTTAAAAAAAAGAAAAAAAAAACACCAAAGATTGGAATTAAAAAAAAGCATGAGATGGGCAAATTGACTTCCTTGTCAAAAGGGGGTCAAAAATCTTAACGTTTACTTTACAACCCGTAATGGCAAACTAAATGCCATGAATTCGAATAGAAAATTACAGATCAAGTTGTCTTCCATCTGAAGATTCTCAATAGTTGTTTCCAAACTATCAAATCTCAAACAGAACCATCCTCAAAATAAACATATTTATCTTTGCAAGAAACTAACAAGAGATCACGCAACCAAAACAGGTACGAAATCATACTTCACCCATCAGTCATCCAGATCATTTAAAAAAAATAAATAAAAATCAATCATCCAGACACGTATTCCACAAAAATACGCTTTCTCCACAAGTTCAAAGATAACCAAAGCCAGTAGCCGCAGATCAAGAAAAAACATATATTTCTTCTGTTCCAACACAAGAACAAAAAATCAAGAACACTACCGCCTAAAACTTCCACTTGCATGGGTCAACAAAGTAGTAAGTTCATCAGATCGGAGGCAGATATGAACCAGAAACTTACCAGCTCCGACACCGCGCCGATCTCGACCGTCACCGATCCAGCCCCCCGCGCCGCTTGCCGACACAAAGGCGGCGACAAAGGCGGCGTAACCGCCGCCGCCGCCGCCGCTGCAGCAGCCGCCGCGGCCGATAAGTCAACGATCTCATCAATCCCCTTGGAAACGCACCGGTACTGCACATCAAGCACCGAGATGCTCTGATGGATAACTTCCGCTCCTGCCACCATCTCGACTCCAAGCAAATCCCTAGCTTCTCTTCCCCCCAAATCAAAAATCCCCAAATCCCCAACCTCCAAAGCGGCTCGATTCTAATACCAATCACAGAAAACTCACCTTCTCCTTCCTTCTAGGGTTTCCTCACCAAATCCTTTTCCTTCTCCTTCCTTCTAGGGTTTCTCTTTCCTTCTTTCTTCGCGGTATGGATTTTGACTCGGCAGTTGCAAATAAGAGGAAAGAGCCGGTGGAGCGATAGTTATTAAGATCGATGGGCGACCGGCGGCGACCGGTTATGATGAGAACTGACTGGCACGTGTGGGTTGGCAACGTCGCATGCGGGAACGGGGTTAGCGGGTGCGGGCCGCGTCAGGCCTCCGTGCTTTAGAGGAATTCGCTGCGAAGTAGGGTTTCTGGCGGTATTAAATTATTAGTTAAGGGTATTCCAGGAATTTTAATATTTCTCTAATTAAAAGTCAACAACTTGCGGCGGACGAGCTGTCTGAAACACGGCTCCGACCACCGTGTCGTGACGTGAGGGTGAATTCAGTGATTACACGTGGCACGATCAGGACCGTTCATCACAAGTGACAGGTGAAAAGCATTTTTTGCATGAAAAACCCTCACAAATTAAAACTATATTTCAATCACACCTTATATTTATTCTCCGCATGACACGTGTATTTTAATTTTTCTTAATTTATTTTATGGTTGGTACTTACTTAACAAATAAATTTAAGAATAATTACCTACATGTCATATCATTTTACTTTATTTATATATTACTCATCTATTCTTAATTAATTACACTATATATATTATAAAATCTTACATATACACACTTTTACTTGTTTTTATTATAATGAACAATTATAATTTTTCAATGACCTAACTATAGTTAGGTTACAAAAAATCTGAACCGTTCATCATATTATTTTAAGAATATTTAAATATATTTTGAGTAAAAATATTAAAACTTTGATGTTTAGGTAGTGGCAAGGGAAGGAAACATCCGCAGCGTGAATTAATTTTAGAACAGATCAGCGTTTTAGTGTGACATCGAGGAAGAAAAAAAATATATACTATTAAAGATAAAAATATAATTTTAATGATTTATTAATGAAATTTTTTTTTTCAAATAGATTTTGACTGAATTTTAATTTAAGTGTGTATATGTAAGATTTTATAATGTTTTGAGTGTGCATAACATAATTAACTAAAAATGAATGGATAATGTATAAATAAAGTAAAATAGTGTGTCATATAGGTAATTATCCCATAAATTTAATATATATTTTTAATAGTTGATTGTCTCTACTCTAAAATATGATATAATATTAAAATAATATTAAATTAACGCTCCTTAATTTTATTATTATTATTATGATAGATTAAAGCAAATAACAAGTATTTATTTTGTTATTTATTTTACTAATTATTCTATTCATTAATAATATATTTTAATAATTAATATCTTTTATAAAAATAAATTTTAATTATAAAGTTTTTATATCACGTATTTCTTTAATGAATTTCATACGACTTCATTTAGGTACCGCAATAGCTTGATACGAGACTCAAATTAACAACAAAAAAATAGGCCTCATAAAAAGCTTGATCACTCGTTCATAAATTGATACCGATTCGAGCTCGAGATTGCCACTTATAAATGAATCAAATATGAACATAATAGTTAAATTTAGCTCATTATTGAGCTGAGCTGCAAGCAAAAATTAAATATGAAACTAGTCTGAGCATGAACACAGCCAAAGTTGGCATAGCTCTAACTACAAATGTATTAAATATCATAATAAGCTAAATCATATGAATATTAAATATTTGATGAAGTGGTAGGTGGTAATTAATTTGATTATAAATCATAAAATAATATTCACTAATAGACCAACACCTCTTACTTGAAGGCAACATTATGAATCTTCTTTGATTTATTAATTTATGGCTAGTAATTATGTTTTACGTTCATTCTTTCATCGAAAATCACTTCACTTTAGTGTATTCAAGTTCGACTTGATTTAAGATAACTAACCTGAAATTAAATTAATTTAATTTAAAAGACTTTTACTTCCACAATCATTTTTGCACTTGTAGAAGAGAACGACGCTTTCTTATGACTTCTTAGTTGTTACTTAAGCGTAGTCGTTAAAGCCCTCGATTTAAGAATCTTATCCCTTTGTCTCACCATTTACTCTTAAATCTTTTTACATATATAGCTCAATATAATTATATATTCTAATAAATGTACGCATAATACTTATAAATGAATTCAAGAAATATAGTATGTAACCTAAGTCAAATTAATTCATAATAACCTAATTTTGATTTTATATTGGTCTATAAAATTAAAAGGATACCATTTAGGATACTTTTGCTTAAAATTTTTTTTATATATATATTTTTTTATGATTCAATTAAGTTTGACTGTTATGTTGTATTTTTAAAAATTTAAAATTACTATTAAAATCTATACTATAAAAATAAGAGAAACTTGAGATTTTAATAAAATAAGCATATAAATATTCAAAAGCATCATATTATATTTATAAGTCGAGACACTAATGGNAATTTTTTTATATTAGAATTTGTGTAGAATGATTAAAAATATTTATTTATTATTATTATTATTATTTTTTAAATTAGTATCATTTTGGTCTTGATTTGGTCCTGATTTAGTCATTGCGCCAAACAGGGCCTAAGGCCTCGTTTGGTTCAAGCTTTTTTTTAGACATGAAAAAAATAATTTTATTTTTTAAATTTAATGAAAGAGAAATTTATTTTACCATTAGAAAATATGTAAAATGTGAAATAATTTTAATTCTGATATTCGTATTTGTATTAGATGTGAAATAAAATTGATTTTTATAGTTGAAATATATGTTGGGCAAAAAATTTCCCTCGAACCAAACGAGGCCTAAGTCTCCTAACGACTACATAAAGGTGACAATTCAGTTTGCAGGTCAGATTAGGTCAAGTCATTTTTTAATTTAAACTTAACTCATACTCGACGCATATTAAATAAATCAAATATCAAAACATGTATCTAAGTTCTTATATTTTTATTTAAAATAATTAAAATGATTATCTAAAAATTTTAAAATTAAATTAAATTATGTGAGATACAGCTGATAATTATTAAAAGTGATACTAATAACAAAAATATGTACTAATTTAGTGGATCATAAATAAATCAATTTATCAATTCATATAGTAATTTTTATATGAACTATAATCAAATTAACTCATTTTATAATTTAAATTTATATAAAATTAATTTATATATATTTTTTTTTTGAATGAAAATTAATTTATATTTAGATAAATTGAGTTAAGCAAGTCAGATTCAACGGTGAGATTCACCCTCCTCGTTACATCTAGAAAGTGAGCAATAAGCAGAGAAACGCCAAATCGAGGGGTAAAATGGGAACTACACGCTCGTGCCGCTGCAGAAGCATCGGGATAGGGAATCAGATGGTCAGCCCTTGCGTTCACACGGCTTTCCTTAGTGAAGCACTATTTGTCTTAATTGACCTTCATTAAGCCGTTTATTACGATGTTGCCCCTGTTAGGTATTTGAAGTTTCCAAAAGAGATATATAATAAGGCTGTTTTTTTTTGTTAAAGGGAGGTGGAACGAATGACTCACTGAATGCGGCAACAACAATAACTGGAGTCAGGAGCGAAACAGAGGACGTCCCGAGAATTTTAGCATTGTGTGGTCCCAATTAATTAAATATCAATCAGGTGAAAGAGCATAGTAAAATTTCTGTCAATCAAACACTGGAGAATTGTTCATCGGATGAGTGCTGTGGATAGCAACAGCACGAAGGACGATGAAAGGTCAAGTATTTTTGCAGGCAAGAAACGCCAATAACACGCGGCATTTTGCATAATACGGCACGAGTCAACAGCAATGGTAGGGCATGAGGCGACACAAAAAAAGGACAAATCAAAAGCCTGCATGAGACGATACAAAAAAAGCCACCTTATATATACAACAAAAATAGCCAAAATTCTCACTTTTAGAATAGTTAATAGATAATATATCATATTGTTATATTATATATTATATATTTATTATTAAATATTATACTATAAATATAAAAATATTTTATTTTATATATTTTTAAAATTTTTAAAATATAATATTTAAAAAATTACAATATATATATTATAATATTTAAAAGTAAGTATGAAATATATAAATAAGACAATCTTATTATTATAATATATATATGTACATATTAAACTTTATCAACACAAATTTCTAAAAAAATATTTAATTTATTTTTAATAGCTTGCATATCCTAAGGTTACCCAAATTTTTTATTTTTTTTATTTTACAGCTTAACTCTNATAATTAGCCAAAAAAAAAATTAAAATCTTATAGAAGATCTAAATATATTATTTTTAAAAGATTTAAGGTATAATTGTAAATTAAAAATATAAAGTTAAATATGTTATTCAAATATATTAACATCTACTATTATTATAATTTAGAGATATATATATTAATATTAATATTAATATTATAATCGAAGCACTATATACATTACATAGACTGCAGAGGACTACGTATACACATGGGATGCAGGAAATCAAACGATCAGAAAGCGAAGGTACGGCTTTTTGGACGGCAGAT
>JAEMOT010003971.1:351112-373612 GCA_019297695.1 Apostasia ramifera | reverse complement strand
TTTGAGAGAAAATGTGGGGCGCTAACCTTAATGGTTTAAAGTCATTAAATGAAAATGGGTTTACAAGGCTTAGCTCCTCCAACTTGTTGGAAGAAGAAAGGCATTATTAGAATTTGGTAATCCTATCTTACGGGTAGACGAGAGCACTATAGCAGTGTCTCATGGTAGTGGGATAAGGTATTTGAGGCTTAGAGTTGGAGAGAATCTTACCGACTGACGACGTGAAGATTCAATTCATTTATCCCCTTTTTTCACTATTGATTGCTATATTGATATCCAAATGGCATTGGCGAGCATAATGATGGCTTTTGAGCATGCTGATCATCTCTCTGCCCGCTTTCCTGCCCTATCCTATTCTTTGTGCTAGATTTTGGGAAATTTGGGTGGTGTATTAGAGATATGTTTGGTCCATTTGATACTTTTAGTGACTAGAAACTGGCGTCACGATTCCGTTGGATTTGCTCTATCGAGACTATCAATTCAGGTTGACTCTTTGTTGATTGGACTTTTAGGTTGATCATAGTTTGACTGTCATGTTTCTTGAGTCTATTGCTTATAGGACAACGATACTATAGATGCTTTTGGATCTAACAAATTGCCTTCCTACTGGTGCATTGCAGCACATTTCATACCTTCTTTTTTGGAGGGAAGAGAACAGATGCTACCATGTGTCCGTTTTAGTTGCTCATAAATTGTTTGCACGGGAAGTCTGATCGCATTACAACCATCCACGTGGCGAAGATACGACTGCCTATATCAGAGTCAGGCCCAGCTAGTTAGATCGTGGCATGATGGACCATGAAAGCTTCGTTCTAACCATAGTCTATCCAGAAGAAACAGTATCAGGGATGGACCATACCTTGATCCCCGTTTGGCATCTACCCATATCAGTGGGATACAACTTATATGGTCAGGACGATACGGCCAACTACCCTCTTGCTATTGCCAGTCTGCGGCGCACTCCCTCCTTTTAGTCCCTCTTATTCTGGGGAGGTAACATGTAGGAGCGGTAATGACGGAAGGGTTAAGGTACCTTTCTAAGCGAAATGTCACATTCGTTACATAGGGAAGTATACTTGCCATTGCTGCCAAGCTGATGACCTGACCGTCCTTCCTGATACCATGGAGGATTGAGCTAGATTTTTCGCAAGAATTAATACTTTCGGGGTGACATGACAAGATCTGGGCTGCACAGACTGCCAGCTTATCTTGTGCAACTCGGATGAAGAAGGGTCTTTTTCTGTCATGATACTCCTACAACTGCCATAAATACCGGGACTTAGCTATGAATAAAGGGTCCCTCTCGCTCAGTGGATCGAGCTCACACTTGAGACCTCTATCTACCTAAAATGACTCAACATTTGTATTTTTTCTCTTTCCCTCTCTAACAACTTGCGCTCTCTCTCTCTCTCAAGGGACTTTTGAACATATAATGAGATTTGATCTGGATTAGCTGATGGACGTAGGAGGATCACTCCGAACCACCTAAATTGTTGTGTCATTTACTTTGCTGTTCTCATCTATTGCTTTCTCTTCGTCCACCATCTCCCTCTCTACATTGCCTACGAACCACCTACGCATCGCCTGTTGGTGGAGCTCGCCCTTCTCTTCTATTAACATATTTGGTGCTTTCATTGGGTCATACAAGCATGATTGACCAAGTGCGCAACCTTAACACACTTGACAATATTCCCCAGGCGTTGACAGAGAGAAAAGACCTTCGTGGAAGAGGCCTCCAGCTTCAGCACATGCGCTCGCTCTAGTGCAGCCTCCTCTACGTCCGACATGCAGATGGCTGACCTCCTTCGAGAACCTTGCCAAGCAGATGGAGACTCACCATTGTCGTTGCTCCCGACAACAGGGGTGCGACCCTTAACTCAAATCCTTCATCAACTGTTGTTGTCTTCGAACCCAAAGGCGACAACTCAATAGCATGCTGGATTAGCACAAATGGTGCTTGGACCCTCTGAGGTTCCGCGATAATTTCTGTTGCCACTGTGCAACGCGGCACTAGTTGCCGCCCTTGCTACCTCGTTGGCACAGGCTGACATCACCGCTTCTCTGCTTCAGCAAATGCTAACTTTGGTCCGAGTAGCGCCAGGAGCGTTAGCGCTTTGCCAAACCATCAAGGCCGTAGCAAACGATGGTGGAGAGACCATTTCACGTCCCTCCAACCATTGTCACGACCGCACCACTTTCACATCCTTATATGTGATGTTCTTCGGTTGCGACAACACGCTCTCACCGCACTGCTTCACTTGACTCCCAGCTTAGTTGGGTCGCATGCGAACTAGCGCCCTGGGGTAACATCGCCCACCGGTTCTCCAATGCTCACTCTATGTCAGAGGACTAGATGGGAGACTAGGCCGTGCTCACTCCATGTCAGAGGACTCGATGGGAGACCTTTACGGCCTGGTCTCCCTAGGCTTGGAGGATTTTCTGTCGTACATCCACATCCAAGCCTCTTTGGTTGGTATGGATGTCCCTCTCTTGAACGACTTGATCGACATCATGGACCTTAGAGAGTTTCTTACTGATTCTCTTTGCAACTCCCTGTTTCAGGTTGATTTTCGCTCGTCGACAGTCAAGACCTGACGGTACGACGGATTGTCACTAGCAAACTGGGATTTGGGCCTATGATTGGCATTTGGGCCTTTCCCGGGGATATATCTAGTCCTGTGGTCACTTCAAATAGGAAGTCTTGGCCGTTTCATCTGTCGTACCCCTATGGTCAACTTCAATCTATTTCTCTCCAAAATCACTTAGGGATCGGAGGAGCTGACAACATCCACCCTGCCTGTTACGCCTTTTGGAGGGGGCTTAAGAAAGACAGTGACCTGGTCAAGTCCCTCTACCGAAGCAATCCCTGCAACTTCCCGAAGCTTGTTAATAGGGCCAAGAAGTTCATCATGATGGAGGACGTTGGCACCTAGAAGAAAGCCTGCACTATCTCTCCTACCACAGGGCAGCCTAAATGCAAGTAGGATAGGGATACGTTCCTTGGAAAAAGGATAAATGGCCTTCAAAAAGGCAAAGACCGCTTAAAATGCCAGCAGCTAGTATGGCCACCATGGTAGGCCTTATCGAGACAACGTTCCCTGAGAATATCATCAGCATCACCAATTCAGTCAACTATTGATCAAAGTTTTTGCTATTGCTTAGCAGATGGGTTACATGCCCAGGGTGGCTTGTGGCCCCCTCTACCATCGGGGGCTGGCCCCAACGTTTACTGTAAGTTCCACCAGACCTATAGACATCCTATCGATAAATATAACTCTAAAGTCATTGGATCGGCTCAGTGATAAATGGGAAGCTCCAATAGTATCTCCTCCAAGTGTTGATTGGTTAGGTCCATGATGGGACAGACCATACTCGGACAATGCAAGAGACATCCCTTCACTTGGCCTACCGACGCTGCTGCCAGGATTATGAACTCTTTCGTCACCTATTCTCCTAGGCTTGGCCAGAGCAACTCGTCGAAGCACGGAGTGTCGTTGTCACACTAATATTTGCCATCCCTCTCGCCTTCTCTCGGCAGGACTTGCGGATCATGATAACTCCCGTGATGACCTAATCACTGTCACGATTCGGATCGTCGACTGCGACGTTCGATGGGTTCTGATAAAGTTCAGAAGCTTCGCTGACATGCTCTTCTAGTGGCCTTTTTCCAAATGGTTTTACGGCCTACGGAACTTCTGCAGCACGACGACGCTCTCCGCAGGTTATTCGACGAACAAGTCCAACATTTGGGCCTAGTTACCTCTCTGTCTCGTTTGGCAATGAGAACGACTACATTATACACCTTGTGACATTCTCGATCGTCGGGGCAAGGTCCGAGTATAATGCCATCCTAGGATGGACCACTCTTAATGCCTTCAGAATGGTGATTTTCACTCCCCACCTGTGTCAAATTTCTCACACCAGAGAGTGGTCATTATGATGGGAGATTCATAGAATATGCTATGGAGCTTCTAGATTATGGTGGATGAGATAGACTTGAGAGAGGGAGAGGTTTTGAGATCCCAAGAGGGAATTTGCAGTGTAACCCTGAACGGGGAGAGTTCTAGAGTTTTAACTGTCTCCTTTACGTAAGATCAAATAGTAAAACACCTTTCCTAATATGTTGATGTGTTTGCTTGTAGACCTGCTTATCGGATCAGTTTTATCTGAAACTGGTCCGGTAAGAACCGGTTCGGCCTAGAAGTGGTTTGGTTCACTGTTTAAAAAATAGTAATAATATGTTTGGCGGGCGTTTCCTTTATTAAAGTGGCATCTAGCAGCAGCGCCAGCTGCTTAATTTAAAAAAAGTATATATATATTTTTTAAAATCAAATGGTTATTTTGCTAACAATGTTCAAATGATTATTTTAAGGTTATTTTAGATCTTTTAACCTACATCTGGTCCTCTATAAATAGGACTTATATATTATGTAACTTTTTCAATTTTTATCAATTTTTAGACTCTTTTACTTTTTCAAAATTTTTTCAAACACATTCAAATAGCTTTCTAATGTCGATTTGCTACTGTTTCTTCCTCAAGTCGCCAGAGGAATGCGGATCCGGATTACGTTCAAGATCTTGATTGTGTTTTTCCACTTGAGATTTTTGACGAAACTTCAGAACTTGATCTTGATCTATCTGAATAATATGATCTTGATCTTGAGGCTCGTGGAGATGTTGGTATCGGCATTGACCCGTCAACTCAATCTTCAGGCGTCTCCAATAAGTCTTGGACGAAACATAGTTTGATGAAAAAATTTGTCAACCTGCTACTGTAGAGGCAAATCAAATATTACTGAATCTGTATATGCCATGACCATTTAGAAATGATATGGCACGTTGAGGTTTAATTCGATTTATTGTATGAATAGAATAACCTTTCATAATATATGAAAATGTGGGATTCTTAGAATATATTATTCAGCATTCACAACCCCTATGTAATCGTATTTTTAGGCATACACTTAGAAAGAATTGCATGTCAATGTATGAATATAAAAAATCTCTCATTCAATACCTCACTAACAGTACTTGTAAGGCTAGTTTAACTTTTGATATTTAGACAAACATAAATGGGGTGAGTTATCTAGTTGTTACTTATCAGTAGATTGATGGATAATGCAGAATATAAAAATACACACTTTCATTAGATATATTAGACAAAGCTCATACACATTATATTATTTTTACTTACATTTGGAATGCTTGTAAAATTTATAGTCTAGAAAATAAAGTTTTTCTTTTATTGTAGATAATACTTCAAATAATATTTCTGTTGTTAATTTCTTACAGCAATTTCTAAAACCTCCTCTTTATGTTTTCTTTTTCATATTTGATATACATGTTATATCATAAACTTGTGTGTTTTTGGTGCTTTTAATTTCGAGCATTTGATTATTAATAAATTTAAGCATGTTGCGAAATAGATTTGGTTGAATTCAAATGTTAGATGTGAATAGAATCGTGTTTATGTAAGTGTAGGAAAAACTTATATAAAATTTTCATTGCTTGTCAAAACTAGATGAAATTTGCCTCATTGTTTATTTGAATCGCTTTTACCACTTGCTGCTTTTTATAATTCATACATAATTAATCACGACCTTTAATTCTGTTCTTATCTTTAGAATTTCTTAAGGAAAGTTCTCGGGCTATTAGTAATTTTTAAGAAGTGTACTGAAAGTTTTCAGGTTATTAACCGATTATGCCTATTTTTTTTGCTTTACATTTTCCAAATGTTTTAAAAAATTTTAGAGCTTATATTAGATCTGATTCTTAAAATTTTTGTCGCTGATATGGAATTAAAAATTAAAAAATATATTAGAAAAAACCACATTTATATTTTATAACTGCTATGCTTGATCGCCGCTAAGGGTGCGAAACTCCTGGTGGAAAGCTTCTTGTCTTGGAGGCTCATAGCGAGGGACACCCATCATAATTTAATATCTGCCGCCTTTTGCTTCAGGTATGAGTGACTTTGCGTGTACTCCGGCCTTGTCCTCAGGGGTTTGACTATCTCTAGGGAGAACTTCGAAGTGGAGACCCTTTGCTTTAGCCGGCAACCTTCGTCATTGGTGCCGTGGCTTCCCCTTTGGTGGCCCGAGCATCTTCTTTCACTACCGCTAGCTCTTCTTGGAGTGTGTCTAGTGTCGCCGAATGAGTGGCCCGGAGCTTCCCCACCTGGTTGGTCTAGTCGTTCTAAAGGACATACATGGTCGGAGCTCCCCGTCACCTTCCTCTTGCTCTTTTTCTCATTCCTCGGTCGTTCCTAGCCGGCTGATGCCTCCACTAGCATAGTAACGGGGATTCCTTCTGCCGCAATGTAGGCCTCCTAGTCCTCCTTCACATTGGCTAGGACCTCCTTCACATTGGCTAGGACCTCCTTCAAGGAGAAGGATGCGCTTTAGGCGTGCCTCTAGCTTCCTCACTTTGCCCTCCATCTTGAATTGAGGCTCTTTGAACATATAGTCGCCCATCACCCTCGGAACTAGTGATCTCCATCCTTAGCTCCCCTTCGACGAAAAAATAACAGTCACATCCCGATTTTGTGCCCTCATGTTCAAGCATCCCAGGTATTGGCGTTCTCCTGTAACAGGTAGAGGAACTTTGGAGATCCTCAGGTCTCATGTCCTCTTGGTATCTTGCGGGTCGTGGGTGAGGGTGAAGATGTACGTCACACCATTCGGCGATAGCTACCTCAGGCCCAACTTGAAGCTATCTAGAACTGTAGTGAACTTTAGCTGCGGTGGCAACATCATCTCCATGTTAAAGATGTACATGCAGACGTGGATCGCTGGTAGGTTGTTGGGCCTGTTTTCCTCTATTGCTGCCTTGATCTTTAGCTGGAAAACCCTAGTGGCGTTGAGGACTCGATGACTCACTCTCAAATTGTGACAATGGCCACGTACTCCTTGAAGCGCTTCTCCAATAGTTCGATCACTGGTCTAGTCTTCTTCTTTGTCATTAGGTCGTTGGAATTGTTATGGAGGAAGAAGAACGAGATGAAACAAAGCAGGAAGAGGAACTGGCGCAAAAGCAAACAAGCGATCTGATCTTAGGGTCTCGCAGTCACATTAATAGGCATGGTAATTGTAGCATTGCAGCTTTTTTGGAGTGCACCGCACCCGTGTAAGATACCCGTACCTTCGTTAATGCAGCCAACGGAGAACAGACCATATCCCAGGTATGCTTTGAATTTGCTATCTCCCTCTCTACTAATCTGTCCACAGGAACGGACCAATAAGCCTACATGGTACAAACGACTTATCACATCGTCTACACCCGGAAGATCCTCAATGGGGTACGAATCAATACTTAGACAAATTGCAGGTTCGTGCTCTAAACAGTGGCTCGCAACATTCAAATGGGCAAGTACCTTTCTATGCGCATGCAAAGATAAACAAGGCAACAGTGTCAATTAAAGAATTTACATGAAAAATTGTATGTTTCATTTCAAGCAACATTACGTTGCATGTTAAACTAACCTTTCACACGTGTAAAAAACTAAAAATTACAAAATCCAAAAAAGAAAAAAAAAACATCAAAGGGCGGGCCTCCTTCACTCCGGTCCCGGTTGTTGTTGCTCCGGTGGTACACCGTTTACATTAGCTGGCACATACTCCTCGTGGATGGCCCTCACATTGGCAACACTTTGCGCAGACCACTGCAGCACATGGAAGAAACAGTTTGACCATTCTAAGCTGGCAAAGGGAAGATCCACAGGACGACGTAGGTCTATCTTCGAAAGTAGGCCTGCCTCCACTAGAGACTACAGTATGTAGTTGTAAGCGGCTTGCATTTGCCAGGCTTGCTCAATTCGGGAGACGGTGTTGATCTCCACAGCTTGAGACACAGGTTGCCTAATGTCTATTACCAGTTGGCTGACCCAGTCACGGTTGAAGCCGATGGCTTGCCGGAGGGTTGTGTTCTCCACCTGCAACACCTTAACTCGTTGCTGTAGCACGCTGACTTCTGCCCTTAGAGCCGTGTTCTCATGGAGGGCCATCTGTTGGCTCCTCTTAACATCCCTCTCCTTCTTCGCTGCTTCTTTTGCCTTAGTTAGGCATTTGTCGTCTTCTCTTATCTTCTTCAGGGACTCCCCATAGGAAGAAACCTGGACAGTCAGCTTTGCTTGCAACTCGTTGTTTTATCTCGCACAATTAGTAAGAGCCTTTTGGTGGCATTCCTTGGCGTCTTCCCACTCTCTGTTCACCATTAAATACTCGGTCTCCCGGGTCTCTGCCTGCTTGTTCGCCAGTCAGGCAGACAGCTTCGCGTCCAACTAGGTCTCCAGGTCGACGCTTTTCTGTCGCATCGTCCCAAGTGCCTCGGACAGGTTCTTCAGTTGAGTGTGCATCTAGGAGGTATCCCAGGTAGACCACCCTAAAGCGGTGACCATCTCCTTCCTCAGCTCCACGACAAGGAGCTTCGCAACCAAAATCCTCTCCTTCTTAGCTTTGGCTTTGTTAGCTGCGACTTGGAGCTTCATCTTCCTAAAGTGGTGTACCCCGTTCACCGCAAAAAAATCATTCTTTATATCTTTCTGCACCTCGGCCAGTGCCTCTACTAAGAACTTCCCCTTTGGGGTTAGGTCGGATGGGCAGCTAGGGTTTGGCGCAGTTAGAGTCGAGAAGGAAACACTAGTCTGTTAGTGCCTGCCAAAAAACAATATATCTTTCCTCCTTGAGCCACATGCCCTTCGCTACCTCACGTTTTTTCATCTTTTGCAATAGCGCTTGTTTGAGATAAAAATAAACTATTTTTTTTTTGTTATGCATATTGCATCGAGTCAGCATTAAACTAGAGACGCAAAATTGGCCCACCGAGCACTTAACTAATGAGCCACTGGTTAATTGTCAAATTATGTGCTCATAATGTATAAATATATATTTATTTTGAGTCGATTTTTTTTCGAGCGAGCCTACTCAAACTCAAATCAACTCGAAATAATTTCGATTCGATAAGTTAGCTTGAAACTCGACTCGAAATAAATTGATTTAATTTTGATTTGATTCATTTGTCGAGTGGGTTTTAAGCGATTTTCAATTTTTGAATAAAATGGCCAGTCTTAGTCCACGATGTGGGGTATGTTTTGGAGCTGACTTTCCATCATCAGAGCTTGCCTCGTAAGCAGTGATACCTGTTTTCCTAATTAGGAGACATGGATCTTCTTGTCGATGGGCTTTAACTGCTACATCGCTGGGATCGTTTGTTCGTCATCCTCTAAGTGTAGCACCTTGGTAGTTGGTGAAGGGTGCTCGTCTATCCCAATGAGCTCACCTGTTGTATCCATTTGCAAGGAGTCTTCCAGATTAATGGCAACTAACCCCAACAAGCTGGTCACCCTTGGCAACATCTACGTGGCTGCTTTGGCGTCTGCTATAGGTGACATTGGTTCCCGTGCTTCAGGAGCCTTCGTCGCCACCTGCAGGCTTTGCAACGTCGCCACCTCTTATCTTTAGATGGGAGGGCTCTTTAGTCCTGGCCTTCTTTACTGCTGGCTTAGAAGGCGACTCCCCTTTCTTTTGGAACTGGGCGAGGAATTTTGTTATCAGATTTCTTTTCGGAGTCATGATCTTCACAGGAACTTACAGGTGGGCTCTCTCCTTCGCTAAACACTCGAGTAGACGAAAGGACGCATGATCAAAAAGGTAAGTTGCTCCGTGACAACATCAATGTTTGCGTTCGATGATCAAGGGAACTAATTTTTGGGCAAAAAATTCGAATGCATCACAACCATCTATGTGGTGATGATTTGACTGCTCAGATCAGAGTCATGCCTAGCTAGTCAGACTATGGGGAGACAGTCCATGGAAAGCTCCATCTTGACCAGTCTGTCCTGAAGCAATAGTATCAGTGATGGACCGTGCCTTGGTCCCTGTTTGTTTGTGTTGGTGGGGTACAACTAGCATGGTCGGGACAGTATGGCCAATTACCTTCCTACCATCGCTAGTTCATGGCGCACTCTCGATATTAGTCCCTTTATTCTGAGAGGTAATGTGTAGGATCATCAACAACAAAAGGGTCTTGCGTACTCTTCGAGGCGAAAGATCACATTTATCATATTAGGAAGGACACCTACCACTGCCGCTCAGCCGACGATTTGACCATCCTTCCTGACACTGTTGATGACCGAGCCAGATTTCTCGCCAAGAACTAGCACTTTCGGGATGAAGTGGCAAGATTCAGACCGCATAGATTGCCAGCTCATCCCGTGCAGCTTGGGTGAAGAAGGCCCTCTCTCCTTCAGGATACTCTTTCGGCCACTATAAATACCATGACTTAGTTGCGGGAAAGGGGGCTCTGTCGCTCGTTGGATCGGGCACACACTTGAGACCTCTCTCCACCTGACATCACTCTCAACACTTGTGTTCTTTCTTTCTCTCTCTAACAACTTGTACTCTCTCTCTCTCATAGTACGCTTTTAACATATAATGAGAGTTGAGTTGACTTGGTGGATGTAGAGGGACCTCTTCAAACCACTTAAATTGTTGTCATTTACTTTCCTGTGCTCACCTTTTACTTTCTCTTTGTCCATGGTCTGTTTCCTCTTTATGCTGCCTACGAACCACTTGCACATCGTCTACTGGCAAGCTCTCCCTTCTCTTTCATTAACATAAATAATGGAAGTTGGTGTTGTGGTAGGCGTTCTCAAGAATTCTTCGGAGATTTCGATCTTCACGAAACATGCTGAATATATGAAGCAGGCAATGGAAGCTAGAGGTTCAAAGCCAATGACTTCAGGAAAGGTGAGTGCTGTCCCCCTTCGTTGCTTTATGGCTTAGCTCGTTCTTCTGCAGGAGTCGAAGTTTGTTGCAATGATGTAGGCATCAACGACGCTTGTGATTTTCCTTTCGATGAAAATGAAACCTGTCACCACCACAATCTAAAGAGACCTAAAGAAACTAAAAAATGGACACCTCTTCTAGTCCTGGGGTAAGTTTGGGTTTGGTACAAAATATAGAGGAGCGCTTCAACTCGCGAAGATGCCTTGGTCGAGAGGACCAAGAATTCTTCAGAAGTTGATCTGCTCATTTTAGCAGTCTGGAAATTATTTTTTTTTTAGAAGCAAATTTTGAGTTCTTCACCGGATAAGGAGAGTGTTTGGAGGGATGTCTGTTGCAGAAATTGTGTGTTCTTTTCATAAGGGGTCGAAGATATTCTGCTTCATCTTGGTCAGGAGATCTAGGTTTAGGATTTGAAGAAAGTGAAGATGGCACTAGATTTCTGTTTTAATATTCTCTAAAACTACTTTGACGCCCTCAAGGAAGGTCGAGGAAATGGGCCTCGAAGTTGCCAACCACCATGTCGATCACTTGGAAGGTGAAGTTTAGTTGAGAAGAAAAATTGAAGATTATTATAAAGGCTCTAGACAACTGAATTATGATATGCACATGGATATTTAGCTTTTGTTTTGTTATGTTTGGAAATGATGTGTAGTTTTTGGAAATGACGTGTAGTTTTTCGAAATTGTTTTTGGAAAGGTGTCTCGAAAAGACATTTTAATCTTATTTACGATGTAATGGATGTGGAAGGAATTTAAGAAAGGCTTAACTTTGGTTTTTGTTTTTTAACTTCATTTTTTTAATACATTTTTCGAGATGGGTGGTTAATAATTGTGTGAGGTACCGGTGGTAAGGGTATCTCTTTGGATTAGCAATGCCGGTTCAACGTCCAAGAGAAAGGTATCATTTTGATACTTGTCTCGAAGCGATGTCCGGTAATGATGACAGATTAGCGATCCTTGAGAAAAATTCGGTTGATCGTCCCTTAGCGTCAAAAGGATAGGGATTGCAGCAATTTGACGGCGTACCTTCCCTTTAAAAGTTGATGCACGAGTGATTCATGTGAAGAATTTGGATGATGATCCCTTGGTGCTAAAAGGATAGGGATTGTTGCGGTCAGGCGACACTATATAAAGGGAAGTAGAGTAGCATAGTGCCTCCATAATTGCTTTCATTTCCATCTCCCTTTTCTCTTCTTTTTGTATTGTGCTTGTACTACGCTTTTTCATACGCCAAAATATTGAAGTATACAGCTTGACATATCTGTCGTGCGTTCCACAATAACCTTCAATGATGAAACAATGGCCATGAAGGAAGCGAGCAAAATATTCCTTCAAAGGACAATGTGACATTGTATTAGCGTCACCACCTTCATTGTGGGCTCTTCCTTTCTATGCAGAAAGAGTTCATCACTTTGCTAGATTTCTTCGTATGGCGTCAACGCAGTTAAGCTGTACTTTGTTGTCTTGATTTATTGCTTTTCAGAAGCGTTGAAGGATGCGAAGAAGAAATAAACTAGATATTTTTTCGAAACCTGTTCCAGTTTGGGAAGAACCTGTAAGCTGAGGGTTGATGTGTTCTTAAAGACATTGATGGGCTCAACATCTTCGAGCTTTGGTGTAGCTCCTTCAGTGACGGGCGAAAGAGATTGTTCTTTACTTTGAAGGGAGATCTCATGATCAGTGTTCCTAGGCAGATGGACTGGTGGAAGGTCACTTGTTTCCCACATAGGGCTATAAAAATATCTCGAAGGTTGCTTGAATTGGGCTTGATTCGGACTATTTTGAGTTGTGCTTTCAGCCACAACTTGAGCTTGAGTGTCATTTCGAGTTGAGTTTGAGTCATGGTTGGCTCCCTCAATAAAAATTTAAATTAGCTAAAAAACAATTATCTTGGTAAATATATAAATATATACGTAGATATGCATATATAGTTAAATTTTTATACATTGTACTTTTTTTAAAAATATATGCACATATAATCCATTTGGAGTTAGCTCTAGTTTGATTAATTTTGAGTCAAGCTAGCTTGACTTAAAAAATATTTCTATAAGATCTGTATTGGTTTGAAGAGGGTTAATAGGTCCTTAATTAAAAATTTAGTTTATGTAATTTACTTAATTGTATAGCGTAAGTGCAATAATAATCACAATAAACACAAGAAATAACAAACGGAGGAAAAATTAATCAAAGAGCAAAAAGAATATAAGAATTTAATGTAATGCAATTCACCTTTGAGCCTAATCCATCCCAACCTATCTAACTATTTAATTATATGTAAATCACTCATTTGATTTAAGACGGAGAAGGCTGTACAAGTATCTTTTGGTATAATCTAAAAAATAAAGCAAAATCACCTTGCACAAGAGTAAGTGTTTAACTTAATTTCTCAGGGCTAGTTAGAAAGCTCTCCCCTTTTTACAAGATCATAAAATGAAAGCAATAGGGAGAAGATTCTACACTATCTCAATCAAACAATAAGAAGAAAAGCAACTCATTTTTCCTTTAAGATGTTTACCCTGTATGTAAAAGAAGGAAGAAAGAGCACTTAGCACAAACTTCTTGCATTGCTTGATCTCCTTTATTTTTTTTTGGCTTGGATCACTTGAGAGCTTGAGAGAAGTTGAAGTGTTAGTTTAGAGCAATTAATTGTACAAATTGCCAAGAGGAAGCCCCAGTAGAAGCCAACATTATTAAATATGGTTGACTCTAATGGCTAGTGCTGGCGGCCTTTGATTGATTGAGTGATCGATCAAGGTGCTAGTCGTTAGAGTTTAATGATTAGAGTTTGGGTTTGTTTAATCGATCAACGAATTGATCAAACTACCTTGATCGATTTAAAGCCTATAGCAGCGCCACTCAGCGCCTATGCTAGATTGATCAACTAATCAATCAAGCTAAAGTGTGCAAGTTTGTAAAAGCATTTGAGGGATTAAAGCAAGCTCCAAGAGCTTGGTATAGTAGACTTAATTCTTATCTTCAACAATATGGTTTTCAAAAAAGTGAAAGTGTGCCACTTTATATACAAAGATTGTATGAAGGAATTTAGGGCTATGATGAAAGATTTTGAAATGTCAGATTTGGGATTACATTATTTTCTTGGGTTCAAGTGAGGCAAACAGTTGATGGCATTTTTTTGTCTCAGCAAAATATGCATTGGTTCTGCTAACAAAGAATAATATGCATACTTGTAAATCATTTTCAGCTCTAATGAATGCTAATGAGAAGCTGGCTTTAAATGATGGAACCTCAAGGGCTGATGAGAGAACATTTAGAAGTATGGTTGGTGGTCTTATGTACTTGGCTCGTACTCGTTCAGATATTCTATTTTCAATTAGCTTGATATCTAGATTTATGCATAATCCTTTAGCATATCACCTTGGAGCAGCTAAGCGCATTTTGCGTTATATTCGAGCAACAACTGATTATGGAATTTGGTATAAGCCAGTTGCAAATTTTAAGTTAGTTGGCTTCATTGATAGTGATTGAGCTGGTTTTGTAGATGATCGGAAAAGCATGAGTGGGTTCATCTTTAATCTTTGTTCTGGAGCTGTAGCTTGGAGTTCAAAAAAATAAAATAGTATTGCATTGCTTTCATCTAAAGTTGAATATATTGCTGCAGTATCAACCACTTGTCATGTAATATGGATGAAACGTGTATTGGAAGATTTGTAGCAACATCAAAGTTGTGTAACTGAAATTTTTTGTGACAATAAAGCAAGTATTTCTATGACAATCAGGTTTTTCATGGGCAAATAAAACATATTGAGCTTCGACATCATTTTATACGAGATGCAGTGGCTAAAGAAATAATTGAATTGAAGTATATGTCAACAAATGAATAAGTTGTTGATGGATTTACCAAAGCTTTTTCTCCTACAAAATTTTTGAAGTTTTGGGACTCTATTGGTGTTTGCAGCTTTGCATCAAGGGGAAGCTGTTTGGATTGATGCTAACCAATTATATATATAGTTAGTTTTGAGTATTTGATAGTTATTATATATGTAATTTGTGTTATTATATTATGTTTTTCGAATTTCCTATTTTGTAGGTGCAGGCAATCCATGATTTGTTAATGGGGACGTTTTAGTAACTGTAGTATCTCCATATACAAAGACTAGTGAATGTGAACATCAATATATGTGTGTGAAAAATATAGCTCCGTTCTAATTGCTCTCCACTTTTAAGAATTCTGAACTATAACTCTTCTACATTCTCTATTATTCACTGATTTTAGTGTCGTAGCTTAAAATCAGTCCAACATCCGCTCTTCCTTGGCTAATGTCCCCTAACTTACAGGATGTTTCCTAGGTCCTGCGTCCTGGTGTGCTCCTCTCGACATATTCACCACATAGTTAAGATACCTAAACTTCACTATGAGCATGTATGTTTGGCTCCTCTCTCCAACACCGTCTTGGGAATGACAACCCTAGCTATCTTAGGTACGAAAGGCAAGAGGCCCCTAGGTTTACTTACCCCTAGGTTCTATTTCCAGGTAAAGCTTAACACTTAAGCCAACCCTGTAGTTAAGGCGCTCGAGTTCTTGCCCACCTAGTACGGATCTAGCGGTTGGTATACTTGGTATGTACAATCTATCCAACGGAGTATCACCTAGCAACTTCTACTATAAATACTCTGTGGGGCTGGTTCCCAAATTGTTTTGGCGAGCATCCAACATGCACCAAGTCCCACTCCAGTTCACATGCATACATATTCATGTTTATCTACAAGCATCACATATAAAACAAAGCATACGAAAACTTTTTTTTACACATTTTTAAAGTAGCTACAAGTTTTGATAAAAAAACAGTTTTTTTTTCAAAAAACAAAGTTGCATTATTTATGTCTACTCTATGGGTTCAATCCCTTGTCCTTCTGGCTTTTCTTCATCTTCTACGAGCTCGCCTGCCAATATCTTAAAGATTTGGGGTAGGCTCTCATCTGAAAGATATACACTGGGCACCTGGTAGATTGATTCACAACCCAAATATTCGACTCTGGCGATCTACTGCAGGCGAAACCACCATGGAAAGTTGCTGGTTGAGAAGACCCATGGTAAGGGACTCCTACCCTAACTTAATGTCTACCATCTTTTGCTTCAGGTATAGCATACTTCCCAACTAGTTGGTGGTGGCTTTCTCTTCTAGAGCTTGGACGATCTCCAGCGTAAACCCTGGGACGGAAGAAGACTGCTCCTTGAGCTTGGCCATCTTCACCTTCAATGTCGTCGTTTCTTCCTTGGCAGCCCTGCTCTCCTCTTCCACTGCTACCAACTCACTCTGAACGACGTCCATTTTTGCATCATGGGCGGCATGGAGCTTCACCATGTGGCTAGCCCAGCTGTTCTGGAGGAGGTAAGACGTCCTGGAGCATTGCTATCACAGCTTCCTTACCCAATGAAAGGTGAGCATTTTCCTAGTCTAGGCACACTAGGTTGGCCTCTGTCTCCTCCGCCTTATTGACGAAGTGAGAAAAGCACCCAAAGGCTTGCTTCCACAAAAAGAACGAAGTTAGTAATGTGGAAACAGAGAACTTATGAAGATGGAGCACGCACCATGGCTTACGAAGACAAGATCATTAGTGACCTAACCAAAGATGTTCTTTTCGGAGATGGCACTTAGGGAATTGTCTTAGCTATTCACTTGGAAATTCCTCTCTACGATGAGCTAGGCGTCTCTAGGAAGGGCCAGCCCTTTCTTCATCTTTTAGGGGAGATGAATACTGAGGTTCTGGTCCTTAACGGTGGATCGGATGTCCATCCTCACCTCCTCATTATTGATTCGGTTCCCGAAGCCATTTGGTTTGCGTAGGCTGACCAACGAAGAAGTGGACTACCTCCGCCTCCTTCATGGGGACCACCCTTTTATCGTCCACAGAGCCCCCGACAGTCCTTTTATTCTCTTCGTCCATTGTGATGGGGAGCTCTAGCGTACTCTTCTTTTCGAAAGCCTTTTCCTTTTCTCCATCTCTCCATCCTTCTTCCTATTTTTCTCGGCAAGGGGGTTTCAGCTCTCGTTGGTCCCTTCATCGGACCAATTTTCAGCGACCTTGAGGCCCTCATCTTCCGGGGGTTGACAACTAACTTCTTCTTCAAGGGCTCTTCCATCTTCTTCTTCCTCTTGAGGCATAGGGTGAGGGGATGTTTGTTGGTCTCCTTGTAGTCACTTGATGAGCTCCCCTTACTTTACCCTTGTCTTTCCTCTACCTCCTTGCTTCCTTTCCTTCTTTCCTTTCTCCTTCCTCCATTGGATCTGGGGACTCGTCAGCCTCCTTCATCTTCTTCTCCTTATTTGGTCATTCCCAACTAGCTGGCTCCATCACCAACTTTGCCACAATCGTAACGTATTTCCCTCTCTGGAGGTGGTCTCCTCGTCCCCCCTTACATTGGCTATTATGGACCTTAGCGAAAACCCTATCCCCTACAGGCAACCTACCAAGCTCCCAATTGTGTCACCCTAGGAATGAGGTCGTTCAGCCCTGCCTCCTTTTCAACAAAGTAGTAGTCGTGTTGGCGAAGAGGGCGTTCTGAGTTTGAGCCCTCATGTTCAAGCAGCTTGGGTTCTGAATGTTTTCCTAGAACATGAATAACTCTCAGAACATTCGCAGATCCTAGGTCCTCTTGTTTGCCTTTAACACCTAGGAGAAAGCATGGATGTAGGGTTTAGGGTGATAGTTGTGCATGGACGAACTTGAACCTGTTCAAGACGTCCTTGAACTCCTAAGGGAGAGCACTACCACATGTCTAAGAAGATGCTGTAGACAAACAAAGCTAGCTGACGGAGTATTTAACCTTCCTCTTGGGTGGTGCGAATCTCAATCTTCTGGTTCAGGTGGAAAGCACAGGTGACATTGAACAGCTCGTGCTCCGCCTTCAAACTTTGACGATAGCCATGGCTTTCCCGAAAAACTTTGCAAATATCTCCATTTATGACCTAGACTTCTTTGTCATCTACCCGCTCTAAGAGGCGATTAGCCAGCAAGTGCGAAAGAGCACGGAAGAAGTAGCTAAACAGTCGTAGACCACAAATGTGTTGACACAACATCCCCTACACCTTTTATATCTCTATGCTTTGGTGATTGACAAGTGGTCGTGCTTTGATCTCAGCCCTCGTACCTATGCAATCCTAAGAGGTGGGCCATGCGCTCACATCAATAGGTGCGGCAATTGAAGCATTGCATCTTTCTCGAGACCTAATGCACCAACTGTGTACAAGATGAACTGTACACTCATTAATATATTCCACAACGGCATGGGGTTAGTCACTAGTATGCCTTACCACCTTCCCAGTGGTTATAACCTCTTTCGGGAAACTGTGTGCTCGTTCCCATGCAAAATGGACAATTTCAGCAAGAAACAACACTGTCCTTATCTCGGTCGAGGTGCAGGCCTACACTTAAGCAAATTGCATGAGCGAATAGCCCGCAGCTGACTAACCTTTCCCTTGCCTTAACATCGTTGATTTGAGCGATAGAGTCGGCTAGGGCTCTGGCGTGATGTTGCTTCGCTACCACCCACTTTATGGCAGCCTACAGTCGTTTTGCCTCGTAGGTTTTGGCCCTTTGGTTGGCTAGCTTGTCGCATAACTTGTTCCTGTCCTTCTGAGCCTCCAGGTTGACTCATCTTTGTCTTGTCACCCCAAAGCTTCAGAAAGTTTCTTTTAGATGAACTTGGACTCGAGTGGTCTCCCCCATTGACCGCTTAAAGATCAAGGCCATCTCCTTCCCCAACCCTGCTGCAAGGACACTTGCTGCGGAAAGCCGCTCTCTTTCTTCTATGACCCCTGCTTTCTCCAGGATAACCTGGAGTTTTCTCTTTCAGATAGCCAAGCGGCGGAGCACCTCTAGATGTGCTCTAGGGTGAGATATATTTGATAAGCGTGTTAGTGCACACAACCCTTTGAACACGTTCTTATCATAATGGTGGTAGTGTTGTGCCTGCTATGCCGCTACCCTACTAGGCAATAGACTCTTTAAACAAATTTATCATGCTCCTACAAGAGCTTAAACTACAGGGTGGGATACATTTAAAAAGCAAACTAAGAAACACAACTCGTTGAACGCGTCCTTTCATAGTAGTGGTAGCTTCGTGTCTTGTTATGCCACTACTTGCCAAATTAGAAATCTTTCTTGCTTTTGCAAAAGCCTAAACTATAGGGATAAGGAATTGCATCGATAAATATGTCGAGGCACTTAACTTCTTGAATAAGATGCCTTATCATGCAAAAATCATTGTAGTGGCAAGTTTGTTCCTTGCTATACAATACTCTACAAAACTAAGCAATGCTCATTTAAACTAATCTTCATACCTTTGAGATTATAAGTTCTGCATAAAACGATAATGCCTTTAATTAAATTGCAATCTATTTTAGACTGTGACACCCCCTCGACAAAGCACACGCTCTCTGTCTTGCATTCCCAAATGGATTGGTAAGGATATGCCTAGAGGTTGCGATGTCAGTTGAGCCTAAATCCCTTGACATATAGTTAATGATCAATGAAAATTTTGAAGTAGACTTTTTTCTTTTGCTTAAGGCATATCATAGAGGAAACATAAATCTTATTTCCCTTGATTCACTGGAATGTCCTCGGATGATAGAACTTAGGCCCTGTTTGGCAATGGGTTAAAAATCATGGCTAAAATTACCCATGATCAAAATCTTAAATTTATTTTAAAAAAATTTAAAAAATTATTTTATATTTCATCTCACACAAATTCCAACATTAAACAATCACTTTATTTCACATCATACACATTTTTCAAAAATGGCTAAAAATTTCAATCAAATTCTCTTTTTTTTCCTATTACCAAACAGAGCCATAAATGGTTCCTAATGAGCCATTATGTAGCCACAATTTTAAGGGTTTAAGCGTGTTAGCTTCAACCGCTAAATGCCTGGATGATGGGATCTTCACAGGATTTACCATCACCTTCCAACCAATTCAAAAAGTAAGTCTAAGCTATTGACCAAATATGTATCGGTATTTGACCTTCTTAATCGAAGGTTCTCTTCCCAATAGGAAAGTGGTAATTAACCATAAGGGCTTGCGCTTATAGGAAACTTTTGTAGCTAGAATTTAAAAGTTTAAGGGGTAACTCTCTTATTGTGAAATTTGATAAACTAATTTGCTTCTTAACGATGTAATTAATTATATATGCATTTCAACTAATTGTATTTTCTGAGCATATAATAGCCTTTGAGTCTATTATTACTTGGTGCAATTAGGACTTCGAACACTTAGGTCCATCCCTTGGGACGACAATTTCAAAATTACGCACCCAGTCATCACCATCTTGTTATCCGGGTTAAACCTGTATAGTTTGCAAATCAGTGCATTCTCAGGCGCCACATGTACGGTTCTGATACATAGTTAAAACCTTGTGTCAACCGTCATAGATTTCAAAAAAATCTAGGAGCAATGCGTTGGTCGTTGTTGCTGCTTGGTTCACTTGATGAAAAACATTGAACTGCTATTGCAATTATTTTTTTCAAGATGAGAAAAGGTAACCATGTTGAGGCACAAGGGAACCTATTGCAATTTCTGATGCATTGGAGAATTGTAGTCCGAGGGGAACTACATACTGTAGGTAAGCTAATCCTCTTTCTTCTTGTCTTTTTGTGTTCTTTCTTTGCATTTTTTGGTATTTAAATATTATTTTTCTGTTAATATATTATTGATTTTTTCCTTATTTAATGGCCTACAAAGTAGAAATATATAGATAAATTAGGTGTTATAGAGATGAGAATATTCGAGTGGATGAGTAACCTATACATAAAAGGAAAAAATAGGACATAAGTGTATCCATGAGAAGGTTGTAGTAGCTTCAATTGAGAATAAGCTTAGTAAAAATTAGATTAGATGATTTATACAAAAATTGTATGCCGATGGAGGTTATAGTAAAAAAGGTTGAGTTATTTGATTTTGTTAATATAAAATGGGAGAAAGGAAGACCAAAAAAGATACAGTAAGAAACTTTTAAAGAATAATATACTTGAAGGTAAATGAGTTATTATTTGATGGGAGTGCAATGGTAACAAAGGTGTCATGTAATCGATCTCCCCTAATGGGATAATGGTCTAGTTGTTGTTGTAGAATGCTATCTAGAGATACCCGTCCCAAAATGTTGCCTTCAATTCGCATATTTTTCCTCCCAGTATTTCACTAGTTTGTAACGACACTTGTGTAATGGAGAATAAAGTGTCATCAAGGAAGAGCTGAGGTATGTCCCAAGATGTACTATTTTTCAAACAATTGTGTGTGTAAATGATTTTAATTCAATGAAAGTAGTACATTTTTCATATGCCTGACATATTTCGTGTAATTTCTCATTTCTCATTCTTCCCCAGCTTTGTATTGTTATGCATCAGTTTGTCGTTAAACTCCAGTTTCAATATCGTTTTCTCTCGTTGGTTATCATGTATAACTTCTCTTTGTTACGTATTGTTTTAGTACGCATGTAATGCTAGTCTTTAGTGCACGGTGCTCGTGCAAGAATAGTATATCTTTTGAAATTACACTGGAGCTCTTGTGGTTGGTCTCAACTTTTTAATATGGAATTTAGTCCCTTAAGTTTGAAAGCTATTTCAGTTAGGTCCCTAACGAAGGATTACCTTAATTTTCATAGGTTTTCCATTTAATTATTGTTAAGCAAATGCTACTAGAACTTGAATGAATACCACATTGCCATTGAAATCCTAAAGTAGTGTGAAAATCTAGATTAGTTTGGTTTGCTTATTTTTTTTTTATATATCCTTACAGAAGAGAATCACTAATGCGAAGATGAATTGGTACGAGTAGTTATATTTAGTTTGAGCTCAACGGTGGTATCTTCTCTACAGTTTTCCGTTCAATGAACATAGGTATATGATTATACCATTGCACGAACATGCGAAAATGATAGGATTGGTTTTAAATAGTTGATTGGAATCGTATTTGAATGTAATTTATATAACTAAAATTGTAATTCATAGCTTCACTTGCATTTTTTCTCAATGCATGAAATGATAAAAATTTCTATCAAATAATATTAAAATTATATTTAAATATGATTTATATTATTAATTTTTTTGATGAATTGTATTATTAAAATTGTATGTTAGTGAGAAAGATAATTTTAATATTTGATAGAATAGTTAAAATTATATTTGAATATGATTTATGTAGTCTCTTTTAAAGGTAAGATTTATGTAGCTCACTATATTATATAATTAATATCGTATTCACATATAAATTTTGTAACATGTGAAGGTAGAGTGTGTGGACAATTTTTAGTTGTCATTCTTGCCGTCATTTTTTTATATTTGATAAAAAAAAGCGTTAACTTTTTAGTGTGGGCAGTAGCACGAGACTTAAAAGTTTTAGAGTAAATTATGCTCAGGTCTCTGAGTTTAATGTTTAATAATGTGTAGATTTATATTTTTAAATTTTAACATCAGAGTTTTTGCATTTTAATAAACGTGTAGGCCTCAAGATCCCATGCACGCTCTGGCTGCCGGCAGATCCGACAGTCGCGTGGCGTATCCACCTGTGGCTGCGGTGCCTGCGAGGGGATCAGGAGGAGAGAGAGAGGCGGCCTCTCTCTCTCTCCTCTCGATCCCACGCACGCCGGCGGCTCCGGCGGCCACGCTGCGTGTTCACCGGCGGCCGTGCGACCCGCGCGCTTGCGTGGGGATCAGGAGGAGAGAGAGAGGCGGCCTCTCTCTCTCCTTTGGATCTCCACG
>JAEMOT010003971.1:324767-350649 GCA_019297695.1 Apostasia ramifera | reverse complement strand
AAAATATATATATATATATATATATATATATATATGAAAAATAAAGTTAATTATATTAAATATATTATGTAGTATATGAAATAAAGATAGTTAATGTATAAAAAATTATATATGATGTATATAAAATAATTTTTGTAATATTAAATATATAATAAAAATAATTTATTGTTACTGTTAGTATAATTATTATTATTTAGAAAAAGTGGTGGTTCTGTCGAAAAATATGAATTTACCGCAAAAATATAAATTTACTATCTGAAAAATTACATTATGATGCAAATAGAGCGAACGCTGCGCACCGTACGGTGAATTGACCGCTCAGCGTTGGCAACCGCCTGCACGTCTATGCGGAACTTCAACTTCTTATGCGATTACACCCATGTAAACATGTATGCGACTGCTGAAAACCGTGAACGGATTTTCGTCAATTTTGAGCAAAAAAGCTACACCCTGTTCGCAGAGAAAAACGTATGCGGGACCATGTACATATTTCAGCGTTCTTTGCAATAACTTTCTATGCGATCTTCAAAATTATCGTTGCTCGGGGCCTCAGGCTATATTTTAAGCATTTTTCGTTATAAATTTAAATATTAAAATAACCCCTTAGTTTGTGGACAATGCAACTTTACTGATTTTTTATAATTAAATTTATAATTAATATAAATACTATACCTATCCATATTAAAAAATTTCATAACTTTACATGATATTTTGTTAAAAAAATAGATAACTATTTTTTATCATTTTTTAAAGATATGATATGCACAATATAAAGAGTATATTAGTTATAGGTTTCTATAGTTTAGCTATAATTATATTTTGATATATATTTCTTAAAATTTTTCGTTCATATTTCTATTTTGATTTCACTTTTAAATTTTTGTTTTTAATTTTAGGGATTTAAGTAAATAATTTTAGAGAAAATGAACTAAAATATAACTGTAAATAGACAGTAGAGACCTATCAATAATTTATTCTATTATGAATATAAAAATAGATATTGTGCCCAATAAAGAATATAATCTAAGAAACATTATAAAAAGGAGAAGAAAGGATGAACATCTAAGTTGAATCTAGAAGTAATGGTAAATTTTTTTGACTTTAAAAAATATTTTAAGTTCTGATATGTATGTGTATATATATATATATATATATATATATGTTCGACTCTAATAGATTAACAAAAATTATGCCTTAATGCAATGCTGTGATTTAAATTTTATGAATATAAAGATATTTATCTGAAATCATGTAACATATAAATTAATAGTTTCAACTATATAATTTAATTTTAGAAAATAATACAAAATTGCATTAAGTATTACAATTTAATATACATAATATATATTAATCATGTGAGCAATACAAATTTCTTTTTTTTTTTTTTTTTTTTAACATAAGGTGATCCCCTATCTCTTAGGCTCTAAAAATAGCCAAAAACTTATGAGTTTGCTCGAATTTATGCTTAATTCGAGCTCAACTTAATCATTTTGAGTGAGCCAAAGTTCTACCTCGAGTTTCATTTCGAGTTTAGCTTGAACCAAGGAATTAGCTTGCTCGATATAAAATTAAACTAGCTAAAAATAAATAATTAAATACAAGAATAGTTATATATTTTTTTTATTAATTTATCAATATTTATATTTATTTTATATGTATTTTTTATCTTATTATTTTTCAAAAAGTTTAATACTCATTTCTGATTTTCCATAGTTCCATGTAGTTCATCTGGATGACACATAGTAGGAAACATGGTATAAATAGAGTGCAAATATGGTTGGAAGAAAAAAAAATGAAGAAACAAATGACTTTATTTTATGAAAAAAATAAAGTTAACTATATTAAAAAAATTATATAAGATTAAAGTAGAATTGATCAATGTATAAAAAATTATATAAAATATTATATAAAAAGTTTTTTATATTAAAATTTATAAATAAAGAATAAAAATTTTATTATTATTAAATTATTACCGTTATTTAAAAAATGAATTTACTGTAAAAATTATAAATTTACTATCTAGAAAATAATATCATCAAAAGATATAAATAGAGCGCGCCGCCCGCACTTGTATGCGGCACCAGAACCTTTTATGCGATTACACCCATGTAAATATGTATGCGACTGCTGAAAACCGTGAATAGTCCACGGATTTCTGCCAATTTTGAGGGAAAAAGCGCCGTCGTATTCGCAGAGAAAACAGTATGCGGAACTATGTACAGAACTCAGCGTTCCTGCAATAGCTTTCTATGCGATCCTCAAAATTGTCGCCAAGGCTATATTTTGAGCAATTTTTTGTTATTAATTAATTGGCTAATTAGTCCTTTAATCTTAAATAATTATTTTTTTGAGAAAATGCTCTTAAATAATTATTACTGCAACTTGAGGGATTTATCATAATTAAATTTGTAATTAACATATTAAAAAATTTAAACTAATATAAATGATACATGTTCTTTTCAATAAAAATAGATAACTATCTTTTAAAATTTTTTAAGATCTGATATGCATAATATGAAGAGCAAATTTCTAATAGGTTCTTATCGTTTAGCTATTATTATATTTTGATCCATGTTTTTTGAAAAGTTTCTCTTATGTCCTTAAATTAACATTCACCTAGGTCCTAAATTAAAATGTAAGAACGTAATAGATTCCTATTTTGTTTTATTATTAAATTTCTGCATTAAATTTTAAGGATATAAGAAATGGATTTAAAAGAATATAAACTAAAATGTAACAATAAATAAACTGTAGGGACCTATTAATAATTTATCCTCCTATGAATGTAAAAACAGAAATATCATAAAATGAGAAGGACAAACATCTAACTATGTGGAATATAAAAGTAATGTCAAAAGTTTCTCTAAAATTATGTATATTATAATTGGAAAAAGAAAACTATGTGACAGTTATATAACGTTTTTGCAAAAATTAGATCATTACAATTGATAAATAAAATAAGTGCTGATACTGGATTTCTGGTGTTTCATTGATGGGAGAAAGAAATAGCCTCGAGGATCAGCGGTCACGATGTTTTCAATTCAGAATACTGGAGTAGAGGTGTTAAGAGATATATAGAGAAACACATAAAGATTTAAGGTAGTTTAGGGATAGCTTCCCCTACATCCACCGAGGAATCAAAGAAAGAGGGCTTTATTAGTGCTTAAAAGGGGTTTGGTCAAGAGATCAGTACAAGAAAAAAGAAGAGGAGAATACAAGCTTCGTATGTTCATCTCGCCTCTGCGGCTCTGTCTAGAGGCATTTATAGATGAGCTATAGTGGAGTACAATGGATTTTCGGGCCAGAATATTATAATTGTTGGCTCAATACTGTCAAGCCCATACTTGCCGACCTCAAGAAGATCGTTGATAATGGCGAGGGCACGTGGGCTCTCGATTTGCGTGATTGACGGGAATTTATATTGTGGAAATCATGTTGATGTGGCAGGCTCCACTAAGCTGAGATAGCAACAACTGTGGGAAAACAAGTATTGTGGCTTAATATCACTGAGAGAAGCTGTGGATGGTTAAGCGTCGTGGCCAATGTCTTTGGGAAGTTATGGATGATCACAAGTCGTGGCCGACGGTATCAAGAGTTCTGGATCAAACCTCATACCCAATGTTAACCAAATATCGTGATTGATAGCATAGAAGAGCTATGACCAAATTGTTGTGGCCGATAATATGGAAGGTCAGATATCACGGCCAAAGGTACAGAAGGTCAGATGTCGTGATCAATGGCTGGTCTTGACTGTATGCATCTGCCACTGAGCTTCCCTGCATCTTTGCCACATGAACATTTCGAATGCGCTGGCGTAGATCCAGATACAACATGCCTGCCCAATAATCTTGGTGTGATGTGCATTGATGTGCGTGCTACTCTCTCTATAGATGCCACATCAGCTGCAGGGCTCTTTATAAATCACCTGCAGGCCAGAGCCTGTGCGCGCATTCATTCTGCTGATAAGGAGTGAAGATGTCTCTATACGAGAACCTCTCTGAGGATATTGACGATGAGATCCCGCTCACCAGGCGCTCCTTTCAAGCAGGATAGGGGGCCTTTTGGAGGCCTGCTGTTCGAGAGGAGGCCCAAAAGAGGCCTCGAATCAACCTCTCCAGCTCTGGGAGAGCTCTAGCTGAAGCCAGGAGTTCCAGAAGCACTGTGTGCGCTCCGCCAAAGCCTGCTCCTGGGGGCTGGAGCGAGGGCATCTGCATGATTCCATTGGTAGAAGACACCATCACCCTAGTGGACGACGACACACTGTCGACCGTGGAAGCTGGGGCAGCTTTGCTTCAGGCTCCTCCGGCTACGGGGGTAGCCACCATAGCAGTGCAAGACTTGGTGCCATTATGGGTGACTTCGCTTTTAGTCCATAAGATGGCCAGTCTGGCAGTTCTTCCTGCATCGATCCTGCCTAACACTAGCTCCAGAGGTTCCGCCGCGTAGGTTTTTGCATGGACAATATGTCGCAATCTCGAGTAGATCGAAGGGTGCACCTCACTAGTTGCCAGTGGGGAGCAGGTAGCGATGGTTGAACAGAAGGTGGATGAGGCACTAGCATTGCTATTGAGGTTGGAGCCTACTAAGGCGGAGAATATGATCGCTGACCTAGAGTAGAAGTGCGGCAGGCAGGAGGGCGACCAGGAGGAGGTGTTGGTGTAGGTGGAGCAGCTTTGGAAGGAGAAGGTAGCCTTGGAAGCCCGCATCGAAGAGCTGCTTGAAGAGAACCATCGTCGAATGGACTTTACCCTTGTTGTTCAGGACCTTCTTGCAGCACCAGAATTCCAACTTCCTCCACCATGAAGCCCATTCTTCTTCTTCACTTTTTTTTTTGAATGACAATCTTGTAATAACAAATGCTTGTTAATGAAATGTTCACTTTTGGCGAAATGCTTTTACTGTTTGAATTTTGAATTTTCATGATGTGACTATTGAGGAGATTGAAAGGGTGTGCGATTTTGAATTTATGATGTGACTGCAGAGATTGAGGGGATGTGCACACTTAGTAGCCCTTGATTTTTAGGGTGGTGGGATCATATGACTAGATTGTGGCTTAGGGAAGTGGAATCGTCGAGCTGGAGGCTATAAAAGATCTAGTGGTTGCAGTGGTTCCCACTTCCACCATTTCTTTGCAACGGTGATAGCTAAGAAATTGCACAGCCAAGCGAAGGAGATGTGGAATGACTTCTGGTGCATGGCTGGAGAAGTGTCTGCATTCCTCCGCGTACCTTCGATGCGGAGGTTGAGCAAGTCTGGGGGAGGGACCTCGAGGCCATGGGGGAGTCGCTGGCTGTGTTGCCACTTCGTTTACGGGACCCGAAGGAGGGAGTACCTTGCACACCTGGTGCCGACATTGAAGTGGACTTCTCCTCTGAGTCTTCAAGGAGGGAGAGTAGAATGTAGACCGTGTATATTTTTTTTTTCTTTGCATTGAGTAGCCTGTAATTTAGAATAGTTGTAAAAAGTTTTATTGTTGTAATAAAAGAATGTTTTCTTTTATTTGTGTTGCTCTCTTTTTGAAATAGCTTTATTGTGGATGTATACAGATTGGTTGACTTCCCATTGGAGGGAAAAAATTTGCTAAATTATGATAGAGTGGCGTGGTTCTTCGAGAAGAGGGAGTCCCCTTGACTGTCAATCGCCTAAATGTTACGTTGAGATGGAGCAGCCTGGGACTTCGAGAAGGGGAGTGCCCTTGACTGCCAGTCATCTAGGGCTAAGTTGAAATAGAGCGGCCTGGGACTTCGAGAAGGGGAGTGCCCTCAACTGCTAGTTGTCTAGGCGCTTAGAATAGGGTGGCCATGGGACTTCGAGAAGGGGAATGCCATTGATTGTCGGTCGCTTAGGCGCTAAGTTGAGATGGAGCGGCCTGGGACTTCGAGAAGGGGAGTGCCCTCGACTGCCAATCGCCTTGCTAAGTTTAGATGGATCGGCCTGGGACTTCGAGAAGGGGAGTTTCCTCGACTACCAGTCGCCTAAGTGCTAACTTAGGATAGGGCGGCCATAGGACTTCGAGAATGGGAGTTCCCTTGACTATTGGTCGCTTAGGCACTACGTAGAGATGGAGCAGCCTGGGACTTTGAAAAGTCGAGTGCCCTTTGTAGGATCAAGTATGATGTCTAAAGGGGAGGTGAATAGACGTAATTAAAATTTAATTTAATTTACTAAATATAATAGTTAGTGCAAAATACAAGCGGAAGCAAATATAAATGCAGACAAGAAGAAAATATCACATCCACAAAGAGCACACGATATAACGTAGTTCGGCTCAAATTAGAGCCTATTCCACCCAACCCCGATCGGAAAGATATCACTATAACACACTCCTTGGTTTAGGCGGAGAAGCCCATACAAATCCTCCTCTATCCACTCACTAGAGGCCCTCATCACTTTTAAGTGAGGGCTCGCTCACTCACCTCCTCCAACCCTTATTTGGAGGCCCTCTTCACACACATAGTGAAGGCAAAAAAGAACAACTAAACTATTACAAAGAAAGAAAATCACTCACTCTTCCTTCTTATGATTGAATCTTGAGAGCTAGAAGAAGAGTGGATGAAGAGTTTGAGCACTTGAGTCCAAGTTCACCTAGATCGCCTTGAATCTTGATTGAAACTCCACTAGAATGTTTTTATCAACTCTTAGGATGGTGGAGAATGAAGGTGAATGTTGGGAGCACTTAGAGAATTTTATGAGCCAAGAGAAAAACACCAACAACCCCCATCTCCTTATATAACAAGAGCTCCAACGGCTAAAAAAATGAGCTGGAAAAGACCTGGAGGTCGACCTCAGGTCGACCCCCAGCTAGCCGTTAAAGGATAACAATAGGCCAACGGTCACTTCTGAGGTCGACCTCACCACTGAGGTCGCCTCCAGGTCGACCTGGAAAAATCCTCCAAGATGACCAAAGTTTCTGTCGAGGGTCGCTGCTGAAGGTCGCCCTCGGGTCGACCTCAGGTCAACCTCGAAAAATCCCTAAAGATGACTAAAGTTTCTGTTGAGGGTCGCTGCTGAAGGTCGACCTCGAAAATTCCCCAAAATGACTAAAGTTTCTGTTGAGAGTCGCTGCTGAAGGTCGACCTCGGGTCGACCTCAGGTCAACCTCACTATTGAAGGTCACCCTTCAACTATCCCAAAGCTACCCTGGAGCTATCACAATCAAAAAAAAATATCTAGAGTAATCTCACCACTATTAGGCCACATAATTAAGAGAGTTTAAACTTTTAAGATTATCTAGTTAACTCGCAGAGATTCTAGTGCTCAAACTCATATCCAGACTATTCTAACAGTCAAGATCAACCTCACAATAATTCTACTCTCAAGTAAAATGAAAAAAAATAATAATAACATATGCTTCACTTGATCTTCAATACTTGAGCCTTTCTCTCCAACTTAATTAGATCTCAATTTTAGTATAAAATTGAGATGCAACTTTAATAAACCTGAGATTAAGAATATTAAACAATTATGTTAGTACAAATTAACTTAAACATATTGTTAAACATCAAAATCACAATATTACCACAAGGAAGGAACCAACAATATCCCCCTTTTTGATGTTTGGCAATTTGTTTAAGTTAAAGAAAAAGATATCATATAAAAGAATAATATTGTAAAAAGAAACTCCCCCTTAATGAAGAAACTTCCCCTCAAAAAGGATATTGATTAATATTCCTTTTAAGTAGAATTTAGCTCAATAATTTTAAAAAAAATTCTGCTGAGTTTTTCCTTAGAAAATGGACTTAAAAAAAGCAAAACAAGTAAGATACAATATGAGAGATATACCCTAAATCCTAAATCCTAAACCCTAAACCCTCCGCCATACCGCCAGCCCGCTCCCTCTCCCTCTCTCTCTCTCTCTCACAGGTCGACCTCAAAAAATCCCCAAAATGACTAAAGTTTCTGTTGAGGGTCGCTGCTGAAGGTCGACCTCGGGTCGACCTCAGGCCGACCTCACTATTGAAGGTCACCCTTCAACTATCCCAAAGCTGCCCTGGAGCTATCACAACTAAAAAAAAAATATCTAGAGCAATCTCACCACTATTAGGCTACATAATTAAGAGAGTTTAAACTTTTAAGATTATCTAGTTAACTCGCAGAGATTCTAAGTGCTCAAACTCATATCCAGACTATTCTAGTAGTTAAGATCAACATCACAACAATTCTACTCTCAAGTAAAATGAAAAGGAACAATAATAATATATGCTTCACTTGATCTTCAATACTTGAGCCTTTCTCTCCAACTTAATTAGATCTCAATTTTAGTATAAAATTGAGATGCAACTTTAATAAACCTAAGATTAAGAACACTAAACAATTATGTTAGTACAAATTAACTTAAACATATTGTTAAACATAAAAATCCCAATATCACCACAAGGGAGGAACCAACAATCTCCCTCTTTTTGATGTTTGGCAATTTATTTAAGTTAAAGAAAAAGATATCATATAAAAGAATAATATTGTAAAAAGAAACTCCCCCTTAATGAAGAAACTTCCCCTTAAAAAGAATATTGATTAACATTCCTTTTAAGTAGAATTTAGCTCAATAATTTTAAAAAAATTTCGGCAGAGTTTTCCTTAGAAAATGGACTTAAAAAAAGCAAAACAAGTAAGATACAATATGAGAGATATACACAGTAATAATGCTCATAAACAAGATACACATTCATACATCAAAGACTAAATATTTCCTTATACATCACAGAGCATGAATATACAAGTCGCAGAGCATCTACATATGAATATATCAAAGGCTAAACATTTCATATCATTCCAAAAGTTTAAAGAAAATTAATAACTTCTATATAACTTAAACGTATATCTTCTCCCCCTTTGTCAATCATCAAAAAGAAAGGGAGAGAAAGAAAATGATATATAAATGAGATCTACTGATAGGGTCAGGTGGTGTCTGCAAGACTTCAAGTGAGCCAAAAAATAAATAAAAACAAAACATCCATACTAAAATCACAAAGGAAAAAGAAAGTTCACACAAGATGATATAATAGAAAAAGTACAATAAAACTAAAGTACAAAAGTGTAATATGATATACAGAAGATAATATCAAAGAGGAACGGAGCAAGTCAATCACTGGTCACCATCATGCTCATGATCGTGCGGTGCTCTGGGGGGAAAATAATGGTGCTCTGGCGGGGGAAAGACCTGAAATGGAGGCCATCCAAACTGCTGTGAAAAGTGATCTGTCATCCTCTGCATGCCTGCCATCAGTGGTCTCCATAGAGTGCATGTGATCGCACACCTCAACTCTGAACTCCCCAAACTGAGACTGAAGCTCATGAATAGCAGTCAGGGTGTCTGAGTGGGAATAAGTAGGCTGATGATGATGTGGAGCATGAGAAGGTCCTGGTCTATCAATATCAGTCTCCTCAACATCAGCCTCAAGCTCGTCTTGAGGTGCACCCTCAGGTCCTTTTCCGTCAGCCCAAGCAAGTGGAGAGATATTTACATTTAATCCAACTTGGAGCATATTGCATCTACCTACTTTGGCTGATTTTCCCAACTTTTTGATAGCACCTTTGGAGGTATCTATTCCAAGAATTCTAAAAAAGCAGTAATAAAGTGACAATACGGCATGAATACTCTATCACTGTGAAGGGGTACATGTCTACTACGAATCTAAGAGAAAATAATAAAATCAAGGTTCAGAGGAAGATGGTGAACCATGGCATACATCAAAAAAAGGTGGCCAGTGCGAACTTGAGTGCGGTTCCTAGAGGCTATAGGAATGACGCAGTCAAGAGTAAAATGGTATAGAGGGATATGCTCAGGTCGAAGAAATTTGCTGAGCATAGTATGGGACCCATAGTCTGGAGCCTGATGAAAAAAATACATAAACATATCTCTACAAGATCTGTCACAGTCTCATCAGGAATATAGTCAGGAAAAGAAAAGAAATAGGAGTCAATGTCCTCGATGCCTAAGAAACTATTGAAACCACTGGGAGTGATTTCAATAGTTTGTCCCTGAATATGAGTAGTCATGTGATGAGGTCTGTCAGGGGTAACCTCCAGGTTATGGAAAAAGAGGTTACAGAGATCAATATTGATATTTGATCTACAAGTGGCGAATTTGCGCCACCTGTAGTAATCAATAAGAGGGCACAAACTGCAATTGCCCTCAAAAAAGCTCAAATCAAAATAGTAAACTTTCATCGGCTCATAGAAGTTCCGACGAAAGTTTACTTCTTTAATTTTGGAAGAAAACTGATAGCAATCAAAATCTACAGCTTCCCTAGGCCGAGGAATAGACTGAGTGGTAGGTTGGGGTTGGTTTGGGATGGGCTGAGGTGGAGACTGGATCGGTGAAAAATCAGGTAGAGGTGAGTGTGGAGCTGATGTAGAGGTGGGTTCTGAGGTCGGGTTTAAGTATGGTGCTCTAAGACCTCTCTTGAGTCGTTTGAAGACTCTTTTCGGTGACACCATTGTAATAAGATTCTAAAATAGATAAACTAAGAGAGAAAGGAAATCGACCTCAGAGAGAACGATGAGCTCTGTAGAAGGTAAAGAACCAAGGTGAAAGGGCTCAGTGTGATGATCCAATCAACAGCGATGCAGTCGTCGGCTTCGTTGCGGACGGTGTCACAATCTCCGGAGGCATGGCCGTCGTGTGCGACAGCAGATTTCGCAGGTTCGGCAGCGGTGAGATTTTTAGGGCACGACAGGAATTTGGCGTGGCTGGCGACGCTGACGGCGACGACGCCTTGTAGGAAAGCAGGAGAGCTAGAGAGCGTGGAGCTCTGTCGGCGGCGAGCTTTCCGGCAACAATGACGGCGACGGCGACGGCGACGGGAGAGGAAGAATTTTTCCGGCACGGCGGGGATTCGGTGTGGCTGGCCACGCTGACGGCGACGGCGCCTTGTAGGAAAGCAGGAGGGCAAGAGAGCTTGGAGCTCTGTCGGCGGCGAGCTTTTTCGGCGACGATGACAGTGACGACGACGGCGACGGGAGAGGAGAAAGCGGAGATGAGGAGGATGAATGAGAGCGACGGGGCTCGGGAAGGGTTTATAACAAAACAGTAATATTAAAAAAATTTCACCTCAACGGGGGCCGCCCTCGGGTCGCCCTGGGGTCGCCCTCGGGTCGCTCTGAGGGCGCCCTTGGGTTTCCTGTAACTGCAGTTTGAAAAAAAATTTGAAATTTGAAATTTCATAAAAATAAAAAATTTGAAGATTTGCAGACACATTTATCATCCCCTAAAAGTAATTTTTTTTTATTTTATAGGTTGATTTGCCCCCAAAAATAATCTAAATTTTAATCAAGCCAACTAATCCTTTAATTTTCCAAAAAAAAAATATTTAATTGTTATGAACAAATATGAAATCAAAACAAACATGCTCATGTGATTTTTGGTATGAAAGTTGGCAGGCGCTAAAGATTCTAAGCACTTGACGTCAAAGCAATTTTAATCATTTGCAGTATATAAAAAAAATAATTGAACTGCATTAAATATAATGGTAGAAATAACATGAATTACACACAACTCAATAATATTATTAATAGTGTATAAAGCAATCCATGTTTAGGTATTTTGTGCATATAAAGCATGTGAAGGGTTCAACAATGCTATGGTTTGATATAGATTAGTTGAAGTGATCAAACTAGTGCCCTATTGTGCACATTTCTAATTCTCTCCTTAAATTTGTAAATTCATTTTCCGGGAGAGGTTTGGTGAAGATATCATCTAAATTAGCTTTAGATCCAACATGTTCTAATACTATATCACCTCTAGCTATATGATCTCTAATGAAGTGATGTTTCACTTCAATGTGCTTGGTTCTAGAGTGATTTATGGAATTTTTGATCAAGTTTATTGTACTAATATTATCACATAGAACTAACACATTTCTATAGGTAAAATCATAATCCTCTAAGGTGTGCATCATCCATAAGAGTTGGGCCACACAACTACCAGCTGCAACATATTCAGCCTCAGTAGATGACAATGCCACACAATTTTGTTTCCTACTATACCAACTTACAAGGGAGGAACAAAAAAATTGACAACCTCCGCTAGTACTTTTTCTATCTAATTTATATCCTGCGTAATCTGAGTCAGTATATCCAATCAAATCAAATGTGCTTGTTCTAGCATACCATAAGCCTACATTAAGTGTACCCTTAAGATACCTCAAAATTCGCTTAATGGTAACTAAATGTGATTCTTTTGGATTTGATTGAAACCTAGCACATAGACAAACAGAAAACATAATATCGGGTCTACTAGCAGTCAAATAGAGCAAACTCCCTATCATGCTTCTATATAATTTTTGGTCAACGCACTTACCTCCTTCATCGCTGTTAAGCTTTATATTTGTTGCCATTGGAGTAGCTATCTCCTTTGATTTTTCCATGCTAAATTTCTTCACTAGTTCTTTGGCATATTTTTCTTGGGAGATGTAGATACCCTCTTTAGTTTGCTTGACTTGTAATCCCAAGAAAAATGCAAGCTCACCTACAAGGCTCATTTCAAACTCACTCTCCATGAGAGTGGTAAACTCATTCAAGAAAACCTTGTTAGTGGAACCAAAAACTATATCATCTACATAAACTTGTGCAATGAAAATATCTTTATCTATATTTTTATTAAATAGTGTGGGTCTATTGTTCAACGATTAAAGCCTCTAGAAATTAAAAAAGTCGAAAGCCTCTCATACCAAGCTCTCGGAGATTGTTTTTATCCATAAAGCGCTTTCTTTAGTTTGAAAATATGATCAGGAAAATCAATATTCTCAAAACCTGGTGGTTGTTTAACAAAAACAAGTTCTTTAATAAAACCATTCAAAAAAGCACTTTTCACATCCATTTGATATAATTTAAAACCACGATGTGCAGCAAAACCCAGAAGAATGCGAATCGACTCGAGACGAGCTACGGGAGCATACGTCTTATCATAGTCAAGACCTTCAACTTGGTTGAAACCTTGGGCCACTAGTCTAGCGTTATTTCTAACCACGACCCCATTTTCATCTAATTTATTCCTATAAACCCAACGAGTACCAATAATTGGGTAATCATCCAGTTTTGGAACTAATTCCCAAACTTGATTGTGTTCAAATTGAGCAAGTTCCTCTTGCATGGCAATAATCCAATCTGGATCGCCCAATGCTTCATCGATACTTTTAGGCTCAATTTGAGAAATCAATGCAAAATTACTATCTAATTGTCTAAAAGATGACCTGATTTTCATACCATGAGATGGGTCACCTAAAATTTGATCTAAAGGGTGTTTAGGAAGTACCTTCCAAGCTTGAGGTGGAGGTGGAGGTGGAGCATAGGTGTAGGATGAGCTTGTTTCACCTTTTTGTTGAACTTGATCCTTTAGTTCATCCATATGCCCATGAATTTGGACTTGATTTAGCTTCTTGGCCACCTCCTCTTCAATCTCATCATCTACAGGGGAATATCTTGGATAAACAAAGTTAGATTCGTCAAATACAACATTGGATATTTTCTCAATTTCTAGTGTCCGTTTATTATAAACACGATAAGCTTTACTAGTGAGGGAATATCCAACAAAAATTCCTTCATTTGCTTTTGGCGAAAACTTGCCCAAATGATCTTTGGTATTTAGAGAGTAAACATTACATCCAAATACTCTAAAGTAGTGGATCTTAGGTTTTTTTCCATTCCAAAATTCATATGGAGTTTTCATTAAAAGAGGTCTAAGGTACACTATATTTTGGACATAAAATGTCGTACTAATAGCTTCGGCCCAAAAGTATTTAGGCAACGAGTATTCATTAATCATGGCACGTGCTGCCTCTTGAAGAGCTCGATTTTTTCTTTCCACAACTCCATTTTGTTGAGGTGTTCTAGGATTAGAAAATTCATGCAAATATCCATTAGCTTTGCAAAAAATTTGAAAATTAAAGTTGTCAAATTCACCACCGTGATCACTACGAATCCGGTTGACTTTGACACTTTTTTCATTTTCAACTCTTTTACAAAAAATAATGAATCTTTCAAGAGTATCATTTTTATGACCAAGGAATAGTGTCCAACTAAACCTACTATAATCATCAACAATAACTAAAACATATCTACTACCGCCAATGGACACTACTCCGTGTGAATCTAATAAATCTAAATGAAGTAATTCAAGAGGTTGAGAAAAACTTACCAACTCTTTGGCCTTATGTGAGCATCTAGTTTGCTTACCTTCTTGGCATGCATCACATAATTTATTCTTTTCATATTTCACTTTGGAAAGTCCATCTACATGATCATATTTTGAGAGCTTTGAGAGAAGCTTCATATTGGAGTGTGTCATTCTCCTATGCCATAGCCAAGCTTCTTCTTTCTTTGACATCAAGCACTTAACAGAATTGTTAGTAGTAATAGGTAAGTCAATTGTGTACACATTTTCATCTCTACTACCAACTAAAATGGTAGAGTCGGACTCAATGTGTTGATAATGTATTTAGTAGAATGAAATTCTACTAAATAGCCATTATTACACAATTGACTTACACTAAGGAGGTTATGTTTCAAACCTTCAACTAATAGTACCTTTGATAAAAATAAATTTGGTTCTATAAGAATTGAGCCATAACCTACTATGGATTCTTGACTATTATCACCAAAAGAAACCTTACCTTTATTCTTAAATTTGATGGAGGAGAATTTTGAGGCATCACCGGTCATATGACGTGAACAATCACTATCAAGATACCATAGATTGCCGGGACCCTACTCCTCAAGCACACCTATTTACAAACAAAAACTAAAGATTTTGGTACTCAAAAATAATTGGGTCCAATGGAGTTAGGCACTAAATTCTTAGGTACCCATGCCTTTAATCCTTTCTTATGAGCACGTCCTCTAGATAGGTTCAAAGACATGAATGACCCTAAGGATTTCTTAATAGGAGAGTTAGTTCCACTTCTCACAATCAAAGAGGTATAAGCCTTCTCCTTATGAGTGGAATCGTATCCAATTCCGGCCTTGTTGTATACTGCTCTTTATTTTCCAAGCATCATATCTAGATACTTGGACCCCTTAGTAAATACTTCAAGGTCTCTTCTAAGGTTTTCAACTTTAGATTTTAAATCATGATTTTCTTTTTCAAGTTTTTCAACTTGAGAAAAATCACATGATTTCTCATCTAAAGTCACTTGAGAGGTCGTAGAAGATAAAGTATTAATTAAAGATTCTCTCTCAAGTTTAAGAAAATTTAACTCCTTATGGAGCTCTTTAACCTTAGACTTGGATAACTTTAATTCATCCATTAATTCATAAATAAAAGCTTGCATATCGTCAAATGAAAAATCACTTACCCCAAGATCTTTTTCAGAATCGCTTTCATCATGTGTTTTGGCCATCAATGCAAAATGTGCTACATGCTTTTTGGTAGCATCACTATCAGATGAAGATGATGAATCCGAGTCATCCCAAGTGGAAGCCAGTACCTTCTTTTTCTTCTTGGCTTTGTCCTTGCCTTCATGCTCTTTTTGGATATTTGGGCATTCATCTCGAAAGTGACTTGGCTTTTTACAACCAAAACATATGACATTTTGTCTCCAATTTTTATTATAATTATTCCCCTCGTAGTCCTTAACATTTGTCTTATTTCTATTTCTACTAGACCTCCAAATTATTTTCTTCATATCATCTTTACTAAATTTCTTTCCTCTCCTCATCATTCTTCTAACCATATGGGCTACAATTTTGGCTTCTGGATCACTATCCTCATCAATATCACTAGAAGAAGATATCTCAACTTGGGCTTTCTTGGAGAGTTTAGGTGAAGGTGATGATGAAGGTTTCTTCGATACTTCTTCTTCTGCTACTAGAGCGATGTCTTTCTTCACTTCTTTCTCTCCACCATGCCTAGTTTCATGAAGTTCCATATGACTAAATAACTCATCAATTTTATATGTGTCAAGGTTTTGAGAAACTCCTATAGCATCAACTTTGTCAACCCATAATTGAGTTCTAGGAAAAGCTTCCAATACCTTACATATAACTTCTCTATTTTCTAAATTATCATCTAGCCCTACAAGCCCATGGTAAATCTCTTTGAATCTAGAGTGCATTTGGGCTACAGATTCACCTTCTCTCATCTTAAAATTGTCAAATTAATTTTTATAGAGAGCTTTCATTGCTCTTTTGACCTCAGATGTCCCCTTATGTAATTCAATCAATTTCTCCCACATTTCTTTTGCACTAGTTTGTGGACCTAATTTATTGACCTCTTCTTTGGTTAAGGCACATTGTAAAGTGCTGATACCTCTCGTGTTTGCCATATATCTTTTCTTATCATTTTTACTCCAATTTTCCTCATCTAACTCTAATCCATCTTTATCCTTAGGTGGTATATATCTTTTCTTAAAACTAATCATCATATCAAAATCAGTTTGAATGAATGCATTCATCCTCATCTTCCAATATGCAAAATCTGATCCATCAAAAAGTGGTGGCCTATGAATAGATTGACCTTCTGAATTTCTAGAAGCCATACTACTTCTGGGTGTTTAAACCTATGTAGAAATCCTTGCTCTGATACCAATTGTAGGATCAAGTATGAAGTCTAGAGGGGGTGAATAGACGTAATTAAAATTTAATTTAATTTACTAAATATAATAGTTAGTGCAAAATACAAGCGGAAGCAAATATAAATGCAGACAAGAAAAAAATATCACATCCACAAAGAACACACGATATAACGTGGTTCGGCTCAAATTAGAGCCTAATCCACCCAACCCCGATCGAAAAGATATCACTATAACACACTCCTTGGTTTAGGCGGAGAAGCCCATACAAATCCTCCTCTATCCACTCACTAGAGGCCCTCATCACTTTTAAGTGAGGGCTCGCTCACTCACCTCCTCCAACCCTTATTTGGAGGCCCTCTTCACACACATAGTGAAGGCAAAAAAGAACAACTAAACTATTACAAAGAAAGAAAATCACTCACTCTTCCTTCTTATGATTGAATCTTGAGAGCTAGAAGAAGAGTGGATGAAGAGTTTGAGCACTTGAGTCCAAGTTCACCTAGATCGCCTTGAATCTTGATTGAAACTCCACTAAAATGTTTTTATCAACTCTTAGGATGGTGGAGAATGAAGGTGAATGTTGGGAGCACTTAGAGAATTTTATGAGCCAAGAGAAAAATACCAACAACCCCCATCTCCTTATATAACAAGAGCTCCAACGGCTAGAAAAATGAGCTGGAAAAGACCTGGAGGTCGACCTCAGGTCGACCCCCAGCTAGCCGTTAAAGGATAACAATAGGCCAACGGTCACTTCCAAGGTCGACCTCAGGTCGACCTCACCACTGAGGTCGCCTCCAGGTCGACCTGGAAAAATCCTCCAAGATGACCAAAGTTTCTGTCGAGGGTCGCTGCTGAAGGTCGCTGCTGAAGGTCGCCCTCGGGTCGACCTCAGGTCGACCTCGGGTCGACCTCAGGTCGACCTCGAAAAATTTCAAAGATGACTAAAGTTTCTGTTGAGGGTCGCTGCTGAAGGTCGACCTCGAGTCGCCCTCAGGTCGATCTCGAAAAATCCCCAAAATGACTAAAGTTTCTGTTGAGGGTCTCTGCTGAAGGTCGACCTCGGGTCGACCTCAGGTCGACCTCACTATTGAAGGTCAACCTTCAACTATCCCAAAGCTGCCCTGGAGCTATCACAACCAAAAGAAAATATCTAGAGCAATCTCACCACTATTAGGCCACATAATTAAGAGAGTTTAAACTTTTAAGATTATCTAATTAACTCGCAGAGATTCTAAGTGCTCAAACTCATATCCAGACTATTCTAATAGTCAAGATCAACCTCACAACAATTCTACTCTCAAGTAAAATGAAAAGAAACAATAATAACATATACTTCACTTGATCTTCAATACTTGAGCCTTTCTCTCCAACTTAATTAGATCTCAATTTTAGTATAAAATTGAGATGCAACTTTAATAAACCTGAGATTAAGAATATTAAACAATTATGTTAGTACAAATTAACTTAAACATATTGTTAAACATCAAAATCACAATATTACCACAAGGGAGGAACCAACACCCATGACTGCCAGTCACCTATGCGATAAGTTGAGATGGAGCAGCATAGGACTTCGAGAAGGGGAGTGCGACACCTAGGCGCTAAATGGAGATGGAGCGGCCTGGGATCTCAAAAAGGGGAGTGCCTTTGACTACCAGTTACCTAGGCGCTAAGTTGAGATGGAGCGGCCTGGGACTTCAGGAAGTGCCCTTGATTGCTAGTTGCCTAGGCGCTGAGGATAGGGCAGCTTAGGACTTCGAGAAGGGAAATGCCCTTGATTACCAGTTGCCGAACCTTGCCCCTTTAATCACTCATGGAAGAAACACATGGTGAAAATCCCTCAGTAGCAGAACAGCAGACAACATCCATATCTCAACCTGACACATCTGTGAGCAATTGCCAATTGCAAGATCTTACGCATGCAATGGCTACACTTTCATAGACGATGAACACCTTCCGCGTCAGTCTTCCGGCACTCCTCCAACAGCAGAGGCCACCCCTGCCTCTGGCCCTACCACCTAAGGGTTCTATCCCTCCCCCCCAAGCGCGGGAAGCCACGAACTTCCCCTTGAGAGGCCAGCACTCACGCGGCTGGGGAGAACCCCCCCGAAGTCTATCCTCAAGCTCCTTCAGTAAATACAATCTTCTCACCCACCATAATGGTGGTGCCCGTGCTCCGCAATTTTAAGGATCTCAAACTCAACGATTATAACGGCCTCACTGAACTGACGCAACACGTGAAGCACTTCGAGAATTCCCCGGCAATGGCATACTCTATTTCGAATGCATACAAATGTCGGTTGTTCCAAAACACCCTGAAGCTTGATGAAATTCTGTAAGGGTCCATAAAAAATTTTGAGCAATTTTTTGAGATGGAGTGGCCTGGGACTTCGAGAAAGGGAGTGCCCTCGACTGCTAGTTGCCTAGGTGCTAAGTTAAGATAGAGCGGCCTGAGACTTCAAGAAGGAGAGTGTTATCGACTGTTAGTCACCTGGGTGCTAACTTAGGATATGGAAGCCATAGGACTTCGAGAAGGTGAGTGCCCTTGACTGCTGGTCGCTTAGGCACTAAGTTGAGATGGAGCGGCCTGAGACTTCGAGAAGGGAAGTGCCCTTTACTGCCAGTTGCCTAGGCATTAAGTTGAGATGGGGCAGCCTGGGACTTCGAGAAGGGGAGTACCCTTCACTGCCAGTCGCCTAGGCGTTAAGTTGAGATGAAGTAGCATGGAACTTCAAGAAGGGGAGTACCCTTCTCTACTAGTCGCCTAGGCGCAAAGATGAGATGGAGCGGCCTGGGACTTTAAGAAGGGGAGTGCCCTTGACTACCAGTTGCCTAGGCTCATAAGATAGGGCAGCCTGGGACTTTGAGAAGAGAAATGCCCTTAACTGCCAGTAGCCTAAGCACTAAGTTGAGATGGAGCGGCCTAGAACTTTGAGAAGGGGAGTGCTCTTCACTGCTAGTGGCCTAGGTACTAAGTTGAAATGGAGCAGCCTAGCACTTCAAGAAGGGGTCCTTGACTACCAGTCTCCTAGACCCATAGGATAGGGCAGCCTGGGACTTCGAGAAGGGGAATGCTCTTGATTGCCAGTCGCCTAGGAGTAAAGTTAATAGTACTTCGTTTAATAGGATTGCAAATGGCGCACAATGTTTTTATGGATAGAAGTTTTTTAGATCGTTGTTGCTCCACGTTCTAGGAAGAAGAGTGTTGTCTTGCCTTGCTAATTTGTAAGTGTTTGATCCAAGTACTTTGCAAATGATGAAGGGCCCTTCCCAATTGGGATCGAGCTTTCCTAATGTCATGTCTCTTCCAGCGTCATTCTTTAGTTTTAAGACAAGATTGCCTTCTTTGAATGACCTTCTCCAAATGTGCTTGTTGTAGTACTTTGTGGTCCATTGCTTGTGTTCGGCTTGCTTGAGTGTGGTCAAATCTCTGCTCTCTTCGAGAAGATTGAGCTTGAGCCTTCTGTTGTTATCATTCTGCTGTTGCCATTCTGGGAGAGCTTGGGGTTTGATGCTGCTGGAGCATTCAACACGGAGGGAGTAGACCTCCAATTCGACTGGGATGAGTGCTTCACCGTCAAAAACCAAAGAGTATGGCGTTTGACCCATGGCAGTCGTTGGCATGCAGTTGAGTCCCCAGATTATTGCTGGCAGCTCAGCATCCCAAGATGACCTAGTCCCTTTGAGTCATCTCTTCAGTGCTTTGAGGAAGTTTGTGTTCGTCACTTCGGCTTACCCGTTGGACTTAGGGTGACGAACTGAGGCAAATTTTAAGTTTATGTCTTTTTCAGAGCGGAGGTCCCGAACATCGTGGCTTGTGAACGCCATTCCGTTGTCACAGACCAGAGAGAGCGGAACTCCAAATTGGCAGATAAGTTACGTTTAGCTGAAGTTCTTGATGCCTGCGCTGGTTGGTTATGCATTGTCTTGGCCTCTACCCATTTGGAAAAGTAATTTGTTGCCAACAACATATGGCACAAGTTCTTGCCAGATATGGGAAATGGCCCTAAGAAGTCTAGTCTCCACATCAAAAAGGACTATGAGCTTACCAAGGGTTAAAGTTGCGCTGCAAGCTGTCTCAAGATGTTCGAGTAAACCTGGCACTGGCAACTAAACTCTTTGGCATCTTTGTGGATGTTCGGCCAATAGTATCCCTAGCGCAAGGCTTGTAGTGTAAGGTTTCACCCGGCAATGTGGCTTCCGCATTCATCGAAGTAGACCTATTCAAGCACAATCTTGGAGTCTTCTTTGTGGATGCACTTTGCTAGTGGCCATGAGTAACAGCGCCTGAATAGTTGCCCCTGTGATAGGATATACCTTGCGGCCTTTACTCAGTGATTTTGGGCCTCGTGCTTATCGGCTAGGAGTTCCCTTGTCCAGAGATACCGTAGAATTTCGTACGTCTAGCTTTTAGGGCTAGGGTTGACGTTGAAGACCTTATGAACATCATAGGCTGGTGTCAAGATCTCTTGGACTTCTCCTCCTTCATCCTTTGCCAACTCGTCTGCGAGAGAGTTCATTTTGGGGGGATGTGAAGTGGAGAGCCTCGGCGAAACATTGCAGAAGACCTTTGGCCAAATGCAGATACTTCTTACGTATCCCATCTTTTGTCTAGTAGGTCCCCATTAATTGATTTATTATCAACTTGAGCCGTTGAAGATGCGAAGGTACTGTGCTCCAAGGCTTTTAGCAAACTTGAGCTTGACGATAAGGGCCTCATACTCGGCCTGGTTGTTCGTGATCGGGAACCGTATCTTCCCAAAGTTTTGGAGGCAGATCCCCTAGGGGTTAATGAGGACGATGTCGATCCCTTGTGTGTGTTCCCTAGAAGAGCCATCAACATGGAGGGTCCAGGGCAGCTGGCTCTCAGGGAGCTCCAGTTGCTCTGTGGTCGTCATTTCAGGATGAAATCGGCAAACACTAGGCTCTTCGAGGTCAACCTCGACTAGAAATCCATGTCAAATTTCGAGAGCTCGAGGGCCTACTTTTGCAATCTCCCTAAGACTTTGAGGGAGTGGAGCACTCTCCGAAGGGGCTGATCTGTCACCATTTTGATGGAGTGGGCCTGAAAGTAGCAGCGCAACTTGCAAGCAACAACTATTAGTGCAAAAGAAAGCTTTTCGAGAGGGGGATATGTCAATTTAGCGCATGCAGGATGTGACTGACGTAGTGAATAGGGCATTGTCAGCCTGCTTCTTCATGAATGAGGACCGCCGACACTGAGTTGTTAGTGACACTGATGTTGAGGAGGAGATCTTCTCCTGAGAGTGGGCAGAGAGAAGACAAGGGGAGAGTAGGTGCTTTCTTCAGTGACTCAAAGGCCTGCAGGCAGTCATCATTCCAGGCCACATACTCTCCTCAAAGGACCTTGAAGAAAGGAAGGCTCCGTTCATCAGATTTGGATATGAACCTGCTGAGAGCGGTGATCCTTTCATTCAGCTTCTGTATGTATGCAATTGTTCGTAGAGGGTCCATCTCAAGGATAACCTATATCTTTTTGGGATTTGCTTCAATCCCTCTGATCGACACCATGTGGCCCAGGAATTTGCCATATGCCGCTTTGAAGATGCTCTTTAGGGGAGTTTAGCTTGATGTTGTAGGTGCGATAAGTACCGAGTATTTCGCAGAGGTCACTGAGATGTTCCTTCCCACTCTTACTTTTGATCAGGATATCATCCACATAAGCTTCTACATTGCTCCTCTATTGATTCCTGAAGACATTGTCGACTATCCGCTGGTATGTCGCGCTTGCATTCTTTAAGCCGAATGACATGACCTTGTAGCAGAAAGTTCCGTGATTAGTAATAAATGAAGTGTGTCTTTCGTCTTCTTACGCCATTCGAATCTAGTGGTAACCGGAGAAGGCGTCCACAAAACTCGTCACCAAATACCCTGACGAGGAGTTGACGAGTCTGTTTATCTTCGGCAAAGGATAGAAATCCTTAGGGCTCACTTTGTTTAGGTCAGTAAAGTTTACGCACATTCGCCATTTAATTATACTCTTCTTTATGACCACGACGTTCGCCAGCCATGATGGGTATGGAATCTCCTTGATGAAGCCAGCCGCCAGGAGCGTTTCGACCTCTCCCTGACGTGAGTTGCATCAGTTTTGAGGCTCAACCTGTGTTCAGCTACACTCCGGTCTATTCCCGATATGTCCCCAAGTCCCAAAGCAAAGGCATCCAAATACTCTAAAAGGAGCGCTGCTAAAGCAGGATTTTTATTCTTAGGAAAGTCCTTAGAAATTAGTATAGTTTTTTCATCAGCGATGGTTACATAAACATTTTGGTCAGCAGAAGGCGGGGTGTGGTCTCTGGGTTCTAGGTGCTCTATATGGAGTCAAGTGTTGACCTCGAAACACTTTTGTCTCCTGCACTGCCACCTCTAATGGTGGCGACACCGAATGTTATAGGGAACTTGATGCACAGGTGGAAGGTGGAGGGAACCATACAGAATGCTACTATTGACGGCCATCCGAGGATCGCATTGTAGCCGGAGGGCGTGCCGATGAGGATGAAGTCGATCAGCTTTATCTCCTGCATGGGGCTGTCTTCGAGGGTGACGCACAGCAAGCGTAGCCTGTAGGTTGGTAGACGTCACCGGAGAAACTGGACACTGTCATGGAAGGAGGAAGGGGCTTGCAAGGGCTAACGCCCATTTCTCTGAAGGCATGCAAGTACAAGATATCAACCGAATTCTTGGTGTCGACTAAGGTTTGATTGACGTCGCAGCCTTCGATTTTGGTGATGTCCACTATGAGGTCGTCACGATTACCATCACCTTCAGGAAGGTCACCTGCGGTAAAGGTAATGTTAAGTAAAACCATGTATCTCCTCAATGATGTACACCAATGTCGAAGTGTGAGGAGAGTCACCATCAAACTTGCACTTCCTATGCAACAGGGGAAATTTTTAGTCTAAAAAATTTCTCCCAGAGTTGTTCAATTCCAACCTCGGAGTGTCGCCCTTTTACTTTGAGGCGAGGTGCCTTCCTTCTTGGCGTCCACCTTTAGGGCCTATGTATCCTTCAGGTGGAAGCATTTTTCGGCACAAGCCCTTGCCTCCATAAGTGTCTTTGGCATTTCATCGATAAAAGAGTCATATAGCTCTACGGGCAGTATGTTGTGGACAAAGATCATGGTCGATCTATTGTCAGTAGAGTTCTTCGTCTCCACGTTCATTTTTGAGAATCGGTCGACGTACTTATAGAGGGACTCATCTATGCGATGTTTGATCTATCGTAGCTCTGTATGAACCTTTGCGAAATTTCATCGAGCCAGTCCAATGCCAGGCCCGTCAGGGTGTTTCGGAATAACCAGCATTTGTACTCATGAATAGGGTCGCCCGTTGCCAAGGCGTTCTCAAAGCGATTCACGTGTTACGCTGGGTTAATGAGGTTGTCATAATCGTTGACTTTGGGAGCCTTGTAGTTGTGAGGCACTGGAACCGCTATTATGATAGGTGAGAAGATTGTACTTACTGAAGGAGCTAGAGGGTAGACTTCGAGGTAGCTCTCCCACGTAGTGTAAGTACTGGCCTCTTTAGGGGGCAATTCGTGGCATCCCACGCTCGGAGGGGAGGAACAGAACCCTCAGGTGGTAGGGCCAGAGACAAGGGCGGCCTTTGCTGCTGGAGGAGAGCTGGGAGACTAGCAAGGAAGGTGTTCATTGTCTGTGAAAGCGTGGCCACTACATGCGTAAGATCTTGCAGTTAGCGATTGCTCACAGATCTGTTAGGTTGAGATGTGGATGCCTTCTGCTATTCTACTGTCGGGGGATTTTCGTCGTGTGTTTCTTTCATGAGTGATTAAGGGGGCAATGTTCGATCCTGCGTGAGAGCACCAAATTATTGATATTGAATTTCTCGTATTGCATTGATGAGGAGAAAGAAAGAGCCTCAAGGATCAGCGGTCGTGATATTTCCAATTCAGAATATTGGAGTAAAGGGATTAAGAGACATCTAGAAAAATACATAAGAATTTAAAGTGGTTCAGAGATAGCTTCTCCTACATCTACCGAGGAGTCGGAGAAAGAGGGCTTCACTAGTGCTCAGAACGGGTTTAGTCAAAAGACTAATACAAGAAGAAAGAAAAGGAGAATACAAGCTCTGTATATTCATCCCGCTTCTGGGACTATGTCCAGAGGCATTTATAGATGAGCTATATTGGAGTACAGTGGAGTTTCAGGGCAGAATAAGCCATACTTACTGGCCCCAAAAAGACCATTAATAATGGCGAGGGCACGCGGGCTCTTGATTTGTATGACTAGTAGGAATCTACACTGTGGAAACCGTGCAAGCGTGGCAGACTCCACGAAGCTAAGGCAGCGACAGCTATGAGTGAACAAGTATCGTGGCCTGATATCACTGAGAGAAGCTGTGGATGACATGTCATGGCCGATGGTACAGACAATTGCAGACCAAACTTCGTACTCAATGTTAACTAAATATTGTGATTGATAGCACAGAAGAGTTATGCCCAAAATATCATGGCCGATGATACGAAAGGCCAAACATCACAACCGAAGGTATAAAAGGTCAGACGTCGTGGCCGATGGTCTTAACTATACGCGTCTGCTACTGAACTCTCCCTGCATCTTTGCTACGTGTACATTTCAAATGCGCTAACACGGATCCAAATACAACAATAAGAATTAAATCTTACATAAAATTTAACCCTCCTACTTAAGTTTTTTTAATATCCATATTCAAATTTATAATAATATATAATTAATGCATAAGCATGCATAATATACATTTAGATTATACGTTAATTATAAATTTAATTATGTGAAAAATTGAAGAATCTCTCAGTTTTATTTATAAAGTACTAAATTTGATATTCTAGTTTAAACAAAGTTCAAATGGACCTTTGTATAATTCGTACACAAAATAATTATAAAAATGTTGATCTGCAGTTCTGTTCACTTTTTTGTAAGAATTGGTGATAATTTTCTAAGCAAAATGCACGTCTGAAGCCTTTCAATAACTAATTATTCTAAAGCCCAGTGTGCATATATATATATATGTATTCTGCTCAAATAAGTTGACCAAAAATATGCCATAACACATTACTGTAATTTAAATTTTATGACTTTAGGACAGTTATGTCATGTAACATAACATATATGTAATTTATGCTACGAGTCAATACTCTAACTTGTGTTTCATTTTTTATCCGAATTTAAACCAGTGAATTGGCCAGCTCGATATAAACTTGAATTGAGCTGAATTCGAGCTGAGCTGGACTCAATTTTTGATTTCAAGCCGACAGCAGCTTGCTCGAACTTGCCTTGTTTACAGCCCTAACTTTCATTGTAAAAGATTCAAACAGTCAACAAGACAAAAAAATATATATATATATATATATATATA
>JAEMOT010003971.1:292670-324596 GCA_019297695.1 Apostasia ramifera | reverse complement strand
TATATATATATATATATATATATCACAGATATGATTTGTTAATATTTCAATCCTGATATTGATATTTCCAATTTGAACCTGATGTGAATACACTTCAACTCAGACCTCATACGACTTACATAACAATGCTTCAATAATACAAAACTGAGAGAAATCACAAACTAATATATACAGAAAGTTTTAGATGATTTAATACAACTGGCTGTATGAATGAAATTGCTTGAAAAAACTGAGCAAAACTTGTAAACAGACCAGTCGATTAGCCGAGCAATTCTCCTAATCTGATGTTAGAAGGCACCGATTTCGTTTCATGATCCGAACGAATCATAAAACTTCTATTCGAACACGAGGAAACAGTTCTTTCTGAAGGGGGAAAAGAAACCACTTTACAGCTAAAATAAGAAGATGAGGATACTTACACAAAGATGAAGAACCTCTAGGCCGAGTCAGTGGTCAACAAATCTCCATAAAACTATCAAGTCAACCTCTAATTTAACAAAGAGTTGAGAGAACTCTTTTCCACCAAGTTCTCTTCATTTGGAATTGTGAAGTTGGTCGGAACTCTTTGCAACGAGTAGCTACAAAAAATGGTAAATTCATGATAAATGTACTCCAATATGGTTAAGAAGTTGAAGAGAGAATTCAATATAAACCAACGTATAAGTATCTAGAAACTTCGACTAATCAATGTTGCAATACAAACTCAAGTAGAATAATACAACAATAACAATGAAGCTTTTATCCCACTAGATAAGGTCAAACACAAGTAGAGGACTCACTCAAATCTTCAATTCCCTTTATGATCCCTCCCTCCTTGGCACTCCCTAGAACCGCCTTTATCTACAACCATTTCTCTCTTTTGCTCCTCTCCTTATTTCATCCTCTTTCTTCCTCCCCATTCTCTCTTCTTTCCTTTCTTCCTCCTCTTCTACATCCCCTCCTCTTCCACCTTTTTTTCTTTTGATGGAACCCTCCCCTTCCACCTTAATCGTTCTACGTCAATTTCCTCCCAGCTTACCTCCTCTTTCTTGATCACAAGGTATGTTAGGAAGTATATCCTACCATTCAACTAACTAATCTTTTTTTACTTTTAGAATATTTAAGATCATGTTTGATTTAAACTAAATTAAGCCTAGATTTCTTTTATCTTTATTTCACATTCCACACAAACACCAATATAAAAATAGTTTTATTTCATATCCTACACAAATACCAATATTAAAAAATAAACTTTATTTCAAACTTTTGATAAAAGATAAACAATATTCACATTGTACATAAATTTCAACATTAAAATAAATTTATTTCATATCATTTGCATGAAATAATGTATTTTCTCTGCTATAAAAAAAAATGTATGTATTTTCTCACTAGCCTAAAAATAAACGCCCAACCAAATGAGAGCTTAAGGAAAAAGAGCCGGGGGAAAGGAGAGTTTGAGATAGAAAATTTCGAGTGTGATCAAACAAGCAGAAGAATACCTTACATAGGTCCTGTACTAAGTGACTAGGATTAAATGGAATTGACTATAATGGACAAGAGAAATCAAATATTTCTTCTAGAAAATCTGTTCAATCTTAAATAAATAGAAGGAAAAAACTAAGCAATTCCAAGCACTTCTCTCACTATTTCTTCCATCACAGGTAGAAGTATTCTAAAGGATGCTCTCAACCATAATTATCTTCAAAAGAATAATTCAAAAGATTTGGAAAGTCATAACCCATTGCATCATTACATAATTTGCAAAAGCAATGGACGTATTAATAACATCTACATATAAAATATAATAATGTTCATTTCAAAATTGCTTTCATAACAATGTCAACAAAATAGATTTTTTTTTCTTAAGTTCGTTAATAGAAACATTGGAAATCTAGAAAATATGTTCCCTTATTGAAGAAAAAAAGAACTGCATTGAATAAAAAGTTATCAAAAAAGCATGCCAACACAACTGAAATACCTTTGACTTGTTGGAACTTGCCACCAATCTCATGTATTGATCTCGGGCATCTGGATAACGAACCATGGACTTCACTCTTGCCAAGGCTTTCTCAATACCGGCCACTTTTTGTTTCCGACCAAGGCGGAGAAACTCATATTCGTCAGTCTTCTCAACATCTTTCACAGCACCATCAGTTGCTTTCTCCACCCGAAAACCTCGTAAACCCGATCCTTTCCTTCTCCAGCGCAGTATCGCCTTCTCAACTATGCTAACTGACCAGACAACCTTCTTGTATTGCTTGCGAACTTGGTGTCCTCTCACATGAGCCTGAATTGACAATACAGGTAGCAAAAAGATGGCCTTTTTTTGTAGGTTTCACGAAAACAACTGAGGGAATAAAATTCTGAACAACTGTTAAAAAGTACTGGAAAACATGGAGCATTACTCGGCTCCGTCAAAAACTGTAGTCATTGGAGCCGTAAAACATCCCTTTTAATTCTAAAAGACTCAGCATCATCATAAAAGTATGGCTGTAAAAATTCTTATTTAAAGAATATTTGTATAATCTATTCACAATTTACTCCTTTTCAGTCCAATCTGCAAGGTTAATTCTCTCGTCCGAATCTTCTCATACAACATCAAAGCCATGTTCATTTTGACCACTTTTCTTCCTATTCCTTTAACCAAAATGTTTTACTTTCTTTATTTGTGCATCGACTACATGTTCAAACTTATTTTCCAAATATTGTTCAATACCAATTATCTCCAAAATGTCACCTACTCGTTTTGATTATGTATCTAATAATTCTAACTTAACAACAAAAAAATATCCATTTAAATCAAAAAGACAATTGTGCTAAATTTTTTTTTGCACATTTACAATCAAGATACTAATGAAAAATAGTAAATATTTTCCAATTAGATGACCAACAAATCAGATAATACGTGAGACTCCATGAGGAAATTGAATCAATCCTAACACCTCCAAAGTAATTCCAAAAGATAAGCAGAGTTGAATTTACCAAAAAATACCTTAGCACCTCCAAAGTAACTCCAGAAAGATAAGCAATAATTCAGTAAAATAAAGTATGAACAGAAACGAACCAAAATAATCTTATCCAAGGACCCTTTACTATAAGAAAAGAACCCAAGACCAGTTGTGCAACCAAACCAAGAAATCATCAGTAATTAAGATTAGTTGGCATTTTTCATGTAAATTTAGTTCTTTTTTAAAAACAGAATTTTATTCAGCTGACTTGAACACAGAAAGAAAGTCAAATACATAACAAAGCTTTGATAATGAAAAGGAAAAGTCAATTAAAAAGGTACCACAATCAGCAATAACATAAGTTATAAAATATGAACAAATGAAGCAACTAAAGAAATTGCTATGAGAAAGTCACCTGGATTTTCACTATTCTATTTCTGAACTTAAGAAATTCCTTCCGGCATTTCCATCCCCGATACTTTTGTTGTATTCTAATAGCAGCAGCATGCAGAGAATCGTTAAAGTGCCTTGTCCTATGAATCTTTCTTCTTAGGTTTGGAAGCATCATATCATCCTCAATTTCAGTATATCTTGTTAACTCCCGCTGACAGAATGATTGAACTCTGAAGGCAGCTTGAATGCGTGCAGCAGCTTGAGCAGAATTCCTCACAGCAGCAAGTGATTCCCTCAAAGAAATCTGACTGCCTTCACCATCAATGGAAACAACATTCTTACCTTCCAGGGATTCAACAGCATCTTCTTCAGTAAGAGTAGCAGAAACAGTATCCATCGCATTCTCTCGTAGAGTCATCGAAAATAGATGGCTAGTTAAATCTGCTTCTGCCAAATAACCAGCTATTCCTTTATGTCCTCTGCTTGAAGCTAAATCAGCGGCTGTTTGACCTTCAGGAAATTTTGAAGTCGGATCCTCAACAGCTCCAGGAGCAGCACCAAGTTTTAGAAGGGTAATGATCGTCTCTTCTCTAACCAAGAAGCATGAGAAGCAGAAGTAAAAATATGTTCTCCTTAAAAATAATAGTTAATGTGAAAGTGGCAATTAACAGTACAAGTAATACTGTTGACAAGACACTCTAAAAAATTATCATAATATTATTTCTTAGCTGGAATTTGAAAATATTTAGTAAAGAAAGGTCCAAATTTGTAAATATTTTAGAAGTGAAGCAATTTGATAAGAACTAAATAAGTTGTATAACCAATAGCCAGTAATGGGGATTTACAGAACACATATAAAACAACTTACAGCTAAAGAAGTATCAAACTTCTATGACTTTAGGTACTACGGTTTAGAATTTAGGGTTTAAATGTACATGATCAAGAGAACCAAACTCATAACATAACCGTCATTGTTTAACCTCTTTACACCAACTCAACGGGTATTGTACACTCCATAATGTCATATAAAGCACTAAAGGAAGTTGATGTGAGACAGAAATGGAAGATGATATTTTATAATTCATGATAAAAAAGATTTTAAATCCGGTAAATTTAAATTATTTTAAAATCATAATTAAACTAAATCAATGATAAATAAGAATTTATCATTTAGATTAGGGTTGGTCTTTAAATTCAACAAATCAGAGTCGAGGTTCAGAAATTTTAGATCCTTCGATTTACAGCTAAATCAAATAATCATAGTTACGCAATATAATTCAGATGAGTTGAGAATTAGCCAATAGATAGTATTAGAGAAGATTACACCTTTACTAGAGCAATCTGAGTTTCTGAGATGAAAAATTTGAGCACCTGTATGTAATATTTTAGTAGCTGAGAGAGCTTGGGCCCTTGTGCATAATTTTTCCTTCAACAATGAGTCAAGGGCACTGGCTTTGTCGCCTGGTGCGGTGCAGCGATGCAAGTACGGTCGTCGGGTGCTAGTGCACGGATGCAGGAGCGGTCTGTAGAAGTGCGGATGCAGTAGCATACGTGGTTGTTGTGGGCGCGAGGTCACTGGATGCAGATGTAGCGATGCAAGCGCGGCTTGCAGGGAAGATTAGAGGGAAACACTACAGTCTGGCATAGCGCGGTGCACACGAGTTGCACATTTGCTCTCGGACAACCATTTGCCTATCGCAAGTGCGGGTTACTCATGTTCACGGGCCTGTGCACACCTACGTACTAGAAGACCTGGAATGAGCAGAGCTACTGTGCAAGTTGGGCAGAGGAGTTGTGCGGCTTGTGCCAGTAGAGCTATGTCAGGAATTCTCTGTATTAGGGTTGATGCAGATAGAGGCCAGTGTCCGGTAGAAAAATCAATTGTGTGAGCGGAGGATGAGGTCCATGTAGGTTGTGAGAAGATAAGAGAGAGGGACGAAAGGGAGAATGATTTTTTTAATAAGATAATTAAGCTACTTCTAGGATTTTCACCAAAGGATAACCCATACTCTTTTCTTTACCAAGATTAACAACTTAAACAGTCAACTAAATTTTCATTCATCAACTCTCTAACTATTACAATGCAAAGTGACCTCTATACATAACATTCTCATAAAAAAGTTAAAAATACAATAGTAAATGCTGAAAATAAAAATATCAAATAAACTTAGAACAAATACAGAGCTAATTACATTAAACAACCACAACAACAATCAAGCATTTATCCTACCAGGTGAGGTATGAATCCTTTATCTCCATTTCACTCTATCAGTTAACAAATCCCTATTTAGCTGTGTAAGATCATTTTTTATAGTGAGATAAAAAAAGAGATAATTCCTTATAGTTTTTTGCCAAGTATTTTTTAGTCTCTCTTTCTCCTTTTACATGGGTAAGGTCTAACAACCCAACTTTTTTTATTAGGAATTCAATCACCCTATGATTTATATGTTCAAATCAACTAAGCCGACTTTCTTGACTTTATCTTCAATTGGTGCTTACTCCAACTTTCTCGTGAATATAGTCATTTCTTATTCCATTCTTTCATATATACTCACTCATCCACCTTAGCATCCTCATTTTTGTAATACTTATTTTATCTGTATATTTCTTCTTTATAGGCCAGCATTTAGTACTATATATCATTGCTGGTCTTACTACTGTTCAAAGTCATGGGCACGGGATCTGTCGCTAGGTGCGAAAGTAGCGATGCGAACGCCATCGCCAGGTGTGAATGCACGGTTACCCAAATGCGAGCGTGAGAGCGCAGACGTGGTCATAGGAGCAATAGTCAGGTGAGGGGTGCGACATTGAGTGAGAGCGCATAGTTGCCGAGTGCGGAAAAACAATGTGGGCGCTTGCAAGCGTGCAAGGGAGATAGGAGGGAAAACACCGCAATCTAACATAGTGTATTGCGGACTAGCTGGGCACCTGCTCTTGAACAGCTGTACACCTAACAGTAGCATGTGCTAGTTGCTTGTGTTCACGAATTTGCACATATCTACGTGCTAGAAGACTTGAAATAGGCAGAGTAGTCGTGCGAGCAGGGCAGAGCTATTGTGCAAGTAGAGCTTTATCGACATTCCTTGGATTAGGGCTGAGGCAAATAGAGGCTGGAGTCCAATGAAAAAATCAATCATGCGAGTGGAGACGCGAGACGAAGGCAAAGAGGAAGGGGAGAATGATTTTTTTATTTAATATGATAACTAGGCCACTTCGAGAATTCTCACATAAGATTAATCCATATCCTTCCCTTCACTAGGATTTAACAACTCAAATACTCAACCAAACTTTCGTTCATCAACTAACTATTAAAATACAAGGTAACTTCTATATATAAAGATCCCACAATAAAATTTAAAAATACAAAAGCAAATGCTGAAAATAAAAATATCAAATAAACTTAGAATAAACATACAACTAATTCTATTATAATAAAATATAATCAACTCCAGATCTAGTGGTCTTCAAATCTTCCCAAATCAGCTTTGATTTTTCACAAATCAAATTAAATCAAATCAAATTTAGATATAACTAATATAAAAATCTCTAATTAGCTTTAATTAATTTGAATTTAAATTTTGATTGAGCAATGCGATATTATCCTAGACATCAGATTATCTGATCTGTCCCCACCAGAGCATAAGAAAAAATATTCACAAAAAGACTGCCACAAGCAAATTCAATGCATCTATCAAATTGTCTACTAAAACATTCATAGAACAATAAATAAAAGAAAGCTGGATAGTAATCTTCATTACGGGGGTTCATACAAAGATCATTTTGATTCAATATAAGCAATTAAAATGTTAATTCTAACCTTCCATAAAATGCAGCCCAGTGAAGTGCAGTCCTCCCATGTGCATCCCTAAAACTTGGATTTACACCAGCAACAACTATTGGATTCATTGCCCACTCATAACCCAGAGCAGCTGCCAAGTGGATAGCGCCTTGGCCTCCCTCATCTAAAGTATTAGGACCTTTTCCATCATCATGCATCCTGCACACTAGCCATTCATATAGTCTTCCTCTCAATAACTTCTCAAGCAATAAATCTTTAAGATTCCTATAATGACTCTGACCAGCCTTGGACTCTTTAATCATTTCCCATTCATCTTCATCATCAATTAACAAATTAACCAAAATTTTCTTTATGTTGCACTTACCACAATTTTGAACAGAGCACAACCTTTTCTCATGTGATCCATGGGATAACATCTTTGCAAATCGAATTTGGAGTTGCATTTCATCTTCAGGTTCATTCTCGAGAAGTGCTGAGGGTGGTTTAATCACAAGTGGGTTTTCTCTATATTCAAATTCTCTAACCTCACTACAAGCTAACCTATTGCTACAGGTAATGTAGAATGGCACTCGTCCAGGTCTGTGAGGAGGTGCTTCACAACGTATTGTAGTTGTTGTCACGACCTCGGCTGAGACCTCAACTTCCCCAAACATGCAACACCACTTAATACTTTGTGGTTCTATACCAAGAAAGATACCTGAGATCAACACCTGACATGAAATTATGCAAATCAGCAAAGAACTACTTGAGCACAATAGCTAAAATTGCAAAATAGGAAGGGAAGAAACAACTGGAGCTGCATGCCTTAGTTTCAGCCTCAGAAAAAGCCCAATCAGGAGAGAAATCAAGAATGCTAAAGAGCTGCTCCTGTGACAGTGAGGGCGCCACTGAATCTACATCCAACTGCATATGCCGTGACAAACTAGAAACTTCCTTGTCATTACTCTGAGTATCAAGAGCATTCCAGTATGTACAAGAGTCTGAAACCATTAGAGAATCATCACAATCTTTGCCTAGTTCCTTGTTCATCCATCTTCCAAAGCTGTCAAGTTTATTCAGCTCTGCAAGACCATCATCAAGCAAGTCCCTTCGCAAAGTATTTTTCAAATCACAGGCAGTTTCAGTATGATATTCCAAAGGCTCAATCGGCTCTGGGGGACCTGCCAAAAACAAATGCTCTTGGGGCATGTCATATACATAAGTGGACTCATTAATCGAGCTATCATTATTGACAAGATGATCAGCACCTGCATTGCTTTGATCCTTCAACAGCATGACATACATCAAGTCAGAATTAATAAAAGCAACTATTACACGATTAAGAATACACTTGCCACAATACAGAAATGGACAACTTATTAATACTGACATGCAAACTATGACATGCAAACTATGACATACCTTTTAAATTGCTCAGATATAGTAAATAGTTGGGAACATTGCAGTGGAATGCAGCAATTATGTGCATTTGGAGCTTGACTAAAAATCCCTCAGTGACATTATGTCCTTACAACAAAAACTTTACATGCTTCAAAGAGACATTAAGTAGAAGATTTCGCAAAGCTATAAATGCAATCAGGAAACAAGGACAGTTACATACATGTCAAGAGATTCAATTTCAAATCATATACTCTACAACAACAACAACAGAAAATCAAGCCTTTATCCCATTAAGTGGGGTCGAGTACATAAATCCTTTATTTCCACTGTAATGTATCAAACAATAAATCCTCATTTAACTCCAAGCATGTAAAATTATTCTGTCTTTTTTGGCCTTTCCTCTTTATCTTTTAACATGAGCAAGATCCAATAATCTAACTTTTCTTACTAGAGCTTCTATCAACCAATGATTTATATGTCCAAACCATCTAAGCCAACTCTCTTTAAACTTATCCTCAAATAAGGCTACTTCAACTTTCTCGCAGATATGTTCATTTCTCATGTTATCCTTTTATGTATACTCACTTATCCACCATCCTCATTTCTACGATACTTATCTTATTTGTGTGTTTCAGCATTGTAAGTCAGCATTCAGTACCATATAATATCACTGGTCTTACAACTGTTTTATAAAATTTATCCTTAAGTCTGAGTGATATTTTTCTATCATACAAAATACTACATGCATTCCTCCACTTCATCTTTCCTGCATGGATCCTGCTAATAACATCACCATCTATTTCGTCATTATTCTGCATAATTGATTCATGATATCTAAATTGCTCGTTCTTCCTGGTAACTTGATTATTGATTATCATTTCTTAAATACAAATGCTTCTATTTTGACTAAATTTACACCATATATTCAATTTTTGATCTTCTAAGACGAACATCTTTAAATTTTAAGGTATTTCTCCGAAACTTGAGTTTCACCTTAGCCCCATCTATAGTCTTATCAATAAAAAAAATATCTGCGAAAAGTATATACCAAGGCACCATATCTTGAATATCTCCAGTCAGGACCTCCATATCCAATGTAAAGAAATATAAATTTACTGAGCCTTAGTGTAATCTAACCGTAATAGAAAAGTTCTTAATTAAATCCCTTTGTGTCCAAACACAAATAACAACTTCTTCATACATACTTTTAATAACTTAAATATAGATAATACAAATCTCTTTCTTTTCTAAAATTTTCAAAACACATCACTTAGGACTTTATCATAAATTTTTTCTGAATCAATGAAAACTAAATGCAAATCTTTTTTCTTTCCCCAAATATCTTCATTAAACTTCCCAACAAATGAATAACTTCTACATTAGATCTGCCTAACATAAAACTAAACTAAATTTGATATATCTTGGTATAACGATGTAATCTATGCTCAATCACTCTCTCTCAAAGTTTCAAAAGATAGTTTATTAATTTAATTATCAATAGTTTGCACAATTTTGTGCATCATCTTTATTTATATAAATAGGTACCAATGTAATTTTCTTCATTCATTTGACATCCTTTTAGTTTTCAAAATTATAATAAGCTAAGAAACTTTATCTCATATATTTCTAAATATTTACTGAAATATCATCTAGTCATATTGATTTCCTACACTTCTTCTTTAAACTCTCTCAAACTTCAACTTTACAAATACACTAGTTTCTTTTTTCTTTTGAATGCTAAATTTAATAAGATCAATTGTATTATTATAACCGTCATTGAAAAGCTTTTCAAAGTAATTTATCCATCTATATTGAATATTTTTTCGTAAAAAATACTTTTTGATCTTAGCAAGCTTGTATATATATTTTTCTTTTTTTAGTATCCAGTTTCCTATAAAGATCCTTAAATGCCACATTCTTTATATTACAGACATATTTTTAAGATTTTTATTTTTTTACTCTTACATTTATACAGTTTTTGTAATAAAAGTTTTCTTTAATTTTTTTAATAGATATTTTCACGACTAAACATCTTTATTGTTTGAAGTGTTTCCTTTAGATTCTCCCAACATATATTCTTTGCAATCTTACAAATGCAGTTAGTAACTTTCAATCACATAAAATCAAGTTTTCATTTAATTTTCAACTGCTCAAGTTATAGAACTCTTTTCTTAAAGATATTTCTATTCTCATTCTTAAGATTCCACCATCGAGCCTGAGAGCACTGTTTCGGCTTACTATTCCTTCTCCAGCACTTCATCTTAAAATCTAAAATCATTAATTGATGTTAGGTAATCAAGCATTTACTTAAAATAACTTAACAATCATTACAGTCTAAGCAATCTCATATTCTTATAAGAAAATAACCAATCTGCATTCTTGTAAACCCATTCCTACAAGTGATAATATGCTTACCTATTTTTTGAATAGAGTATTAGTAATAAAAAAATCATAAGTTAAGAAAACATCCAAAATATTTTTACCCTCATTAGTCTTCCCAAAATCATACCCACCGTGAATGCTATTAAATTTCTCAATAACGCTTCCAACATGTCCGTTTAGATCTCCTTCGATAAATGTTCACTTCTCCTGAGAAATTCCTTTCATGAACTCTTCTAAATTATTTTAAAACTTTCCCATTATATTTGCATTCAAATTTACTTGAGGGGTATATGCACTATATAATTATATAGTCTAAAAAAAAAACTCACATTCTTCTTTTATCCGTAATAACATAAGAATTTTGTAAAATATGTCTATGATGACCAAAATACCTAGACCGAGATGACACCCATTATCCATGATGATGTAAGGACACAATATGAAGGATTAGGGAATATTTGTAGACCCTATTAAACCTATAAGGTGTCAAATTACCACAAGCATGCTTGCCTTCAAAGAGAAGGTCTTGGGTTCTAAGCTTACCAAAGAAATAATAGGCCACTCCTATTTTGCACAACACCAACTACATTTGCATTGAAGAAAAAGAACTAAAGAGTTGTCCATCCCTCCCTGGTTCACTCCCTCACAAATGCTAGTTCATGCAAGATGCATGGAATGGATTGTCCTGTTAGGCCCAAAGGCCTTGTTTGGCATGAGCCCAAAAATGAGCAAAAAAATATTTTAATAATATTTTAAATTTATTATAAATTTTAATAACTTTATTTCACATCCAACACAAATTCCAACCTTAAAAATCAACTTTATTTCACATCCAACACAAATTCTAACCTTAAAATCAACTTTATTTCATATCCTACACACCTCCCAATATTAAAATAAATTTCTTTCCCATCAACTCTATAAAATAAATTATTTTCTCTTTCCTTACCCAAATTCATCCTCCAACCAAACAAGCCCAAAGAGGCATTGAACACATATGGACAGTTCCATTAAACAAGTCCATTTTTTTATTTTTTGGATAACAAAATGACTTAAGTTTTGACTCAATTAATTACCATTTTCAGTTGTCTTAAAATACTAATTTTAATTTCTTTTGCCATGTTGTTGCATATTCTACTGAAGCTTTTATTCTCCTCATATGCTAGGTGAGACAGTATTCACCAGAGGCAATGAAGGACATCAGGTAGATGGTGAAATAAACTACATATGACGATGACAACAAACCTAAGAGCAAGGATAAGGGTAGTGATAATGATGATTATGTCAAATAAAAAATTTCATCAAAGTGATGAATAATTAATTAATATGAGAAACATAAATCAAAATAAGCTACAGAACTACTACTATTAACACACCATTTTTGGATGCAGTACTACTTTTTTTTTTTGAAGGATGGATGCAGTATTATTACTCTCACATTTTAGTTATGAACAACTGATGCTACTGAAATGTTTGTTTAATGTTAGATATTGGACATAAAACAAAAAAATGGTAATCCAAAATAAAACAGTAAACTACAATGCTATAATACTTAATCTAGAAACTACAAGAACACAAGCTTAGAATTTGGAGGGGGCATGAAGGCTTCAATTTGAATTATCTACCGTCCCAAAAGCTATCAAATATATGCATACAACCACCACCGCCACCACCGCCACCACCAAGCCTTTATCATACTAGGTGCGGTCGGCTATACGAATCCTTTATTTCCATTGCATTCTATAAAAAACTAACTCCTTATTTAGCTCCAACTATACAAGATCATTGCTTATAGTTTCTTGCCATATCTTTTTAGTTATCATCTTCCACTCTTCCTCATTATACATAGGCAAAATTTCATAATTCAATTCTCCTTACTGGAGCTTCTATTGACCTATAATTTGTATGTTCAAACCATCTAAGTCAGCCTCCTGAGCTGACCCCCAGTTGAGGCTACTCCAACCTTCTCATGAATATGCTCATTTCTCATCATATTCTTTCGAGTATACTGACACATCCACCTTGACATCATCATCTTTATAACACTTACCATCTTAGCAACACTCATTTTATTTATATGCTTCTACTTTAAAGGTAAGCATTCAACACCATATAATATTATCAGTTTTATTATTGTCCAATAAAATTTACTTTTAAGTTTGAGTGAGATTTTTTTATTACACAATACATCAGATGTATTCATTTACTTAACCCATTCTGCTTGGATTATGATAATAATATCATGTATTTTACTATCATTTTATACGATGGATTTGAGGTTTTTAAATTGTCTACTCTTACTGATAACTTAATCCTCAATTATTACCTATTTAATATAAATACTTTTATCATAACTAAATTTGCACTTCATATATTTGGCTTTAGATCTACTAAGACAAAAACTTTTAAATTAAAGTATTTTTCCATAACTTGAGTTTCGTTTTAGATCCGTCTACAGTCTTATTAATAAAAAAATATATTTGTGAAAAGATATTTTTGAGTATGTCCAATTTAAAAAGATATGATATAAAATTGAGTTTTAGTATAATCCAACTATAATAAGAAAATCCTCAGTGAAACTCTCTTGTATTCAAACACAAGTAACAACCCCCTCATAAGTTTTTAATAACTTGAACTTAAACAATGCAAACAAATTTCCTTCTTAAAACTTTCCAAAACACTTTCCTTTATACTTTATCATAAGCTTTTTCTAAGTCAATAAAAACTAAGTCCAGATATTCTTTCCTTCGCTTAAATTTCTTCATTATGCTTTTCAACAAATAAAAGCTTGCATACTAGCTTTATGTGGCATAAAACTGAACTGATTTTGTGATACCCTATTGCTTGATCACCCTCAAAGCTCAAAGGCATGAATCATACAATATGTTCATGTTACTCATTCACGAATCAGCTGTTTCTTTCAGTCATATCATATTTATCACAATTTGTTGATTCGAACATGTTGGTTAATAATTACATAACTAAAAGGTGCAGAAGTAGTTAGCTTTAAATTCTATTTAAAGTTACGAGCAGCAACATGGCACAATGTGTAATCAAAAAGTGTAACAAAGTAATTCAAAAAAACATACATGTAATATAAGAAAACCTAGAAGAATGCAATGGAGTTACTTTTAGAAGATTTAATGAACTAATACTGCAAAGAGTCTAATATGATTATCATACCATAAGGTAAGATTTATTTCCAAGAAATACCTGAATATATGTGCTGCCAGCACCAGTAAATGGTTGGGAATAAGGATCTGACGGAACCTTATATCCACCATCTAATCCAAACTTAGCCCTCTCACCATTTGCTACCATAGAATTCATGAACCTTGATTTTACAACATCACTACAACACGGTTGCTGGAAAGGCAACTTTTGTTCCTTGGTGTGAACATGATTATGTTTTAAACTTAGAAATTCAGACCACGTAGACAGTCCACCAAAGGAACCTGTCAAAATAAGCTAAGTTTATTTCAGAAAAGATAAACATCTTTTTTTCTTACTGAAAATGTATATATCCAAAAACATAACGGAAATAGGGGTGGAATTCAGGTAGGTGGGAAAGTCGCTTTGTTGCACGAGCCATTGAAACTTGACTCGTACTCAACCCATTTATTAAATGAGTCATACAACACCTAACATGTTTAATAAGTAGGTTACCCGACCTAACCAACCAACCTATTTATTATATTTTTTAATTATAAAATTTTGATAAACTCAAACTTTTGTACTTTTATTTAGCATAATAAAAATTAATTAATTAAGAATATTATGGGATATAAATCTAACAATTAGGGTCTGTTTGTTTGTAAGGTTAAATTTAAAAAGGTTAAAATTAAATTTGAATAGAGATATTTTTTTATTGAAAGTTGTGATTGATGTGAAATAAAGTTAGTTATTATGTTGGGATATATGAGGAATGTGATATAAAGTTAGTTATTATGTTGGAATATGTGAGAGATGTGATATAAGTTAGTTAGTTATTATTTTAGTAATATGTGTAGGATGTGAAATAAATTTAATTTTTAATATTAAATTTTATGTGTGATGTGATATGCCTGGTTAAAATTAAACCAGGTTAATTTTAAACTCCTAGACAAATGGGGCCTTAATATTAAATTAATACTAGGAAAACAGTACTAATCTTAACAAATAAGTTCTTGGCGGAATCATAATCAGGTTGAAGTACCAACCTTACCCACCGACTCTTACACGAGTCATGGGTGTCCATCCATGACCCAAACCCAATATACCCGGTTAAGCTGGGTCGAAGTCGCGGGTTGGGCCGAAAATTACCATCCCTAAACGGAAGTTAACTTTCAAAAAAAAAATATAGAGATTGAAGAAGAAAAACAAGGGATAAAGTCATGTGAACTTCCAAAGTGAAATTATGAAACAGTAATACCAGCTCCATGAGAGGGCCCATGAACGTTTTGAACTCCACAGAGCATAAGGTTCTGCGATGCAACCTGATTGGACATAAAAGGCACTGATGTATTCATGCTTGAAGCACTCATTTGACCAACTCCAAAAGGATGAAAAGTAGAGCCTTTGAGCACTGAAATATCATCCTCTGTTCTGTCGTTTCCAGGCAAAGTGGCAATCTGAAATCCAGAACAAGTGACAGGCTCAGAACCTGAAACACCAACGCAGTCATCATCACCACATTCTGCATCCTCCAATTCAGGAGATGTTTGTGCCTTCCAGTCTGAATTATGAGTCCTAGATGCATGTGATGCTTGGTTGACAAAAATAGAAGAACTTAGTTGTGTAGAAACAACTTCCGAACTAGCTCGATTTCCTAGAGATGCAGGATCTGTACTCAAAAACTGAGATATGCCATGGCTATTTACCTGCAGAAATATTTCATTACTGAGTATCAAGTACCTTGGGAGGTCAAACATGAGCATATTAGATTTAATCACAGTAGTTGATTTAGATATGTAAACAGTAAATAATTTGCAAGACCCTTGCTACATAAACTTTCAATCTTACAAAATGACAGCAAAATAAACACCTTGCTTCAATCATACAAAACAATAGTGGAAAAGATAATGTTATTAGTAGAGGCCTATCAACAGGTTGAATTCAAATTAGATCGACCCGAATCCAAATCTGACCCGCATAGCATTCGAATTAGATCAAAACACTGGATCGGATAGGTCGAACCAAATCGAATTCATGATCCACAACAGATTGGATTTTCAGATCAAATTTTTGGTCTATGTGGGACTCTCACCAATTTTTTATTTAATCAATAAGACATCAATTTTTTGATAAAAAAAGGACTATTGATAAGTTTTTATTTATATAATCTCATTAAAATGATGTTATATAAATATTTAAAAAATATGGGCATTGAGATGCATACCTCTCAATTATTCTTCAATTGCATAGTAAATCTCCTATTCTAATATTTTATAACTTAACCCCATAAATATTCTAAAAATTGATAAGTATTAATATCGAAAATGCATTATAAACATATGTAGAAGATTTTCTTTATACATTTCCTAGACAAAATACTTTTAAACAATCATAATTAAAAACTTTTCTTTCAAAAACTTTGTAAAAAAGCCTAAATATGTTATATTTAGAAGATTTGAAGGGTTATGTTACAAAATTTAAAAAAAAAAGAGGCTTTGCATATTATTGAAGAAAACTTTGACGAGTATGTATGTATGTAAATATCTCAAAACAATATGCTAAGACAAACAACGATACATAGATGGCATCGATTTTTTCAAAGAATCTTACAATAAATATTAAAATTTTGGGAAAACTTGTATAGACAGGCAGATCTCTATAACATAATTTAGGAATACTGAAAATAATGAAACTCTCGCCACTAGCATTACATATTAAAAAATTTAAAGGGTTAATTATCTACATGCCACAATAAACTTATCATTTTACATATTACTCATTTACATTTGATATATTATACAGTACATATTTTTTTACACTATGCATACCATAAATTATTAAAAATATTACATTAGTCGCATCATGATTATGATATAAAGGTAATTTTCTATATACTTTGTAATGCAAGTAAGTGAAATATAGTTTATCAAGTATACATGAATAATATGTAAAATGACAAGTTTACTATGGTATGCAAATATCTCAAATTTTTAAATTATCTATTTTATTATTTAGGTTTAAATAATAACTTAAGCGGTCGAATCAATATCAGATAGGATTAGGGTAGATTCTGTCTAATAATTGTAAACAGATCGAGTTGGATCTAGACCATCAGATCGAGAAGTTGGATTTGAAAAAATATATATATTTACTTATTAAATTGGAATTGTATCTCGAATCGGATCAGATCTTAATCCGACCATTTACAGGACTAACTAGTAGAATCCAAGCAAGATGCATCAAGTGTAGGAATGCATCTGCTATGTTGTGTAATAAAAAAAAATCTTACTTAAGTTTAATGATAATTTTTTCGACAAAAATTAAAAATAAATTATATAGGACTAGTAAGATCAACAATGTTATATAATGTTGAATGTCAACTTATGAAGTAAACACAAACAATTAAAATGTCATAGAAATAGGATGCTAAGGTGGTGAGTGGGAATACATGAAAAGATAAGACAAAGAATGAGTACATATGTGAGAAGATTGGAGTAGCTTTAATTAAAGATAAACTCAATGTAAATTAGGTTATTGGATTTTGTCCATATAAAGGAAGAAGAGGAAGACTAAAAAAAGACATATTAAAAAACTATAAGGAATAATCTTGTATACTTGGAGCTAAATGAGGCAGTGTTATGTAACATCTCGTGGTCCAAATGTAAAATTATTATCCTCTTATGGCTTCTGAGAACTGCATGACCTAAATACTTCCTGGGTGATCATCTATCCCAATTTTGCTACGGAGTTTCCCATTATTAGCCTTACGGTTTTGCCCGAAAAGACGCCTCTACTTTTTGGATTATGTTATTTATTTATACAACTAAAGAACTCTCTTCTCTTTCCAATGTAAGATATTAATTCATTTTCTCTTCTCACTACTATTTATTGTCCTAAAAGCCTGTCAGAAGCTGCACTTTACTCCAGTGATTTCCTTCTTTTGGAACATCACCCAACAATCACTTCTTGCCCTCTTTGGCCGCGGGCATCACAGGCCTAGCAACTTCCGCTTGGTTCATCCTCGAACCATATCGTACTACAGGAGATTGGCTCTAATACCATATTGTAAAATCCTATAACCTAAATGTAAAATGATTTTTTGCTTTGGCTTACGAGGACTGCGTGACTTGAGTGCTTTTTGAGGTCACTCATCTCAATATTACTCCAGCGCAAGCACACTTAACTACAGAATTTTTTATTGTTAGCCTCACGATTTTTCCTTAAAAGAGGTCCATTTAAGATTACATTTTCTACTTATACAGCTCAGGAACTCTTCTCCCTTTCTGATGTAGAACGATTCATTTCTATGTCTCTTTCACTAATATTTACCTGCCAAGAAGCCTATCAGGAGCCACATTTTGTTCCAGTTATTCCCTTCTCTTGAGACATCACTTGGCAATTACTCCTCGCCCTCTTTGGCCATTGACATCACATGTTATTTGCTAGAGTGTAATGAAAACAAAAGATTCATGTAGACCCCACCTAGTGGTGTTAAGGCTTGGTGGTGGTTGTCATTGTTGTATGAAAGTACATATAATTGAACAAATATAATATTTGCCATCCCAAATAGAATATGAAAACAAGATGACTGAGTACATGCACTTATGCTAAAGCGAATAGAAATTGTTTATGTACTCAACCAACAAAGAAAACCTTAAATCAATTTAACAATCTCGACAGCAACGGAACCATGAAGTTTATATATTGGTTGTTATCTTGCTGGGATAAGACTTGCAAAAGACAGAAAGTAGAAGCATTATGCAGAAAACAATCCATGAATTTGTGCAGATAACATAATAGAGAGGTAATGAAAACATTTTCAGAAAGCTGCAAATAACATATAAAATGCATCTAAATTGTTGTTATTATCATTCAGTTGTGCATATAAAGTAATATTGTAAGGATGGATACAAAAGAAATATTAGTTACAAAAAAATGAGAACAAATTACCACCTCACTCAGATCTCGATAATGTACAAGAACAATATGCTCCAATTGCCTGGAAACAAACAAAAATAAGAACAAATAAGAATAACCTTGATCAAGTCAATCGGCAATATATTAATTGTATAGTCACACCAAATTACATCAGATGAAAAACATGGATACTTCAGAAAAATCTAAGTATCTGCCTCATTCACATATTGATTATTGACTATCCTGGAATAAATTGCTGGAAATTCATTGGTCAAGAGAAATTATATATTTTTACTTAATTTTCTTTGCAGTCCTAGGCTTTGGCGGTATTTATCATGCCATTCTAGGACCTGAAACTTTTGAAGAATCCTTTTCATTCTTCAGTTATCAATGGAAACACAGAAAAAAATGACTATAATTTTGGATATTCATCTAATTTTATTATGTATAGGTGCTTTTCTTCTTGGTATTATATTGTTCAATCCTATCTCATACTTATCAACCGTGGCTCAATGATAACCAATTAGTATTATAGTAATATGTACATTTCAATTCCATTTTATTAGCCAGGTTGCATATAGTAAGGCATCACATTTGCATATACCAAGCTTCAAATTCCTGATGATTCTTTTATAAATTTCATACAAATTGGTGGTTAAGAAGCACCAAATAATGCAAGATGTATATTAATTATCACATCAATCATAAAACTTCAATTAATTGTACTTCCTTATCGCTCTCACTTTTAGCATCTACTCCAACTAAAGCACTAAAAAAAAACACTCATTACTAGGTTCTCAAGGTTGACCGGACCAAAGCCAGACCCAAAAATTTTCAGTTCGGGTAGACCCAATTTATCTTTAAGTCAAGTTTGGCATTAGGATGCTGACCAGAAAATTTCAGATCCGGGTTGCATTAAATAACAGAAATCTAACCCATTTAGGTTTTAACAAAGAAAGAAACCCTGACCATTCCAGCCAAACCCCACCATGCTTCACAGCAGTTGCAAGTACTTTGGTCTCAGGTCTTGACATACACTCCTACGACTGGCTCTTTCTTCCTCAGAAACATGCTCTAGTCAAATCACTACTCAACCCTCACCAGATCTTGATTTCTCCAGCGTTGCTCTAGGCTCTTGGAACACATAAAGTCCTAGCAGTTATCTTGCATCCACATTGAGGACCAGCAAGCAAGTTTAAAATACTTGTTGATGCTTAATTTTAGTGCGAGAGGGAGAGGGAGAGGAATGGACTAAGAAGGAGAAGGTGATGGCTTTTAGAAGCAACATGGGATCAGTACAAACAATGAAAGAGTATATTGATGGCCTTCTTCGTGTCCTTTTAAGCAAAATGGAATTCATAAAGAGTATATTGATGTTAGGGGTGAGAGTTTGGTCTAAAGAATCGCTCAACGTTCCAATCGATATTTAACTCGAATCGAGCTCGAGCCAAGTTTGTTGAGTCAAGCCATAAACCATATTTACAGCTCGTACTTTTATAGAGTCATGGTTGAATCTGATCAATTTAAATCGAATATGGCCCGAATTTGATTTTTAAATGAAATAATATAATTTATTTATAATATGTTTTTTATAATTTTTTAAAAGTAACGTCAGGCATAGTGGTTAGAGAATGTGTTAGGCAAGCTGAGAGGCATGATTTACTCATGTTTAAAATCCAATGAAAGTTACTTAATTTTTTTCTTCGTTGAGGGATTCAAACTAGCTTAATTAAGGTTCGAGCCTACTCGAAATTGAACTCCAGTTGACTTGAGAGAGCTTGAACTCGAAAAATTCAAGTCACGGTCCGAGATCGAAACAATCTATAAATCAAGCTAAGCTTAAGAAGTGTCTGGTTCGACTCAAAACTCAAATCTTTCTTACCCGTAATTGATGACCATTTTTAATGCCCCTTTTAAAATCTCCTAAGATTCCATTTTCTTTTCTTAACTATCCCACAACTATTAATTGGGGGCGCAAACCAATGTTATGTGACTTTAAGGCTTTGATTGGTTTGAGTTTTAAATGAGCCCAGCCATTTTTTTTATCTTTATTTCATAACCAACATAAAATCCTAGATAAAAGATACATTTTTTTCATATCTTACACAAATGCCAACATTAAAGCTTTGTTAGGTAGGATGATGCTTTAGGGTGGTTTGAGTTGTTTTGAAGACAAAGAAAATTGTTTTAATATCATGATATGAAATATAGCTATTTTAATATTGAGATTTGTATTGAATATGAAATAAAATTGATTTTTTTATTAAGAAATATATAGGATGTGAAATAAAATTAATTTTTTATATTAGGAAGGCGTTGCAAATTGATCCCAATTTTAAAAAGTCTCAATTTTAATCTCTTGGTTTGTAAAAGTCTACTGTTTTGATTTTTCTTTCAGAATCCCGTCTTTTTCACTGACCTTTCATAACAAAAAATATAAAATTTGACAATCTGTTTTATTAATTTAAATAATTTACACTTTTTAAATGACCATTACACACCTCAATCCGCACTATTTTTTAAATTTGTAACAAGAATCTAAAATTTAATTTCTCACATCTTTTACTTTCATTACTTTAAAAATTTAAATGTAAAAAGTATAAATATTAATTTTAAAAATTATATTCTAAAAAACTAAAACGTTAACGATTGAGAATAATTTTATAATATAATGGTAAAAAATTAATAATTATGCAACCTAACAAAAGCGCTTTTACAATCTTGGGGCTCAAATTGAGGTTTTTATAAAGTTGAGAGCAATTTGTAATGGCCTTTTGACCTCAAGTTCCCCTATGCAATTTACCCTATAATATAATGTAATAAATTCATTTTAAAATCTTATTTACATATTTATTATCTCATCTATTTTATATAAGCTATTATGACGTATTTACATACAAAAAATTTCTTAGTTATATTTTAAAAAATTACAAAAATGTACATCTTTACACATATCAGGTCAATTTCGAGTTGAATGGATTTCTTTTGATTTCCATATAAAGTTGTCACCCTTACTCCCACTAACCCGTTACTGAAGCTATAAATATCGAGACTTAGGCTGCGAAATGAATCTTTTAGAGCACTTTCATCATCACAGACTAAACAACTATACTTATAGAAATTCTTGTTCTTCTTCTCGAACTGTACTCACCCTGCACAGGGTTTTCACTTAGTGATTTGAACTGGCCTGGCTGGTGGATGTGGGAGGTCCACTCCAAACTACATAAACTTATATGTGCTTTACTTTACCATACATTTCTTTTGCTTCTTCCTTCTTTTCTTCAAACCAACGATCATCCACTTTTACCTGCTATTGCCTACGAACATGCTACATGTCATCAACTAGTAAAGCTCTCTAGCTTCTTATGTTAACAGAGGACAAATAGTTTTTTAAATGAATAATACATGTAGCTATTTTCCTATCACGCAAGAGTTTGCAACCAAGTTTTACACTCTAAATGATGTAGAATAGTTAATGCTTAAATCAAAATCCTATAAACTTTACTTTGAATATCCCCCACATGTGTCATTTATGATGAAGGTTTGTTTGTATGACGATTAGCTCACAAAAGAGCAGGCTTGCTTGTAGATCCCCGAAGATATTTTACCAAGTGTTGTAGTTGAAATGGTTACTCATCGGTTAAAGTACTTAGGGACAAAAGCAACAATAGTTTCTTTACAAATATGTTTGTTGAATTTAGACCAAGTTCGGTTTGGTGAACCAAAATAGTATTTTAAGTCAGTTTTGGATTGCCGTATATTCCCCCCACCTGGTGGGATAATGGCTTGGTTGTTGTTCGAATTGCCATGTGATTGAGCAAGTGGGTCAAACTTTAGCTCAACCAATGAACATATATGACAAGGTACTTCCTACATCTCTATATGATCTAATACACTAGCGCGAAATGATAAATTTGAAGCAACCAATCTATAAAACAAGAAAAAATAATATCAAAACCTAGAGGATATTGAAAAGAGTATGACTCACCCATCAAGCAACCAATAACTTCTTCTCTGAAAGTTTTCATTGTCCTCTCCATGAGCATAATAACAATGAAGGACATCTATACTGCCAGACTACAGAAGAGAATAAAAAGACGATTATGAGCGATAACAGCACAAAACATGAGACATTGGTAAAGCTATCTAAAAGACCAAGCCATCATAACTGTAGGCACAACGTGGATCATTAGAGAACTATGATAGAAGAGCATGTTGTCCTACATGGATATAGATGTATTATGTTATGTTTTCTTTTTTTTCAACTCAAGCAACCTCCAAATGGAAAATCAAACGTGCTTATCTTTATTGATTCAATGAGAAATAGTAGGTCAAGAAATTCCATAAATTCATATCTAAGCTTAAAATCAATACGGTGAGATTAATAATAAACCAAAATCAAATACAAGTACCTACACTGCAAAAAAAAATTTTCAAACATGTTAAAACTGTTTAACAAGAACCAGGGAGTAAAAGACACTACACAAAAAAGAGCTACATAAGATGTATTTTTAATGCCCACTTCCTTATGCTTGATCTATAGTTTTGTTGTGTTAAGCAGGACCACACAAGACAAACATACAAAAAAACGATTCCCAAAGTTAACCACAAGTAGTTGGGATGAAGTTATTAATGATGACCTATGGTCTCATAAAATTCGACAAAATGCTCTCTGTAAGTTCTGCTTATGCAAGATTAAAATCAATGGTCTTGATCTTCTAGTTTGAATGAAATATGCTTAGAAATAAAACGATACTATATACATTAATAATGGCAAGGCAACTAGGATCATCTTCATTAAAACCTATGTGACACCATGGAAATAAAAACGTGATCCAATTTTCCTGATTAGATCATTACGAGAATGGAAAAACTATGGGAGAAAAAAAAGGATGACTTTAATATTTGTATTACTGTTAATTTGTATATAGGCATCAATAGATTGGATAAAAAAACAGATACAAAAGGGTTGAAGCACCTGAAGCAAGTATAAGAAAATTAGCAAGGTGATGTTAGAATCAGTGATGCAAAAAACGTGAAGGATAAGGATATAAAACCTTTAATTTTTCATGGGCTTCTCGAACAGTTTTCCCATCTTTCTTTTTCCTCCAACTATGGCCATCTTTGCGAAAGTAACGAAGTGCCTTTCGATCAAATAAAAATAGAGAACCACCTAAACAACATTATCAAACTTATTATTTCACACTATTGAACATAAAAAGCCAACCATTGGTATTATTTACTTGAAGCAAATAAAAGAAAAAGAGAGATTTACATGCATGCCACAAGAAGGAAAAAGTCAAGTGGCTTATTTTCATGTAAGAATTTGGTTACAGAAGATAGGATCTCATACAATGCAAAGCACAATTTACAAAATAAAAAGTATGAACTTTAAAATCTGTCAACCCGCATTAATAATACAAGAAGTTCAAAAACTAACTCATAAGCATCGGACAAAATCATAGTTGCATTAAAAGTCCACCAAGCACTATGTCCTATTATAGTTGTGGACTACATGTCGTCATTATAGCTAAATCTGACTCAAAATACAATTAAATAATAATAATAATGGTAAATTGTATCCGGCCCCTAAGGTCGAAAAGGCCTTGCAAATAGATCCCAACTTTTGAATAATCTCGATTTTGATACCCAAGGTTGTAAAAGCATTGCCGCTTCCTCGCAACTAAGATAGAATTATTAACCTTTTGGCTTTCACCTCTATGCCCTTAGATTATTCCAAGCAGTTAAGTTTTTGGTTTCTTTAGAATATTATTTTAAAATATTAATACTTTGTTTTAATATTTTAAAATATAAATGTGGGTTGATGATTTGGACATATAAACCACAGGCCGATTGAAATTTTAATAAAAAAAGTTAAGTTATAAAAACCTGTTCATGTAAAAAGAAGAAGAGAAATACCAAATAAAACACAGCGAGAAACTATCAGAAAGGATCTTAAATTTTGGAGATAAACGAGAATTTCTCATTTGATAGAGTGCAAAGTGCGCAATGGAAACAAAAGTTTATGTAGCCGACCAGACCTAGTGAGATTTTATTATTGCTGTTGAATATTTTTATTTTTTAATTTCAAATTTTTTGAGAAGAGACTAAAAATAGAAGAAAATAAATTTCAGATTTTTAAAAATTTTATATTTCTTATTTTTAAATTTTAAAGTTTTGAATAGGGGTGAAAAGAAGATTTGTTATAAAATTAGTTTAAATGTAAGAATAAAGAGAATTGAGAGAAAAATAAAATGCCTCGATGAGATCCCAAGAAAAAATTTTAATGCAAAAAATGTAGTATTTGAGAATCTATATAAGAAGCTAAAGACTAAAGAAAGTAAAAATTGCTCTTAGATCTAATGTATTAGTAAAGCTGATAATTGAAAAGCTTTAAAGAAGGTAAAGAGTAGAAAAACAGTAGGACCAAATGACATCTAAATAGATGTTTGAAAACGTATAAAAGATGGAGTTTCTAGGCTCACCAAGTCATTTAATATGATTCTAAAGACTAAAAAAATATCAAATAAATAGAGAAAAGGTATATTGGTACCTATTCATAAGAATAAAGATGATATTTAGAATTGTGATAGCTATAAATAAAATTAAATTAATGAGACATACATTAAAACTTTGAAAGATGGTGATCGAGTATAAATTACATCATGATACTAAAGCATTACATAATCAATTTAAATTTATGTCAGATAGATCTACTGTACAAGCTATTCATTTGTTAAGAGATTTAATAAAGAAATTTAAGAAAAATTTGCATTTAGTTTTTATTAATCTAAAAGAAACCTATAATAAAATCCTAAGAAAAGTGCTTCAGAGAGTCGTAGAAAAGAAATAATTTACACTGCTTATATTCAATTTATTAAAAACATATATAAAAGAGCTATTATTTGCATTTGGATTCAAGCAGGTTTGACTAACAATTTTTCTATTACAGTTAGATTGCACCAAAGCTCGACTTTAAGTTCATATCTCTTTACATTAGTCATAAATATTTTGATTGGCACATTCAAAATAAGGTGCACTGATATATAATTTTCACAAATAATATTCTTACTAATAAAATTAGAGATTGGACTAAAGCAAAACTCAAATTACAGAGAAATACTTTGGAGTTTAAAGATTTTCGTCTTAATAAAATAAAAATTGAATATATATATATATATAGTACACATTTAGTCAAAAAAATACTTGTGTTGGTAATGTGATAATTAAAAATTAAATTATCAAGAAAAATAAGCGTTTTAGATACGTTGAATCAATCATAAAAAATAATAATGCAATAGATAGTGGCATTATTATCATCATCCAAGCAAGATGGATAAAGCGGAGAAATGATTCTGCTGTGTTGCATGATAGGAAAATCTCACTCAAACTTAAAGGTAAATTTTATAAAACAATAGTAAAATCAGTAATGATATATGATGCTGAATACTGATCTATAAAAAAAATATACAAATAAAATAAGTGTTATATAAATGAAGATGTTAAGGTAAATAAATGAATATACACGGAAGGATAGAATGAAAAATAAGTACATCCACGAAAAATTACAATAGTATCAGTTGAGGATAAACTCAAAGAAAGTCAACTTAAATAATTTAGACATATACATCATAAGCCAATTGAAGCTTAAGTCTGAAAAGTACGGTAATTGGACCTTGTTCATGAAAAAAAAGGAAGAGGGAGGTTGAAAAAGACATGGGAAGGAACTATAAGAAATGATCCATCACACTTAAAGTTAAATGATAGAGTGTAATAAAAACAAATGAGTCATGTAGCTGACCCCACTTAGTGTAATGATAAAGACTTGATTGTTGTTGTTGTGGTGGCGGTGAGAATAGAGAGGTATAATGAATCTTTAAAATATATAAACAATTCAGATTGATCAATAAATAATCAAATTTCACATTTTCTGTCAGAGAGTACTAGCAAAAAGGTGGGATTCTAACATAAGGACCAAACAATGATGCTTTTAACCTCAGAAACCAAAATAGAGGTTCCAAAGTTGGAATCAATTTACATCTTTCTGACCTCAATGAACTGGATGTAATTTACATTAATAAAAATTACAAAGCTCATCAAGTAGTATCTAACTCTTACAATCCGCAACATGCCCTAGAACAGGTTACACAAGTCCGCTCATGTTGATATTAACTATTCACTGCAAGCTGCAATAACAAAATATAGCTGACATGACAAATGGACCAAAGATACAAAATTTCATGATAATGTACGTAACAGTTCATGTTTAGATTCCTACTATGTTACCATAAATTTTCTTTAAAGCCAACAACATCTAGCAGCGCCTTGAAATAAAAAGTTTCAGATATACCAAATGAAATGATCACCCATTCCTAAAATGACACAATATATATCTCCAACAAATAAAGTTGATCACACAAGTGGAATTCCAGTTGACAAATAAAGATACAAATCACATGGTCGCCTATGTCTGCCATACACACTTTTCTACAAATTAAGAAATAATGATGATATGAAAACTTGCAATAAACTTAAATGAATTAAAAAGGCCCCACATTTGATGTTGTATGACTTCACTTAAGATCTACATTCAGTTTGTGCACATCAAACCAAAAATACTGGATCCGATTGCATTGCAATGCTAAAAGTAAAAGAGCCAAATACCATCAAATAATAAGATATGCAAAAAAAAATGATCTAATTTTTCAAAATTAATACAATTTATAAATGAAAGTATGCACTAATCATGCATGTAGCACAGAAGCAATATGATAGAAAGCATACCTGGGGGCTTATATGGGGGATCCGGAGTAATGTTAAATCTATGGTAATTGCGTAGTATCTCACAAATTTCACTAGGACGAAGCCAACGAGTTTTTGCCTCCAGCAAGACCTGTTGTATGTCTATTCAAAAATGTTGAAAATAATTTAATCCAGAGCCTAAATATAATCAGGCACACATTACTCATGATATAAGAGAGAAAAATGCAAGAAAGACAATTACATTTTACCTGACATCAATTTATTTCCAATCACCAGCTCACTGATGTGAAATAAAGTTTGTGAAGTATGTTCAATATCTTAAATTGGAATTTTATTAGTGACCAAGATAATAAAGTTGATTACACATTAATCTTCTTATGTATTCAAAGTCATCACCTTGAACAAACTAAGCTTCTCTAGCTAAGTAAATTCAAATGTTTGCTCAATTAATTTATTTACTTAAAAAGTAAACTGAGCAATTTCTTTTTTTTTATTTCAACTGAGCAAAATATTGATAAGCCTGAACATGTCCCAACTTTAAAAAAAAACTTACAAATTTCTTTGCTGAAGTCCAAGTATACCAATAAGAATACAACTTTTAGTAATACAATTAAATCAAATAAAATTGAAGGAAATATGGAAAGCTTTCCAAGTAAATAAAAAATGATTTATTAACATCTTTTAAGGCTTTGATGTTTCAGGAACAAATAAAAACTATCCCTTTCATAAATCCAATTTGCAAAGCATGCAAGCATGGGCTACAATCATTTGCAGGATGATTTTCATTGTTCATAGTTTCCATCAACGTTCATGAATTTCCCCAATCAACAACTCGACATTTATTGCAAATAATCATGAAACTATTATATCTTCCAATGTAATAAGATAACGTATTTTCCAACAAGCAAATTTAGAACCATTTAAGCCGTACATCCAGAACAAAACAGCGGCACGTTCACCGATAGTGCATAAAGAAGCAACCAAGATTTCTTCGACCGAAAAAAGAATCCAGCACTGTAACCTCTGTCGCAAACAAACATCTCAGCCAAAAACCCTAATTCCACGCGCAATAACACAAAGCAAAACGAACGGCATTCCATCCAATCTGAAGGAAAACAAAACCTCAGCTTGCAATCAGATAGAAATAGAGGAGACAACTCGCCTAGTTGAGGATTTATAACATATCTCCTGCCCTCGGCCATTCAACAGCCCCGGACCGTTCACGCATCAGCCAAAACTGAGCAATATCGATACGCACAATCTCATCAAATCGCCGGAGACGACGACGGAGCTCGGCCGGAAGAGGCGCGCAATCGAGAGATCATTCAAAAACGGAAAAGAAAATGCGGATCGATTTGATTCTTCGAAGCTCGGGAAGGGCGCTTTTCTACGGATGGGGAACGGTGGCCACCCGACGGCGAAAAATGAGAATGTTCCATTCATGGGTCCCAGGCCAAGATACGGCAAATTTAGAGCCTTTGGATTTGCTTTAAGATTAGCGCCCGTTTGTTGACTGCGACCTCCGTGAAAAAATGCTTCACAATTTCAGCAAAAAGTGTTTTACATTTTTTATTATAAATTTCTTTGATTCTAGCAATTAAACAAATTTAGTTTATTAATTATATTTTTATGTCTATTATTTACACTAATTATAAAAAAAATTTACATTTCATTCTAAAATGATCAATGATTCCTTAAAAAGAATGCAACTAAATTTATCAATTTATTACTTCATGAAAAATATTATGTAATTTCAATAACTAATTCATAAATTAACACATCATAATTTAAAATATTAATTTATTAAATTACCTAATAGATTAATTATTAATTTAAAATTAAAATTTTAAATCACAATGCATCAATTTATATGTCAGTTATTAAAGATATGCAGCAAGAATTTTGAGAATTTGAAAGTAATTTACTTTTTTAGATATACTTAGAAAATCTCATGTCTTCATAAATTTTTTAATTGAGTTCATTAATTGTAAATAATTTTTTTATTCTTAATTTCAAAATAAGATGAGTAATAAAAAATTTCCTTTAAATTTTAAATAATTTAAGAAAATGCTTTTGATTAAGATTAAGTAACATGTGAAAAGGTATTAAAACATTAAAAATATTTTAGAAACAAAATAACTGCCCCAACAAAAATTTAAATAAAAGATGATCAATTAATATTCATTCTTTGAATAAGATTTATTAACTTCTTATTTAAATTTATTTTAAAATTTTAAAGTTCTTCCCGGATTTAGTTAATTTTCTTTTAAAAAAAATTATTTATTTTATTTAAATATATTTTAAATAAAATAAAAATTAAAGTGTCAAAAAATGTATTAGAAGCATTTAAAAACACATTTTTACAACAATGAGCCCGCTACTTCCATAAAAACAAAACTCTTTTAATGATGATTTTATTATACCTCATGAATGCTGCACTTTTATTTTTTTGATGAAAAGAAAAAAAAAGGCTATAATAAATGAGATAAATCACTTATTTATTTATCTATGTGTTAGAATCTTCTCTAACACTCTTTGCAGAACAGCAGCTCAACAGTAGCCTCTTATCGAACAGCAGCTCAACAGCAGTCCCTTATCGAATTGCAGCTCAACAGCAGCCCCTTGTCGAACAGCAGCTCAAAGAGATATCATAATATCGTATCCTCCATACTACTGTGTCAACTCAACATTTAAGACAATATGGGAGCCCACTCCCAAATCGTTCTTTGCAGAAGTAGGTGTCAGATGTGGCAGACTAAACCTACTATGTCTCCTCCTCTCCAAGCTATAAATAAGGGGGGATTGCTCTCTTTAAGAATCGTTCTTTCCTCTCTCTCGGGCTGGGTGCCCCTCTCTCTCTATCCCTCTTCTATTTATTCGGTCTTTATTTAGAAATCAAGTTTTGTAAGAGGAGATTCGATTAGTAGATTCAAATCGCCTGGATGGCGTCGTGGCTTTTCCTCCGGATACTCAGATTTTTACATAAAAAATGTCGTCTCATTTTTCTCTGTTGTGACGCATTTTTTGCATCAACACTATGAGATGTAAATAGCCTGCCGTGTATGTTTAAAAATATTATTTTAACAAAATTAAAGTTAAATTAAGATATTTTTTATTTAAAATTATATATAATATAACATAAATGAATTATTATATTAAAATATGTGAATAATATGATATAAATTAGTTATTATTATAATATATATATATAATATAAAATAAAACTAATTTTTTATTTTCAAATATATACATAATGTAAAATATAATTAAATTTAAATATTAAATATTATATATGATGTCATATACTTGATTAAAATTAATTAAAAGAGTATTCAGTTCAATATAATTTTAATGCTACGCTTTATTATTTAAAAATTATGACATATAAATATAATTTTTTAACTAATAATTTTATAATTATTTTAAAACTTATCTAAAAAATCATTAAATTAAATAATTATTTTTGTAAATAATATAATCTAATATCAAAATAATAATTAAGCAATCACCTAAGTCTACTTAATTTTAACGTAATTAAACAAACAGAGACTGATTTAAAAATTTTTAATTCATTAAATTACCTAGCATGTCAAATTCTAATCTATAGAACAATATAATAACTTAAAAATTTAAATCATAATTACATCAATTTATTAATTAATTATTTAAATATATAATAATTTAAAAAAAAATTATACTAAATTTTAATTATTTTAAATATTTTACACACAATTTTTTAATATTTTTTATTTAACAACTTCAATATTTTCAGTTATATATTTTGATGACTGGTTAATAAATTTCAACGTTTTTTAAGAAAATTTAGAATGTTTAAATACACTTTAATTTACCATTTCACTGATTATTCATAACAAATCTTCCAAACAAATTTATTGTAAATTATTTACATTTTTTAATTTAAATTATAATTATTACATTAATTTTAATTGCCATTTGCCAGAAAATTAATTTTAATTGCCTTCACCATAAACTTTAATGATTAAGGCCTGTACAGCGCGAGGATTAAAATCAAAATTAAAATGATACTAATTTAAAAAAAAATAATAATAATAATAAATAATTAAATTATTTTATATAAATTTTAATATAAAAAATATTATTTTATTCTGTATACTTAATAATTTTTAATAAAAATATTAATTTTATTTAATATTCTATATTAAAATATTTTATTCAAATATTTTAATC